>CM055648.1:17732897-18332897 GCA_029378325.1 Elaeagnus macrophylla | reverse complement strand
GACTTGAATTCTCTTTTTAAAGAAGGTAGCTTCTCAACAATAGCAGCTACTTGTCTCACTAAGAATGATCCTTTCATCATGAATTTGAGTCACTATGTCTTGGATTTTTTTCATTTGACTGGTCACTGGTTTAGAATCCACCATCTGATACTCCAATAAGTTACCCCCCACAAATTTCTTAGCACCTGCAATTTCAATTTGATATTTTCGATCTAAAGACTCCTACAAGTCTTTAGTTGTTTTCTTCTTGTAGTACTTATTGTATAGAGAATCATTAAGGTTGTTCATAACATAATTATGACATAGGTAGTCAGAATGCATCCATGCTTCAATATCACTAGCAAACTGTACATCCTGCTCACCCTTAGATTGCTTGGGAGCCTCCTCAATCAAGAATCTCACCAGATTTAAGGTGGTAAGATAAAACATTTTCTTAACAATAGCATGATTTAAAGGAACCAGAATCAATAACATTGGGGTAATCTTGTGCGCTATAATAGGCCTTACCATCTGGTTCACATTAATACCACTAACGGAAGGGTTAAAAATATTCACAACTAGGCTCTCATTTGAGATGCAAGAGTGGTCATTTTAGTTATCATTTGAAATTTAATTTCTTTTTTTGAAAATTTGCACAAAACAACTAGTCTTAAAATAACATGTTTGTCCAAAAAACAATGTAATAATATGAACTTTATATGAATAATACAAAATTGTAACAATGAACTTTACGATCTTCTTTTTTCTATGGATTAAGCAAATTTTATAATTTTTCAAAATATACATTTTAGCCTGGTATCTTTTAAGGTATATCGCTAGGATCTTGTAATTCTTCAAAATGTACATTTTAGTTTTCTCTCTCAAGTCCATCATCTTCAAAGAGTAATAGTATAAATTGAACTGTGCACCTCCACTGTGTTGCTTAGAGTTGGGCAGAGATTTTTTCATCTCTATGTTCTCTAACGATGGTGAAATAGAGAGAACTTATTTGTATAATTACAACGCTATTGAACTTGTAATTTTTTTTTATATATGTAGCTCCTATTTTTTATACTGTAAAATCCATAATTTTGATCCAAACAAGACATATACAGAAAAATGCGATAAAAAATGCAAAAAATTTTCATAAAATATAAAATTTACAACAAAATTGATCAAACAAACAAATATATATATATATATATATATATATATATTATACTATTTAAATTAAATTTTAAATTGTTAAAATAAAATAACAAATTTATTTCCATTAAATTATCTTTATTATTATTTCACAATTTTTTATTAATAAAATAATATTTTATTATTTAAATAATAATTAAAGTGTTTTTTTTTTTATAAAGAGAATAATCTAAATATATTTTAAAAAAATAAAGTAACTAAAATATCCACTTAAACAAATGACTTCTAAAACTTTCTACACAAATTCAATTATCAATAACTCACCGTTTCTCTGAGACAAACGGTTTTAAAAAAAAAAAATTCAAATTAATTTTCATTCAAAAATTTCCAACACTAGTTTCGAATCCAAAGTATCTTTTAACCTATTAAAAAACAAATTGACCCGTGTCCACTTATTTTAAAGAAAAAAACAAAAAGTAGAAGATCAAGTATCCTATCCATAATACTATATATTGTCTACATATTGTAAGATTTACCTTATATTATAGCTGTTTTTTTTATAGATATTGTTGCTATAAAAAATAAAAGAGCAACGAAGTTATAAAAATAAGAAAAATAGGTTGGTTTAATTCTTTATTAATAATTTTAATCTGAGTTAACCCCCACTAGCATATTTTTAAAAAATACCTCATTTACCTTCATCCCTATTTTTCACAGTTTTTATTTCTTTGTTTGTGTACACTTGTGTATCGTTTGCAACATAATTAAATTAAGCTAGAGGCATTGCCCGTTTTTCAGTTTTGGCATTTGATCCCTGTCTGAGATTATTTTCTCTGTCACGTTCCCATTGCTAATAAATATGTATTATCATAATTACCACTGTATTCGTACGTTGACATAATCCAACTCGAGTAACATTCCCTTTTTGCTTTGCTAGTAATAAACACTTGAACCACATAGACCTACCATTTTATTGCATAACAAACTACACTTTTTGACACTTAATGATCTCAGTGAATCAAAACAAGAGAGGTTTTATATAACTATTTAAAACTAACTAGTTTCACTTTAACACCAATATGAATTGTTTGCTTATTTTTTTATTTATATATTTGTATATATGTATATCCCAAAATAAGATATATAGCAATTAATTGACTAAATTAGCGAGCTGGATATTAAATTTCAGGAATAAAGACACAGAGAGCTGAAGAGGAATAATTATAAAAATATGAATAACTTATCACATGTTCCTCCTGGTTTTCGTTTCCATCCAACTGATGAAGAACTTGTTGATTACTACCTACGAAGAAAGATTGCCTCAAGAAGAATTGACCCTCCAGCGAGTGGACATATGTGTCCTCTAAAATATACTCCTCTGATTTTCAGTTGGACATGTGTCCAACTCTGTTGAGGTGAGTTGGACATACGTCCAACTAAGGGGTTATTCTGGGCAGTCTAGTTGGACATGTGTCCAACTCGGCTCCGGCGAGTTGGGTCGCCGGCCGGTCAAACTGTCCGACTGAGCTCCGGCGAGTGGACATATGTGTCCTCTAAAATATACTCCTCTGGTTTTCAGTTGGACACATGTCCAACTCTGTTGAGGTGAGTTGGACAGTCGTCCAACTGAGGGGTTATTAAGGGCATTTTTGTCATAATATGTAAAAAAATCAAGTAGAGGGGGTCATATCAGATTTTTAATAAATATGGGGTCATGACAGCATATAACCCTAAAAATAATTATTTAGATTGAGTTGTAAATTAGATTATTCTTTTTAAAAATTTTTACAACTATTTTCAAATCGTACAAGCAATTTTTTAGCCCCATTATTTCCATAATAAAACAGCTCATAAATTTTACTTTATTTCAGACCTTCACTGCCCTGTTGAATATTAGATTACTACAACTACAAATTAATTGTTGCTCGAAATATGAAGAAACTAAAGAGAAAAAATAAAATAATTTATAGATTTTTGAAAAGTTTCAGCAATAGAAAAAAGAACAAGAGAGAACTAAAGAGTTTTTTTTTTCCGAAGTATTGAATTGTGTTTTAAGTTATGTAAATGACTGAGGTGTGGTCCTTTATTTATAGCTAAAATTCACAAGATAACAATTATTTTAATTGGTCAAATCTCATCTTGTCAGCTGAAAATAATTAAAAAGGGATAATTAAATAAATAAAGTGACACCTCACCTTACACACTCACTCAATTAACGGTAGCGCCCGTGTGGGAGGTAGATCAACAATTGTCTATCTTTTTTTCCCTTCATAAAAGTCTTTCCATGCAAGGCTAATTAATCAATTATAAAGCAACTTAAAATTGTTTATCTAAAAGATACCTTTATTAATTATTTTATGTGTTATTTTTTACAGTTCATGTGATTGGGTTTTAACGATTGGTCTTCGGTCATTTGATACTTCAAGTGTTTATTGACAGCGTATTTCTTTGTTGTAGCCTCTTCAGTGTCATGTTTCTTTTGAATTACATCACAAATTTTCTTAGGAGACTTGTTAGAATTGTAATAATCATACAAATTATCATCCAAACCATTAAAAATAAATTTTTTACATAGAAAATTATTTTCGACCCTAGTATTAAAATATTTTGTTTGAGCTTCAGTCGGTGGATTAAGCATAATGGGTTTTTCAGTAGTAAGCACACAAGCATTCTTTTTTATGGTGAGAAAAAACAATATTGTTTGTCTTCATCATTAAAAATATAGCCCCTCAAAATAGAAGAGTTTGTTCATATTAGCAGTAAGAATTTCAACAAACATGGCAAATAATAATGTCATTAAATTGTTCCTACAGAAAAAAAAAACAAGAAATTACAAAAATAACTGTTTGGGTTGAGTCACAGATTATGTTACTCTCTTTATTAAGACGTTTCGTGACTCTATTCAAATTGTGCAAGCAGTTTTTAGCCCGGTCGCCCCCATGATAAAATAGCTCATAAATCTTACAATATCTCGGACCTTCACTACATTGTTGAATACATGAATGCTACATTTGTAAATTAATTATTGCTCGAAATATCAAAGAATAAAAGAGGAAAAATAAAATAATTTTGGGGTTTTTGAAAAGTTTCTGCAGTAGAACGAGAGAGAACTGAAGAGGTTTTTTTTTTTTTTTTGCTAAGTATTTAATTGCATTCTGAGTTGTGTAAATGATTGAGGTGTGAGCCTCCTATTTATAGCTAAAATTTGTAGGATAACATTTATATTAATTGACAGAGTCTCATCTTATCAACGAAAAATAATTAAAAAAGGACAATTAAAGAAATGAAGTGATATTTTACCTCACACACGCATTTAGCTGGCAGCAAAGCTCGTGTGGGAGTTGACCAATAATTGTTTATCTCTTCTCTTCTTCACAAAAGTAGATACTCATGGGTGCCCATTTCTCAAATCTAAATTCAATAGTTTATATACATCTTTAAGAAAATGTAAAAGGTAATGTCGTATAAAATGGTGAGTACTCCATTGGGCATTTTCTTTTTCTTTTTTTTTCCTTCAAAATTCACATTATACGCATGGCAAGATGTAATTGGAACAAAACCTTCCTATTAAGCCAAACCCTAATGTAGTTTCTCTAAATTCCAAAACAAGGAAATTAATCACAACAAAGAATCCATATTCCATAGCGCTGGTTCAAATCCGCTGTATCTTATGACAAATTTTGTTGTGTCCGTGACAATGCTGTGGGGGTAATAATATGTTGTGTCCATGCATGGCTAAAGATGACTGACTGACAATTCTGTGGGGGTAATATGTTGTGTCCGTCGTTTAGAAGGGGGCTCACAAATACAACCAGCAGATAATGGACTACTGAGTAATGGGTCATATGTAAATACTTCTAATCTTCTTTGTTTTTATCCTTTGAGTTGGACTACTGAGTAATGGGCTCGAGTCGATATGGGTCATATGACAACTACTATAGCTCCATTCTATTCTTGTTCAGCTTTTAAACGTGGAAAATAATGTTCACTATTGGAGCATTTCTATTTGTCTTGCTTTTACTGGCCGGACAGATTACTTATTTTTATAAATTATATTGAGCAATTTGTCATCTATGAATCATAAGAACACTCACTTGATTCATTGTGTTCGTATAAAACACATTATTTTAAGTAAGTAATATTTATTAAATTCATTCTTATTGTTTTTCTTATATAATTACCATGTTAAATAATAACAAGGCAAAGTAATACTTACGGTCACATAATATTTATCAATTTAACATTTTAATCCATTAATCATATTTTATTTATTTATTTTAAATTTTGTCCTTCAACTTTTCATTTAATAATATAGTCAAAATTATAAATTATATTGAAATCTTGTAGTAGCAGTCATAACTAATGTGTTATATAATGTTTTTGTTTTCTAATTTTTCAATTTTGATACGTTTAGTCCTTTTGAATTAAATTAAATTTGATAAAATTTAAAAGTTAAAGATAAAATCTTAAAAAACAAAAAAGGAAGAAGGAAGATAACTAAGTGTATATAATATTAGTAAAAGTTAGAAGGTTATAATTGTTTTTTAACCTAATAATAAATTACAAGTTAAAAGGATTAATTCGTGTTATAAAATGAGTTATATGTTTCGTGTCAAAATCGTGTCACAAATCTAAAAACTCTTATCCATGGACTTTGATATGCACCCTTTTACTCTTGTGTGATTTAACATATAAGTTATTTTAAAATTAAATTTTCTATTGAAATTTACGTCCTCAATACCCATCATTAAAATATCGATATTAATAGATATATATTAGCATTTTAATTTTATGAAAATACTAGGAATATTATAAATATTGACGAAAATTCATGAAAAAGTTTTAAAAAAAAAAGTATGAGAAATTATCTAAAAATATTGAAATTTTAGATAATAGAAAATTAAATAATATTAAATCTAATAGAATAATTTTCTTAATAAATTATTTGATACATGCCAAATGAAACAGTATCTTGAATGAAAATAAGATACTTTAATTTTAAAAATTATGCTATAATTATATCTTAAATGATTTTCTAGGCACTTCAAAACACAATATATCTTGATTCAAGTAATATTAATTGTGTCATGACATGTAGTTAGAGGTTATTTGAATATAATAATTAAGATAAAATGAGTTTGTGAGTTTGATATCTTCATACTATTTTTTTTTTTTTATGATAATTGGAGAGGGTTTCCAAATATTATTTACACCCATAATATAAGACAAGATTAAGAGCCATAAAAATAAAAATAAAAATAAAAAATTGAATTATTTAGAATGTACATAGCACTTTAAAAAAAAACCTGTAAAATTTTCGAAAAACTTTCAATATATCATGAATAATATCCTCTCTTTTTTTTTTTTTGGAAAAATTACTATGCAAAAATTGAAATAAAATTAATATGATATAATTAGATTCTATTATATAGTGTATATTTAGCAAAAAAAAAATACAACGCAATCATTTCTATATTGAACTTTATGAATATTGGATATTATCCAAGCTATATTGGAGATTTTTTAATCTATGATTTGTACTGATGAATGTTATTGGCATCCTTTTATAATAGAATTAAGATTTAATTAAACAGAATTGTTAGAGGTAAAATATGTAACGTATGTTTAATGACTAGTACAGTTAAATTTATAAAACATTAAAATTATTTGTGATTGTGCTCTTTGAAGATGCGGCTCATTACAGTCCAAGCACCAAACTCCTCCAGATACCTCCTCAGTCTTCACCACTTAATTTCTTTCTTTTCCTTCTTTCATTGCATTTTCAGAAATCTCCCTCTTTCACTAGAAATCAACTGTCTCAAAGCCTGCATGTTATACACCAAAATTTATGTATTTTGTTTATGACAAAGAATTGTTCAATTCCCTAACAAAATATATAGTCTTTACTCAATCTCTTTTTCCGATTAAAAACTAACTACGATACATTGACCCAAAAAAACTAACTAGGATAAAAATACTTCTTACTCTTTGTTAAGAGCCAAATAATAAAAAATAAACTCAAAAATCTTCTTTTTGATCCATAAAAATATCATTTTACCTCTCCCTCCATCTCTTTACTCATAAAAATAAAAAATAAAAACATTTTTCTCTCTCCTAATGTCTCTCTTTAAATAGCACAATATTACATAACTCACAAACCCTATATATGGAACTTCTAATCTTAAAATTACATTTCTTATAAAGGTGGAGAGTCAAATTGGTCATTTTATTTAGAAAATATGTATTATTTAGTCATTTAGCTTAAAAAATATGTCTTATAAGTCTTTTTACTTGTAAAATCTATATTATGCAATAACAAAGTTAATTTTCTATTAAATCTAAAAAAATAATACATTTGTTACATGCATGTTTGAATTTTTCGATTAATATATATCTAATGAAGCAATTGATAATTAAAAAATTACTCAATATTTAACAATTTATTTCAATAAAATTTTTATTGTGTAATTAGAGACTTTGAATATTAGACAATGAAAGTTTTATTTAAGTTTGAAACAAAAAATTGTTGAAGTAATTTTTAATTAAAAAATTACTCTAATTTTTAACAATTTCTTTTGATCAAAATTAAATAAAATTTTTATTGTCTAATTTTAAACTTTGAATATTAGACGATAAAAATTTTGTTTATGTTTTATTTAAATTTTTGTTTATTTTTGAAAGAATTTTTTTTTAAAAAAAATGTTTGAGTAATTTTTTAATTAAATATTAATTTTTTTACATATATATCTATCAAAAAATATAAATATATATATGACTCATATGTTATTCCATAAAATTTAATAAAAAAATAAATAAAATGTTAACTTTATCTTTACCTAATATATTTTTTACAAATAAAAAAATCTTAAAATCACGTGTTTTTACAAACAAAAAAATTTAAAACTATATTTTTTAAACTAAATAATTAAGCTCCACTTTTTATAAAAGTAAAAGAGCCCACCACATTTTTGCCTCGTTATAATAAATCTTTAATATCCCTAAACTACAGTCCTTATTGAATCTCTCTAATTCATAAAAAAAAATTATAATCACGTATATTTATAATTATTTTTATATATTTATTAATTATATTATAATATATAATAAAATTATATAAAAGAAATTAAATTAAATTAATTTTTTATATTTTAAAATAATTTTTATATATATTATAATATAATTATTGTGAGTATAAAAATAAATATAAATTTATATATTGCTTATTATTTTTTATTATAAAAAAAAAAAAAAAAAACACTATTAGTGGCTCTCCCTAAAATCAAACAATTTCCATTTAAAAATAAAATTTGGCATGCGTACGTAAAGGAATTAGATCCATTTACCTATCATTTGTTTCTTCTTTTTCGATATTTGTGTAAAACATGTACCATTTAATGATAACAAAAAATAATGTTTTTCGTAAAACCTATAGTCATCAACAATTCTTTCATAAAGGGAAAACATGGTCATTGTACGAAAGATGATCCAGGCTTTTACTTAAAAAAAAAATCCTTTAGACAAAACAAATGTTTTTAAGATATAAATAATATATACACCAAATTTTTAAAGATGCAAAAAAAATATATTTTTTATATATGTTATAAAAAATTATGTGCATCAAGTGAAGAAATTAAAAATAAAAATTCATCTATGAAAATGAAGTATGCTATACAATTATACCAAGATATTATTGATATATTTTTTAGACACAATATTTAACTAGGAATAGATATTATGCACGTAGATAATGAAAATTGTAGTTATCTACAAGGACGTTGCCATAAATTTCGTTCAGAGAGGGCACCAAACAAACTGCGAGTAATTTTTTACTCGTATTCAGAGCGATAATAACTAGTAATATCGAAAGCTCCTTGTAAAGCATATAAATATAAGGTATAAGTTTAATTAAGGTATGTAATTTGTGTAATATTATTTTTAAAAAAATAATAGATTAAATATTTAGGGACATAATTTGTTAAAAAATATAAAATAGTAGTTATATTGTACTAGAGAATAATATAGAAGTCAAATTAAAATTTTCATAATTTAATTTAATATTAAAGAAACTGTTAAATTTAATATAGGGAATAAAAAGAATAAACTAAAAAATGATTAGATTTTTTTTTAAAATATAAAAAGTAATTATATTGTTTAAAAATATTATTTTAACCATATTCTTTATCAAGGTATAGTTAATGAAATAATTTCAAGTAGGATACTTTTTTAAGAAATTAAGCATTTTGTATTCTGTATTTATAGATAATAACTCTTGTTTTTATAAATGTTGAGGAATTTAAAAATAAACTAAAAATATATAACTTTTTTAACAAGAATAAAAATGAAAAAAATATTTAACAATTGTATTAATTATTATATATAAAAGTATGTGATATAAAATTATATTTTGTATAAACGTTTATAATATTACAAGCAAAATACAAATTTTTAAAAATTGAGAGGGGACACATTCAAATCTTATATTAAAAAAAATGCTAAAAATATACAAATATTACAAACATAAAATACATTTTTAAAAATTGAGACATGTGCCCCTTCTTAAATACACGTGTTTGATACTTGGTTATCTGCCTAAGCTATTAAATTAACCTTAATTAATTAGGTATATAGCGGGGAAGGATAATTACAAATTCAAAACCTTTAAATTTTTTTTATACATATAATTACATATAAAATTACACTAAAATATAAAATATATAGTATTTTGAATAATTAAATTATGTTAAATATTTTATTATTATAATCAAAGTATATTTTTGAAAATTATTAAAAATAAAAATTCTAGTTAAACAGTAAAAAAATATGTTGGCTCATAACGAACTATTATTACACAAAACTTTTCAAAATTAGAGCGAAACAATTTTGATCGTTAGCAAATCATTTGCACCCGCCCTGTAGCTAACAACAACACTAACACAAAATTTGTTTAGATTCAGTAAAAAAAAATTACTCATTTTTAAGAAATTTTACGATGTATAATTTCAAATTTTTTATAAAAAAGTTATGCTTCTATATCCCATTAGAAACCATTCCATTTATTATTGAATAATTTTTAAAATATAATTAATACTAATTTCAAAAAAAAAATATGATTTTATATATCATTAGAAAATCCTGTCAAGTTTCTAGAAAATTTTTCAGTTGATGATTTTAAGTTATGCTCATTTTATATTCGAAATTATTCATATTTAAAAACATGTTATTTACTAAAAAAAATATTAAAAAAAAAAACTTAGGTTAATAAAAAATCTAATGTTATATTATTTAAAAAGTATGTATATATTATTTGTCAAAAAAATTTTGGAAGTTTTTTTTTTTTTTAATGAATAAGCTCATATCATGTTGTTAAAAAATCATGTACTTATTTGTTAGAACATAAGATATATTTTTTATTTTTCAATGATTAATAAAATAATTTAAATATGTTTAATAAAAAAAATTAAATGAGCTGCTCTTGAACTGTCCAGCTCAACTCATTTAAAAATTAGAAATTAGATATACATAGCTGATCTATAGCACACTTAAGATAAGCTTAGCATGAGCGAGTTGAGTCACTCCAGCTCATTTGTCACCTCTAATATAACTTGGAAAATTTTCTCACGCAAAAGTTATAGTTGTTGGATTGAATATTAACTACATTTTTATATATTTATTACTCTCTATAAGGATTAGCTCCGTTCATAATGCAAGCTAAATATTTTTAATTCAATAATTAAGATTATTAGACATTAAATATAAAACTTTAAGCTCTGATACCATATTTAAAGTTGTTAAAAAATTAATTCTCCCAATAATTTAAATTATTATAGCTTAAATTGTTAGAAAGAGTACAAAATATATTTTTATACATTATCAAAACTTATGATACTTTTAAATTGAGATAATAGCTAAATTGGTGCAGTACTTATTGAAAAAATGTGACTTGGTAGCTTAACGATCTAAGCAAGATTAGTTTATTAATTATAATAAAGATAAAAAAATGTTATAAAAAAAAAATTATGTGACTACGTTGCATTTTTTTAATGACAATTTTAACATTTTAGAAATTTGAATTTAAAAAAAAAACCCTTTGAAGCCTCTAAGCTAACTCTCAAAAGCACATTATGCAAACACCCAACCCCACCCAACCCCCATCGGCGCATCTCGACAACCTTAACTTTAACAGGACCAATCCCGACAAGCCCCAACAAAAACAGTTTTTGCACCCTGACGATCATAATTAGGGGTGTCTACGATCCAACTTGGTCCAATTTTTAAAAAAAAATTGTAAAATCGGACCGGAACATATTAAGAATAGAAGCCGGATTGGATCGGAGCAATTAAACTGTACAATCCGATCCAGTTAACGGTTTGGGACAATTTATGTAACATTTGTATACAACATATATTAAATTATATTTATTTTGACATATAAACACGAGTGGCTTGGTGGAAGAGTGCTGTCCATGTTACCTTTCATGTACTGGGTTTGATTCCCCTTGGCGGCACAATTGTTTTTTCACTTTGCAAGATATCTTGTTTGTATCATACAAATAAAATTAAAAACATTACACTTAAAACTAGTGCGCATGGCCTGGTGGATAAGCAAACACGGTCTTGGTTTCCAAAACTAGTAGTAGCACTCTTGGTCAAATATTTGTAGGTTTTTTTAAAATGAAATGAACGGTCTGACCGGTCCAATCTGATCTTTTCGGTGTATTATAATATCAAACTGGACAAGACCATTTGTAGTTAAAACTGTTCAATTTAGTCCAGACTGGTCCGATAAAACAATTTGGTTTTGTTTACACGGTTTCTTGGACATCCCTAATCCTAACCTTGATGAGCCCGAACCTAATGAAGCTCGTTGCAGATTTTGGAGGGAATATATATATATATATATTCCAAAATTTTCCCCGGTTAAAATAAGTATGTAGCAAACATATGATCAAAATGTGACATTTTGAAGTTATTTTACTTATGTTGCTTAACTAAAGAATTACACTATCAAATTATGCTTTTGTTAAAGTTTACGGCACTAGTTTGA
This sequence comes from Elaeagnus macrophylla, assembly GCA_029378325.1. Lineage (NCBI taxonomy): Eukaryota > Viridiplantae > Streptophyta > Magnoliopsida > Rosales > Elaeagnaceae > Elaeagnus > Elaeagnus macrophylla. The sequence goes on along the minus strand of CM055648.1, from coordinate 18,320,728 downwards.
CACCGTACTCCTTTTGAATTCTACAAAATTGATAAATAGCATTATATTTATAGGATATGTAATACATTAATTAGAGATTTATGTCAGAAAAAAATAACATTTTTAAATAGTATTTATTAGTTCTTATTAAAGTTCTGATGATTGAGACATATACATGTGATATTTTCTCCCTTATTATGATTGCTAGGAATTACTCCAATTTATGGAGTCAATCTTGTACAAGAGCTTATGTTGACATGTGTGATCTACTGTCTTTTGACCCTCTACTTTCATGTGTTCAAAATAGGTTTTGGCTTAGTTTTCAAAATAAAAAACTCTAAATATCATAAATTTGTAATAAATTTTAAATAATATAGCAAAATTTAATTAAATCGTACGGTACATAAAATTATGATAAATTAATTGTGTTTATAATATATAATAGTGCTCTTTCAAAATTCACTCATCACATTGGCCATGGATTTTGAACAGAACTTATTAATGCATTATAGTAGTGCACTTATTCAAGCTTTAATTTCATTGGGGGATATGTGAATATACATTTATAAGGTTGCTAGTTTCAGGCAATGGGTCAGGTTGGTGGACTGTTTAACTAATTTGCAAGAGAAGGAAAGGCACATATAGTAGTGGAATACCAATACCTGAGGAGAGAACTTTTTTTCTCTTACAAGACAACTATGAGCACCAAAACTTGTAAGATGTCAAAATGAATCAATATTTTATTACTTAAGAATTAGGCACATTTTTTGAATTTTGATGCTCTCGGTTTCTTAATGAAATCTGAGTTAAGCTTATAGTCTGATGTCAGCACTATTTGGGTGGAAGTGGAACACTACTTTTAGTTTTAATGAATATTTATTGACCCCTTGCAAGAGTATTTATTCCCAACAATGTTATCACTTTGAACTTTCCAGATCCACTGTTATAAATTTTGCATCAACAGACCATTTGCTTAATTTTATTTATTTTTGTGAGGATTTTTAACCTTCATGAGTAAAGCATGAAGGTATTAAATGTTATTCTTATGGAAAAGTTTATATATTTAAATGATGTGATATAATATGATTTGTAAGTATAATCAAACCATATAATTATATCTTATGAAAAATTGTCAAATTAATTGTTATTGCATTATAGTGCTCTATTTTTTATTAGGATGGTAATTTTTTTGCTTATGACCTTTTTAGGGCTGCCAATGATGTAGTTGACGTGTGCAAATGTAGCTTTGGTTAAGCACACAAACAACAAGTAGTGGGCACAAATGGGCATGAAGGATTGTGTCCTCTTTATCAAGCCATCATATCATAGCCTTTCTTGTCTATCTCACTCCTTTTGAGTTGGTAGGGAACATCAGTTATGACTCTTAATAAAATGGAATATCAATTTCACTACCACCACACACTTGTGAGCTGCTCTTTCCATGAGTGTTTAGGCTTAGACCCTCTATGTGTTTCTGTAGTTTAAGTCCTTACTACTGATGTATTTTGGCACTAACTTCTCAATTTTCTACAAGGACACCAGAATTTTCACTTTCAAATATAAAGATTATGCTTCGTGATCAATAAAGGGAAGGATCGCTATCTTTTAGGGAATATATTTATAGAGCATAAATAACGTACTTTAGAGCGATTGAGATTTGTATGTACATAGCAATTTAGCATTTAAGTGAATCAATTTAGCATTTTTATGTACTTTGAAATGTTTAGCAAAATTTTGAAATTTTAATCGAATGTGTAATTGTATTTTTTTTTTATTAATAAAAAGAAAGTAAATTTTAGATTCCCTTTTAAAAAAGAAAAAAAAAACTTACTTATAAGCAATGTGATAGAGTTGGGAAATTTTTTTTAGACAGATTTAAGCGGTGCATACTCTATGAAAAAGTTTTTAATTACGGATCTAATAAGCCTAGAGGGGGGTGAATAGGTTATTTTCAATTTTCAACAAATATTATATAATCTAATCACAACGGCCAGACATGCAATCGCGTGTAAAGATAAATGCGGAATAATAAAACGACACACGATATTTTTAGGTGGAAACAACCTAGGCCACAACAATGACCTAAGAGGAAAACCACCGGTCCACCGGACCACCTAACTATCCACTATGAAAATAATGTTCAATTACAACCATAGAGTCCAGAAACTACCCGTCGCAGATAGATCCCCCTTTCTGTAATTTACTTACGAGCCGCTTGCTCCTTTCACAGCCTCCAATAGTTAGATGTCTGGATCCGGACCAACGTTCCGATCTACTTGAGTCACACAAGATCAACCGAACCCGTCACCTTCAGTAATCTCGAGTCACACGAAATACTGAAGCCGTCACCTGTAACGTTAGCACAATAATACAAGTGCAATGCGTGTCCTAGAGCGGATTCAAACAATGAATAATCCTAACTAGCAGATATACTAACATGCGATGTAAAAACAATATCAGCTAGCAAACCCTAGAACATTCAATTAAGCTCAATATGATGCAAATCAATTAGGCATATGAATATAACATGAGAAAGCCTAAGAACAATAGATGAAGAGAATAAGCACAATTCAGATGCTAGAAAGTATTAGTGCTATGTAATTCTAAATGCTCAAGTTAATTAATTATGCATAAACATCCCTTCACTTATATAGAGTCCAATCCTAGTTCAAATAGGATTTGCAATTCACTATAACTCTTTTCCTATCAGGATTTACTAATTACCACAATTATCCTCAAATAAGAATACTGTTCTTAACATTAAATGTGGTCAATTAGGTAAAAGAAACATAAGGGTCGAATTAAGAAATAGAGTTTGAGTAGGAATATAATACTGGCTCGATCGATCGACAGGCCGTCTCGATCGATCGAGAAGGTCTCGATCGATCGATACACAAAACTCGATCGATCTAACTCAAACAGAGAGAACCTGGATCGAAGTTGTTCTATACTCGATCGATCGAACATGGTTCGATCGATCGGTCCAATTTCTCGATCGATCCAGTCCAAACAGAGAGCACCTAGATCGAAGTTGTCTCAGTCTCGATCGATCGATCACTCGATCGATCGAACAATACTCTCGATCGATCGACCAACATGTGCACAATACATTTTTCGTTACGATTCATACTAAGTGTCGTGCTCAATTGTGTGCAGATGTATGCATGATGGAATATTATACCTGTCATATGGGCGTTGCAAGCTTGGTGACTCCATCATCACGTGTGGTCTGAATAATTGTTGAATTCCTATTCTAGATTACAATCAAACATTTTGTCCACGAAAATTGCCAATACAAAATAAATTAAAATAATCTAGAAGGAAAATAAAATACCTGTTAAAAAACCATCATCATTAAGGTTATTAAAATCACATTTGGTTGTATAAATTATTTTAATACCTATCTTGTATTTATGAATTAAGTTATGAGTTGTTTTTTAATTTTTAGAACCAAAATAATTTAATAATTTAGGATTAAGAAAAAATAAACTACAAAACTGCAAATTAAATGAGAGTAGTCACGTCTTATTCCTTAACATTGCAAAAATAAGTGTATTTATTTTCAACGTGTTAATAAATTTATTTAAGTTTTATTAAAAACAAAGGAAAAAATAATTTATATGTGAGCTAAAAATTAATAAATTATTTTTAATAAAATATTAGACTGGGAATTTTGTCATCCAATATTTGCTTCCAGTCTCCTGCCTCCGGCCCCCTGCCATACGAATACATCTCAATTTGACAAAAATAGTAATGCTCAACTATCATATACGACCTAAATAGTTGCACAGCTAAACATATAATATATTGTAGCCCAGTCCTCCAGTTTTTCACTTTTTCATATACTAACTACAAAAAAAATTTTGTATAAAGCAACTGTACGATTATATGATATATTTTTTTAAGAATATATTATTAATACCTATATAAAATAAATTTTTTTATATAAATTTTATAAATCAAATGTATGATTATATGATATATCTTAATAATTTTAAGAATATATTATTAATATTTATATAAAGTAAGATTCTTTATATATAAATAAATATATTTATATAAAATAATAAATTAAAAATTCTCTATAACTTTACTCATATAAATTTCTCGCTAACTACAGTGTAGTTACCAGACAATGACGCTGGCTTGAGAGTTGGGGACTCGTGAGTATGCTTAGATTGAAACATGCACCGACGACTTTGAAATAACAAAAACAAATTAACCATCACTTTTAATTTTAGTTTTGTGGTCATGTGATGGAAGTTTTTATCATTAATCAAACGCTAAGATTGAGTCAAACTTTATCGAAAATTAGGGAATTTTATAATTTATTCTAATAATGAGATGAAAAAAAAAAAAAAAAAAAAATATATATATATATATATATATATATATATGGTATTTTATTAGTTCCTTACTATTTTAAAAGGTACTCTTTAATTTTTTCTTTTCTTTTTTAGTTTGCCCTAATTTTTCAAACCACAAGTATTAGCAAATTTAAAAAAAGAAAAAGAAAAAAAGTGAGACTTCTTCTTAATTTGTTAGGTAAAAATAATCAAAAAAAAAACTTTGTTACAACTTCTCTTTCCTCTCTTTGGGTTGTGAAGATGTGGTACGCAAGGCGTGGACAACAGTGGTTCATGGTTCAATCTGGTTCCAATTGAAAGTGAAAATAGCAGAGTATAGGCGTGGTCTTATTAATTGAAAAAGAAATGCCAATTATAATTCTCACAAACAATATTGTACCTTGAGAAATTCCTTGCTCAATCTGGAGCAGCAAGACAAAATTGGGACCGATGAATATTTTAATATCAAGGCAGTTCTTAAAAGAACTTGTGTAGAGGAGGAGAAATTTTGGAGAGAGAAATCTCGTATACGTTGGCTGAGAGATGGAGATCAGAATACTGCCTACTTTCACTCCATAGTGGCTCAAAAGCACCGTCGTACGCATGTTGCAGGACTGGAAAATGCTGATGGACAGTGGTGTACAAGTAAACAAGATTTGGGGAAAATTGCTCAGGATTACTTCTTGGATCTTTTTAAATCAATACCTCCCGATGAAATTGATTTAATGGGTTCTTTGGTCCCAAAACGTGTTACTAGTGAGCAAAACAAGCAACTCTTGAGGAAAGTTACTTCCTTTGAAATTAAATCAGCTTTGTTCCAATTGGATCCTTCATCAGCTCCGGGATCGGACGGTATGTCTGCTTTATTTTTTCAAAAATATTGGAATATTGTATCTATTGATATTGTATATGCCGTTAAATGCTTCTTTCGATATGATAACCTTTCTTCTGCTGTCAATTACACTCATATTGTTCTCTTACCAAAAATTGGTGCACCACGACAAATGTCTCAACTGAGGCCAATTAGCTTATGTAATGTTCTTTACAAGATTATTGCAAAATTTCTTGTGAATCGGCTCAGCGGGGTAATTTCTGATGTTATTAGCTATACTCAAAGTGCGTTTGTTCCCAAGCGCCTTATCACTGATAACATTCTTGTAGCTCATGAATTATTGCATGCTCTAAAACAGAGAAGAAGGGGTCAGCAACAATTTATGGCTTTGAAATTGGATATAAGTAAGGCATATGATAGAATGGAGTGGGGTTTTTTACAAGCAATGACGTTGAAGCTTGGATTTGCAGATCAATGGGTAAAACTGATTATGGCCTGTGTCACTAGTGTATCTTATTCTTGTGTAATAAATGGAGAACCTTTTGGATTTTTTAGGCCATACCGGGGATTGAGACAAGGTGATCCTCTGTCTCCTTTTCTATTCTTGATTTGTGCTGAGGGATTGTCTGGTATGCTGCAAAAGGAAGAAACTATAGGGACCATCAGTGGGTTCAAAGTCAGTCGAACAAGCCCCCCAATTTCTCATTTATTCTTTGCAGATGATGCACTTATTTTCTGCAAGAGTAACATTAATGAGGTGGAGCGATTGAGATCAGTTCTGAAGTATTATGAACGAGTGTCGGGTCAATCTGTCAACTTTCAGAAATCAAGTATTTTTTACAGTTCAAATACTATGTCCAGCACAAGAGAAGCTATTCAAAACTATCTGGGAATTCGTTGCTCTACTGGATTTGATAAATACTTGGGCCTTCCAGCACTATATGGGAGAAATAAAAGGTCGCAGATAAATTTTATCCTAGACAAGGTTCATAGCAAACTACAAAACTGGGCTTGTAGATCACTCTCTTTGTCGGGCAAAGAGGTTCTCTTGAAATCTGTTGCTTGCGCCATGCCTAACTATGCTATGCAATGCTTTGTTCTTCCTATTGGGTTATGTAGTGACATTGAGTCCATCTTGAAAAATTTTTGGTGGGGCTCCTCAGGTCCTTCTAGGAAAATACATTGGGTGGCTTGGAAGAAATTATGTGATATTCGTGAGGCTGGTGGTCTAGGTTTTAAAGACTTGTATGCTTTCAATTTGGCTATGGTGGCCAAACAATGCTGGCGGATCATTCAGTATCCAGATTCTTTACTGGGTCGTATTCTGAAGAGTAAATACTTTCCGAATAAATCTTTCTTGACTGCTGGTCTGGGTTCATCTCCCTCATGGGCATGGAGAGGTCTTCTGCAGGCACGAAAGGTTCTTAACGTGGGTCTTCAGTGGGAGGTTCATTCTGATCTACTCATCCGCATCTGGGATGATCCATGGGTCCCTGGTATTCCTGGCTTTTGCCCTCAATCTCCTAGGAGTGCAGGTGTTACTTGGGTGAATGATTTACTTCTTCCGGGGCCAGGAGGTTGGGATGTTCTTAAAGTTAACCAATTATTCTCACCTAGAGAGGCAAGATGCATTTTGGAAACCCCTGTTTTGGGTTTTGGGTCGAGTGATCGTTTATGTTGGCATTTTGAACCTAATGGATGGTATTCAGTCAGTTCTGGGTACCCACTTTCATGTGAAGTCGTGGGACGTCCCTTGTCTAATGCTTCTACAATGAATAGATTGGACCGATTGGTATGGAAATCAGTTTGGAAAATTAAAGTGCCATTTAAGGTGCGACATTTCATTTGGAGATGTTTGCATGGGGCACTGGCTGTACGTCACTCGCTTCTTCAACTTCATTGCCCTATTGAGGTCTCTTCTTGTCCACTTTGCGCCCTTACAGAGGAAACGGTTAACCATTTATTAGTAGGGTGTTCTCGAGTCCAACAAGTTCTCTCCACCATATGTTCTTCTTTTCCTTTTCATCAATATGGTCATAGATCCTTCTAAGAGTTCTATCGAGATCTATTCAAATGGACAAGACTTCGTACTAATGGAGCTGAGTTGTTGGCTAAGGTGGTACTTGGTTTATGGAGCATATGGAAAAGTCGAAATAATTTAATCTTTAATCATAAGGCTTTTGACCCGGGAGGTGTTCTTGCAATTGTTGGATACTATTGGCATTTGGTTATCAAAGCTTTTAGCTAACATGGCGGCCGACTTGACCGTAAACTTGTTAGTGGTTATTGTGTGCTAGTAATATTTACAAAATTTATTTACTTATTATCTCTGTGAGCAACCTTGTTATCTGTACTCTTTGTACTGTTAAACTACCTAGTGGCCTTTTTAATAAATCAGTACCTTATCGTTTGAATAAAAAAAAAATGATCAAAAAAAAAAAAAAAAAGTGAGACTTGTACTTATAGCCTCGAAATTTTAGAGACGAAAAGGCTATCCCATCTCTTATTTAAATATTTTGAGAATTAGGGTAGGAATTTTCGATTAAAGATTCGAGTATTTTATTATGTTCGAGTTTCCTCACTATTAAATAAATTATGATAAATTAAGTATTTAATAATCAATTTGTTTATAATAAGTATATTTATTTGTTATGTATTTAAATTTAATAAATTTAAATTTAAAATAAAAATTATAATTAAAATTAAAATTTATTTTATTATTTTAAGAATCATTATAATAATTTTTTTTTGTCTATATATATATATATATTAAATTTTCATAATTTAAATATTAATTTTTTTATGAAATATTATTTATAATCAAAGATATATTTGATTTAACTTTAAAAGCTTACAAATATATATAATATAATATATATATATATATATATATTATATATATATATATATATATATATATATATATAATTGGAATTAAAGAACAGGCAGGACGGAAAGGGCAATTCTTACACCCATCTTGGTGACATTCTTCATTGGTGTCAAAGTTGAAATTTTTTCCCAAATTTCAATTTAACTGGACAAATTGACATATTTACTTATTTATTTATAAAGAAAGTCAATACCCTTTGCTACATATATATTTATTTGTACAACTAACACTACTTCTAAAGAGTTGTACAACTAGATTTTATTTGAGAATTATTTTGTTAAAACAAATTTACAATATTTGAATCAATCACACATATTAAATTAATAATGAACCATGCATAACAACGATGATACACAATTAATTACCTTCTAGTGTGTGTATATATATATATATATATATTTAATAATGTTATTTTTAATTTTTTAAAAATACTAATATATGTTGTTTATTGTACTACTTAAAAAAAATGTATTTTTGTAAAAAAAAAAATATATTATTTTATATTATAAAAAAAATAACATATATTTTTTATAAAAATTAAAAATAATATTTTATATATAAAAGAAAATTATATAATGTAATTAAATTAAACTAAAATTTTTAACAAACATAATACAAAAAATTTGAAAAGGATTTAACTTTAAATTATCTTTTTTGAGGGGAAAAAAAATACTATATATGCTAGGTTTAGTTAGGTTCCGAGTAGGAGTACAATCGTATCGTGTTAGTCGTATTCGTATCGTATTATTTGTATCAATTTTTCGTATTAGTTAACACATAAAAAATTTACTTGAATTTTTTTTCGTGTTGCCTATTTATAATAGTAAGAAATAACAAAATTTTTAAAAACATGAAAAAATGATTGATGAATTCTTACTAAAAAAAATTCGTGTTATGTCATGTTCGAATCGTGTTAGAAATTACTACCTCTAGTCTCGAGATCTAAGTTCAAGTGCTTACGTCTTTGGTATAATTTTAATGCACTAACATAAGGCACTTAAATATTTAAGCCACTAAGAGGAGTTAATTTTTTTTTAACAGAAAAAAACTTTCTGGGGTAGAAGGGGTAACGCCCGCTATGCTTCATTTACCTAGATTAAAGCCTTATTTTGAGAACACGAAAAAATTATTGATCAATTCTTACTAAAAAAAATTCGTATCATGTCGTATTATCAAATCGTATAAGAAATTATTACCTCTAGTTACGAGGTCTAAGTTCAATTGCTTAGGTATTTGGTATAATTTTAATACACTAACATAAGGCACTTAAATATTTAAGCCACTAAGAGGAGTTAATTTTTTTGTTTTTAACAGAAAAAAATTCTTTAAGGGAGAAAAGGTAATGCCTGTTATGCTTCATTTATTCGGATTAACGTCTTGTTTTGATAATATTAAAAGTAGCTAGCACTTCAGGTTGTCATCAAAAAAATCTTTATGCATAGTTATAATTATTTTATTTTTTAAATTTATAATTTAATGTATATAATACAATAATTTTATTCACTGAATTAATCACCGTCGTCACTAAGATGAGTTAATTTGCGGTGTGTAAAGTAAGTGGAATCTGAATTGAATAGTTCAGTTATATGAATTGTTTTAAAATAAAGTAGTCTCACTTGGTTCCATCAAAAAAAAAAAAAAAAAGTAGTCTCACTTGGTATCTCCTAACAAATATCTCATTTTACTGACTCAGATCAAATGGTCAAACAGGACGACTTTATTCCATTAATTTACTTCTGTTGCGTGCGAACAGAATCTTGTGGGATTGATTTATGGTGGGGTCGTCAAGGAAGAAAAAACAAAAAAAATTATTAGACGTGTAATAAAAGTTATATAATATGTTTTTTTAAGAATTTTTTGTTTTAATATAATTTGAATTATTTATGTGTTAAATTTCGAGCTTTTGTTTTTTTTTTTCGTTTTTGAGCGTTATACACTCATTTTTATTCTTGACACTAGTTAAATTTTATTTCCCAAAACTAAAGATGTAATAAATAAATAAAAAAGTAAATTTTAACACACACTGAAAGGGAATATTCTAAATCTACAACTCTGTTTTTTTTGTTTTTTTTTTTTTTGGGTATACAGTAATTTGTGGTTGCTCTAAAAGTCGCCATTCATCGCAATTGTTTGAATTTTGGCAATTTTTATATTTTTAAATAATTATATTATTCATATATTTTAATTAAGACCCAAATCCCATAGAATATAAAAAATATATATATTTTTAATAAAAAAGTCAAAAATACAATCATCATTTAAAAAATTATCTCATACAATATTTTAAAAACCGTGACCAAATAGATTAATTTGCAGCTTTGGCAACCAGCCACACAATTTTTAATACAATTTAAATTTGAATTAATTCTATACAATATAACATGCATGGACGGACCCAAATTTTTTTTCTTTCTAAAAGGACTAATATATATTAAAAAAAAATTTATTTATAATATTAAGATTTATAATTAACATTAAAATAATATATAAACTTAAAAAGAAAACAAAATAAATATATAAACTTAAAAAAAACAAACAAAAAATTTAGTTAAGTTGTTCTGACGATATTTCATAAAATTCATCAATTATCAAATAAGGTTCAATAAATCTAACGAAATAATAGTCAATTGTTATGAAGAAAGATGAGTGTTAAATATATACAAATTTATACTTACATAGACACTCAAATTAATAATTATATGATAATTGTCGATCAAAAATTTAAAAGTTATAATTTTTCAGAGTATATAACATACAATTATTGATTTGATTGTAAGTTTAAGTACAAATATTTTGAATATTTAATATTTTTTAAAAAAGAATATAGATAACTTTAATAATTTTAAAAAAAAAATACTAAACTTTGACTTTATACAGCAAGAGCAAGCAACAGACCAAATAACCTAATTACAGAGCAGAAAAGGAGCAGAGTTGCTGACAATATAATACCAAAAAATGGTATATTAGTCTAAGTTTATTTATAGAATTTTAATGATAAATAATATATTGTGTTTTACAAAAATATTAGTAATATTTATTAAAAATAAAAACTTTAAAAAAACTATATAAAACATAAGTCTATATAACTTTTTACTTATTCATAGAGGTGACATTACCAACAATATTTTTTTTTATATAACTATTTTTTTTTTATTATATATATATAAAACCTCAAAAAGTTATTCGGGTTCAAGTTTAGTATAGCCTTGAAATAGGTCCGTCACTGATAACATGTGACACATTTATTAAATGGTCATATAATACAACACAACACAATAATTTAAAATTAATTTATTAAATTAATATTTAATATTATTTTATTTATTAAATTGGATACACGAACCTAATAAATTTAATAATTACCTATTAACCTAATGAACATCAAATTTAATTTAATTGAACGAGTTATGTTACAAATTATCATCCGTACATACAACTCCCTTTACCCACGAAAAAACAATAAAAGTAAAGAGAGGAAAAATAAAAAAAAGGGAGGGAGGGAGGGAGGGAGGGGGGAAGGGAAGCGTGACGTGGAGTTGTACTACCTCAAGCAACGGCTCAGATTTCTTCTGTACCCTTAAACCCAAGTTCCCATCTCATTTATTAAATCTATCTATTTATTTGCTTCCAATCTCACTCCATTAGTCCACATCTTCTCTCTTTCTCAATTAATCTCTATATCACTGTTTCTGTTTCTGTTTCCGTTTCTATTCTGAGCCTGAAAGCCAAGAATCGATTAATTGAAAAAAAAGAAGGAATTTAGATAAAATGCTGCTGGGAAAGCGTACACGCACTCCAATAAGGAGAACAACAAGCATGACTGATATCCCCGTTGATCTGAGCAACGTGGAAACAAAAGAGTCGTCCGATATGAAGAAGCCTATGAACGATATATTGGGCCCAGAAGGCCCACCAAACCCTGAAGTGAACATGAATAACTTGGTAAATATACAACAAAACAACCGCACAAACTCGAGTGATTTCATTGAAACACCACACTTTCTCCGCACGTGTGGCCTCTGTAAACGCCGTTTGGCTTCTGGTCGTGACATCTATATGTACAGGTGCCAACCTTTTTTTCTCTTGATTTATCATATTTTTGGATTTGATAATTGAAAACTTCATTTTTCTCTCTCAATGTTTTGGTTTCTTATAATTTAATCTTAGAATAGTTCTTTGCTCCAGTTTAGTTTTTTTTTTTTTTTGGGAGCTTGAAAGGATTTTTTTTTATTTTTTTTATTTTGCGTATTTTTCTGTTTGGGATTTTGAGGATTTTCAGTGTTTTGACTCAAAATGGTTGTTTATGTCGAGGTTTGTTTTTATTTTTGTTAAAATATTTTGAGATGTATCATGTTTAACTATTGTATTTATATTTTTTTTTAACCATTTTAATTATAGTGTAACATTATCAATATTTAAAAAAAATAAATAAATTATGTTTTTAATTTATAAAATAATTTTGATACTTAGTATAAAATATAAAAAAAATTGAGTATAAAAATAAGTGATAATATCGTTTCTTTTAACGTGAAACGCTGGCGGTGCGTTTGTCTAGATTTTGCAAAGGAGTAGCTTACTTTCTTAATTTTCAATTTGTTGAGTTTAAGTTTTATAATTTTGTAACAATAACTTAAAAATACGTAAACATGTGAATTGTTTAATTATTTAATTTTTAAAGTTAATTTTTATTATATATTTAAAATAAATATACAATTTATTTTTTATGTTTTTAATTTGTTTGTGATATTAAAATATTATTTAAATTTTTTATTGAATGAGGTTAACTAGAGTATATAATTTTTGTTAAAGTTATTATTTAATGTAATAATATTTTATAAAAAAATTAATTTTAATATTTTAAAATATAAAAATAATTTTGTATAAAAAAAATGTAAGACCGCCACGGCCATTTCGTTTAATTTTTAATATCAGTAAGTATTAATTAATTCATATTTTTTTTATTTTGGTTTCTGCATAATTACTTCAAATATATTTAAATCTTTTCATAATTACAGGGGAGATACAGCCTTTTGTAGTATAGAATGCAGAGAGAAGCAGATGAAGAAAGATGAGAGAAAAGACGAGTGTATGGCTTCAAATGAAGAACACCATACAGCTCCATCATCAAACTCCAAGCCCAAGGCATCATCAAGCAAAAGACAAACTGTAATTGCTGCTTAATTTATTTAATTAAAGCTTAGTTTAATGGGATCAGTGGTTAATGGAGTTTAATGGCATCATCAAGCAAAAGACAAACTGTAAATGTGTATTTCTTTCGATGGACAAAAACAGAGACATGTCATAGCAAGTTAGTGCTAACGTACGCATGCCCTTCTCTTTTTGGGTGCTTCCCTCATGACGTTGATATACTTATTTATTACTTTGTGTGCAACTTTGTAAAGGAATTTGGGGATTAAAATTTAAAGCGTCTCTGTGGGGGTGCATTATTTGGTTTAGATTGATAATAGGCAAAGCTCTAATGTTAAATTTTCTCTGTAATCTAGCCTATGTGTGTTATTAGCCTGCTATATATAACTTCAATACCCCATAGATTTAATTGGACGAAAAGAAATGCTAAAACCATATTAATTTTAACTTATTTTAACATTCACATTAATCACATCATAATACTTAATAAAATTATTTTAAAAAATAATTTTTTTTTTAATTTTATAGATAATTTTATTACATTTTATGATAAAATTAATATGAACGTAAAAATAAATAAAAATTAATTTAATTGTAATATTTTTTATTGGAGGAATATACTTTTTTAGTAGAAAATAAAAAGACAAATATGATCTACTAATCTCATTCTTCGTACCAATGATGTTACTGTACTCAAAAGTAAGAGAAATTCATCATAGTTGTGTGCAAAAAGTATGATCTCAACATTCACTTTAAACTTGTTCAAAAAAAAAAAAAATTCTTTACAAAATAATTGTGACTTTTGAATTTTAGATTCTCTGTTATAAATAATTATTACTTTTGAAATACTACTTATGTCTTATGTGACACCAATAAAAAAAAGCAAAACTAAGTGTAATGAATTTTCTTATAGGATAATGACTTTGGTTTTTGAAAAAATAATTCAAGTAATTTTTAAATTAAATATATTTAATAATAATTTTTTATTTTAATTTTTATATTTTTAAAGAATAGTTACTAAAATATAGGATGATTTAAAAATTTTTAAAGAAAAAATTTTTAATCAAAATTTTGATTTTTTGTAAAAAAAAAAATAAATCAAGTCGTATGAATTTTATATGTATAAATATTATAAAAATGATTAAAAATAAAAATTTGTAAATAATAATTTTTTTTATTTATTTTTACCTTTTAAGTTCTTGACATAAAAAATTAAAAAACATAAAGTGTTATTTAAAGGTTAAAAATAACAACAATTATTTAATAAGATAATAGAAAGATCATAAATGATAATATCTAAAAATAAATTAATTTTTAAGATATTTATTTGATTATTAGTTGAAAATAATAAATAAAGTTAGAGTTGTCGACGGACGAGGTAGAGCGAGATTAGGACCCCCTCTTTGCGTCCTATTTATTGATAGAGATCTGTTCTCCATTCAAATTTTAAATTATTGCGAGGATTATTCGGAGATCATACCCCTGGGAACTGGGACCTCCAAAGAAGAAGGAAAAATAATAGTTTGAATAAAATTCTTGCAGTTTATCTTCTTAAATCATTGACTTTAGAATTTTGATTTTTTTTTCCTTTGATTATGTGAGACATTATATATATAAAAAAAAGAATTAGTTATTTTAGTCTTTACGTAGAAAAAAGATTTAAATTTTTTTAAGTTTTATCCTTTTATTTATGTTTTTATTTTGTTTTAATGTGTTTAAAAAATATTTAAATGAAAACTAAGATAAAATAACATAAAATAAGAAATAGGCTAGTAGTTTGTGGGTTTTAATTTAATTTAGAGTTATTGGGTTCTACTTCTTAGATATTGTAAATAATATATTTTTTAAAATATATATATATATATTTAAGATAAAATTTAATTTAATGAATATATGTTTTGAAAAAGGGGTGAGAATTAACAATATTGTCTCTATACCAGATCTGCCAAATTAAACGAAGAGTTTTTGTCTCTGGTACCCTTCCTTAAATTGATTCCTCTACCATAGCATCTTACTGAGGAATGCTTACAGGGATCTGTCTCATTGGATAAAATTGACAATCTAAATAAAGCAAAAAAAAAAAAAAAGGTTCAAGCGTCACTCTTCAAATAGTCTTTTTGCATACAATATGTCCATGAATCTAGGTTAATATTAAAAGCCCATTTTTGCATGGTGATTATCCAAATTAGAAAAATTTTATTTGTGTAAGAAATATAGCTCTTTAAGTCTTCTTTCCGACGAAAAGACACAGTATGCTAATTCCCATAAGTTGGTGGCCAATGGATCTCCAGCTGATTTGCTTTTTTATTTCATCTCTATCTTGTCTATTGAGGAATTAAGCTTCCTTGCTGTGCATATTTGGTTGGCATGGTGGGAAAGAAACCAAGTGCTTCATGGAACCCGTCCTCAAGACCCTTGTTTGTTGATTGCAAAAGCAAACCAGTTTTGGACAGATTTCATAACAGCTAATGCTAAACTGACTCCCCATGTAGTTGCTGTGTATTAAGTCTCTAATTGCTAGGGATATTTGTCCTGATGAGAACTTTTTAAGCTGATTATTGATTATGTATTCAGATTTTATCATTATTTAATGAAATTCATTTTTCTTTGATCAAAAAAAAAAAAAAGTCTTCTTTCCGACGTATTTTGAAACAATTTAATTAAATATTATATGATAATTAAACGAACAACTGCTTCAGAATTTTACTTCAAAAAAACTCTTCTTCAAATGGACTCTTCTCTTATGCTCATTTATTCCATGGTAATGACACACACATGTGGTGACTTGGATGCTAATGTGGCGTGAGAGCAAGATGCCTATTTTACCCTTAGGTGAGTAAATTGACTGTTTTTCCCTTTAAGTCTAAAAGCTCAATAGATTCTTCTGACAATGGCCTCCATTGGTCAAATAATAGCATAAACAAGATCTTTGGATGCTTCTTGGGGCATATTACACTCATCCTTCTTCTGCTAGATTGATCTTCTTTGCCTCCTTCTTCCACTAGAGTGATTGAGTCATTCTCCTTAGAGAGGCAATTTATCTCTGGAATCTTTTCTCTCTGAATTTTTTTTCTGATTGATCAGTGCTAGTTTTGTCCTATTAATATGATACATTTCAAACAATTTTTGAGTATTATGATACGCTTGCTATTGAGTTGGTGCCTCTACTGTTTTTAAGAGTTTTTGATAATTGTTGGAGTTGGTGTCTCTGCTGCTTTTAAGAGTTTGTTGGTAGATTGTTGATTATTTCTATGGAGGTAATGTTTGCTAGGTTTGGATAGGCTAAATTTTACGATTAAATTTGAGGACCTCATAAATAAGGAACAAGAGTTGACAATTGCAGCTTTTGTGGTAACTGATAGTTATGTGAATTATGTTGATAGTTGATTACCACACATTAAGGTTTGAACTCGACAAGGATGACATTACTGTGATGTTGTGCAGTGGTATTATCTTAATGTTGTATTCTATTTGTTAGGTTGTTAGCTTTGCAAGTAAATATAATGAGCTTTTTTCTATTTGATAACATATAAAAACAACGTGTTTGAAAGTGGAAAGTGTTGGGTTATTAGCAGAGGGAAAATAAAATCCAATTTGCTTACAAATTCATAGTTGAAGCACCTTATGGCCTATTTCGATAGGTTATGGGAGAGCAATTGGTTGGACGGCTAGAACTTTAGATGTAAATTCTATAATTTTAGATGTATTGGTGAAAGTTTTTCGAGCAAAATAAAGTTTGTTGGACGTGCCGAAGAACTTAGTTAGATATGTGATTACAAGGTGTTCTATCAACTTCATTTCAAAAGTACATTTTTGTTAGATGATGGAAATTAATTGCATTATTGTGTATTAGAGGCTCAAACAAATTCTTAGGAATACAAATACTATTCTTTTATCTTTGATATGCTTGAAGTGCAGTGGATCAAAAGAAAATATTTTAGTTTGTCTAAAGTGATTGGAATATTAGACTGTACTTATAGCTGTCTTCATATAATTCACGTGGATATAGACAATGTAGACAAATTTGTGATTTTGTATGTTTGATATTGAGCAATGAAAAAAAAAAAAAACAAAAACAAGAAAACTCGGATGCTCAATAATCTCAACCTCAAAACCAGCCCAATGAGCTAAAGATTAAACAAAAAGAGAGCAGACAAATTGCATAAACAAGCAATCAAACGAGAAAATACAATACAAACTTTGACCACTCAAATTGCAGACACCGTGACTTCACCAGATGTTCAAATTCTCGAACTAAATCCAGCAATCAATACTACATCTTCTATGGAGGAAAATCAACACTTATAGAGGTGGAAAAACATATCTGCCTTGCCCATAGTTGAAGTGAATCGGAGGAAGAAAAGCTAGGATGGAGATCAAAATCACCATTCGCAAAGCCCCAAACCAAAGCACATCTCAACTAAATAAATAAAACAACAATAAAATTGAATAAATAAAATTAACAATTTTTCTTTTATTTATAAAATTGATTACTCTAATGTTATGTTATTTTGTGGTATTATAATAATTGATATAATATTCCAACAACAGTGTATTTTCATATTTAAAGAACTGTATTTTACACTTTTATATCGATTAGATACTCTATTTTATTGTAACTTTATAAATGACCTGTGTAATGTTATATACCCTTATAACATGAATGACAAAGGTATTGACAGTGTTTAGTGCGATTTTTTTTTTTTTAATTTATTGGAATTTTTAAAAAGATATGAAATATTTGTAATCTAAATAAAAATGAGGCATTTAAGCCTCCATAATAAAAAAGAAAAAAAAAGCCTTATGGTCCGTAATTGTTGGAATTTTTTTTCTTTATTGTATGTATCCTTATGTCATAAAAGTCTTTTTTATTTAAGGTCTTAATTTAAATTATCTCAAAATTTAAGGCATAATATGAAGGGTAATAAGGTTCATTATTTTAAAATATATAAATACTTTTGTCCATAATTATTTTAAATGTGATGTAGGCTCTAATATAATATATAGTATAAAAGTATCGGCAAATATAGATAGAAGTAAATCAGCCACGTACGTCACACTTTTTATGGAGCGACAATTTTTTACTTCACCAATATTTTTTTTTATTTCTCTCGTATTTATGCAAAATTTACGTATAAAAAAATTTAATTTAATTATACTATATAATTTTTTTTAATTAATAAAAAATTATTTTTAGCTACTATTAAAAAAATATTATTTTTTATAAAATAAAATAATATTTTTTTTAATAAAATTAAAAATAAAATTATGTAAATAAGTTAATAAATTAAGAAATTTTAATTATTATAAACACGTATAAAAGACTCTGAAAACAGCATATACGATGGGTAAGGTTTTTTTTTTCTCAACAGTGCTAACCAAAATCATTATAGTCAGGGACGTAACTAGAATTTTTTTTTTAGGAGGGCTAATTTATATTAAAATAAAATTTTTAATTTTTTTATTTATAATATTAAGATTTATAGTTAATATTAAAAAAATAATATAAATTTTAAAAATAAAAAAAATTATTTAAGTTGTGCCCGACGACGCTTTAGATCATAAAATTCATCGATTATTAATTTAGATTCAATTTTTTCTGCAAATTTCAACAAGTAGTTTTTAAGATCGCTTACTTTTTTGGTTAGTAGCCTCAATAGAAGTATCTTGGTTGATTGTTGGTCATCTATTTTCTTAAAGAATAAATGAAGAGTTTTAAATGATTTAGAATTTTTGTGAGGTTTATCTATTATAACCTACAAAAAAAAATATTTAATGTAAATTAAAGTATATAAATTAAAAATTACAAATTTAAATAAACCTAACAACAATTAAACAAAAAATTAAAATAATTAAATAATTAAAGAATCAATAAATAAGTTATATGCCTAATTATTTTTCACCTATTAATAGTAATTGATATTATATAAATTTAAAATAAATTTTATGTTCTAATATAACAATGATATAATATATATTTTGAAATAAAGAACTCTAATTAATAATTTAAAGAAGAAAAAAAAACATATTTAATAAAATAATGGTAAATTGTTATAAAAAAAGAGTGTTAAATACATATAAATTTATACTTAAATATATACTTAAATTAATAATTAAACAATATTTACCAATTAAAAAGTTTAAAAATTATAATTTTGTGGAGTATATAATACATAACTATTGATATGAGTGTAAATTAAAACATATATATTTTAAATATTTAATATTTTTATTTTTAAAGAAAAAGATATAATTATAATATAATATATTAAATTATATTTATATTATTAATATTAATTAAAAAATTAAAAAAAAAAAAAAAAAAAAAAAAAAGCTGTCCGGGCTCAAGCCCGGTACAGCCCACGATTGGGTACGTCATTGATTATAGTTTATTTTATTTTAAATATTTTTAATTCTCACATATTGTTACCTAAAAAAAAGGGGATAATTTTTTCCTGCTTATTGTGTGGTTATGTGGAGAAAATTATTTCATTTTTTTTTTTTTTAGTTATCATTTTGTAAGCACTCTTTGAGATATATTATGCTCTTTTTTTGACAGCAGATTCTTTTATCCTTAACTTATGAACGACCATAATAGAAATTGATTTTTTTTATCATAATTCAATAATTTATGAAAAGATGAGATTGCTTTAGTCATCTAGATGATATGGACAATCAAAAATGCAAACAACACTAAGTTATGCTTTTACCACAGTTTAGTGATCTATTCGTAATGTGTGTCTAATACAAAGTGAATCAATGTGGGACACAAAGGACGATCTTTAGGTGTTAGGTACATAGGCATCTTCGAATACCAGACATCTCACAAATAGCTTCAAGCAGAGACGGACCCACACAGTGGCTACACCGTGCTTGAGCCCGGGTAGTTTTTGAGATTTTTTTTTTAAATTTAATAAATATTACTAATATTTTGTAAAGCATAATATATTATTTATCACAAAAATTTTATAAATAAACTTAAACTAATACACCATTTTTTGGTCTTATATTTTCTGCAACTCTACTCCTTTTCTGTTATATAATTATGTTCTATGGTCTATTGCTTGCTGCTCAATCAAGTTAAAGTTTGGTATTTTTTTTAAAATCTATTAAAATTATCTATATAATTTTTTGAAAAATATTATATATTTAAAATATTTGTACTTAAACTTACAACTAAATTAATAAATGTATGTTATATCTCTTAAAAATTGTAACTTTTAAACTTTTTTCGATAAATATTGTATAATTATTAATTTGAGTGGTTATGTAAGTATAAATTTGTATATATTTAGCACTCTTATTTTTTCATAACAGTTGACTATTATTTCTTTAAATTTGTTGAACCTTATATGATAATTGATAAATTTTATGAAGTGTCGTCGAAACAACTTAAATAAATTTTTTGTTTGTTTTTTAAGTTTATATATTTTTTTGTTTGCCTTTTAAGTTTATATATATTTTTTAAATTTTAATTATAAATTTTAATATTATAAATAATTTTTTTTAATATATATTATTTCAGTTAGAAATTTTTTTTTGGTTCCGTCCCTGGCTTCAAGGATAATAAATGTTATTTGAACGTAGCCACACTCAGAACAAATAAAAATAAATATGGATGGTGCAACTTTCGAGGCGTCAAGCTTATTTAATTATGTAGATATTTTTGGAGTTTCAAAATTATTTGTTAAGGTTTATTTTTATATTGTGCCTGGAGTCGCATCTGTTTTTTAAGGACAACTAAATGCATTCATTCATGCGATTTATATGCATATAAATTTAAATATAGGCAATTTTGATTGGAGTTAAATTCAACATATGTTATTATCCTTTTTCAGCCTTAGTCCTTCTTGGTACTTTATATATGGTATTCAATTTAGGTTGATTGTTTAAAAAAAAATTAATGACATTCAATTTTACTATTCATATCCTTATAAAAAGAATAATGTTGCTGTTAATAGCATAATTTTTAAAGCTTTTAGTTTTTGTACCGGTACTTAGTGGTAAAATATTATATCTTTTATTAATTTTTTTTATTTTTTAATGCTAACAGCGTAATAAAATAAAATAAAAATTTATTGTGAGAAATAAATATAAAAAAAGTGCTTACTTTATTAAAATATTTGGGTGGTAATTTCTGACACGATAAGATAGCACGATTCGAATACGATACGACACGAATTTTTTTTAGTAAGAATTGATCAATAATTTTTTTATGTTCTTAAAAGTTTTGTCATTTCTTACTATTATAAAAAACACAAAAAAAATTCAAGTAAATTTTTTAATGTACTAATTAATACAAAAATATGATACAAATAATACAAATAAATATAATATAAATACGATTAATACGACATGATTGACACCCACCTACGGAGACCTGCTAGCTGCTGAGCGCTGGTCATATTATCAGTTGGCAATTAATAGCTATTTGTTACGAAACGAAATAGCCCATCTTTTTTTTTCCTCCATCAAATTTGCTTTATCGGGGTCAATGCCATGTACAGGTGATTTAGTGGGATTGATGAGAAACCAAAAGAAAGAAAAAAAATCAAAGAAAAGTTCTTTTTTAGTGGATGCTTTGTTTAGCATAAGTTTTGTTGTTTTAATTAATTAGTAGTATTTAATTCTGGCCATTCGGAAACGTATAAACACTTCCCTTGTTTTGTAATATGATTAATAATAGTTAAAAATATATATACTTTATATAAAATTATTTTATTTATTAACTTTTATATTTAAAATAAATACTAGATATTTTTAAATTTTAAAAGATAATTTGATTTCAAATAATTAGTTCAATACAATTTGTCCTATGTCAAAGAAACGTCGAAATGTCACACCTACGCATGTAATTATTTATAATTAAAAATTTAGCAATAAAATATGCTTAATCAAATTATCATCCAAGTCAGTATAAAAGTCATGGTGTTAAACTGTTAATAGGTAATACCTGAAGTCCCTTAATTAAATAACTCAAATCATATTAAAAAAATAATAAAATTAACACTTTTTAAACTTTTAATAATAAAATTTCAAAATTTATATTTTCATAATTAAAAAGAATGATTAATATATCATTTTTTTAACAATCATTCAATTAAAATTGAACGACGATAATTTAAACTCGTTTAATATTGAACGTTTAAATTGTTCAAATTAAACGTTCAATATTATTAAAAATGTTAATTTTATTATTATAAATTTTAAAAATATTATTTTTTATTTTTACTTTTTTTTTTTTTTTTTTAATTTTTCAATCATATTTTACAGAGCATAAACTAATGGCCATTTCACTTTCGGCTCAAGTTTTAAAGTACAGCTAAATCTTGAGCATGAAGCTGAAAAGATATGCTGCGATTTTTGTGTAACATTTTTAATTAATTACTCTCTCATTGGCCCACTAGTTGTCTAATTATTCAAGGAAACTGTTTATTTAATTATGGATGCAAATATTTTAGTGAATAAAACTTGTAATAAAAGGTTAGACAAAAACCGCAAGTGATTTATTTATTTTTAAGTGAATGCTTTGTAAAGTATCAAAGTCAGTATGTGTTGGAGATTAGGCGTGCATCTATTCTTATGCTTCCTTCCAAGGATTGGGGAAATTATTTATTTTTCTTTATTTAATTTTTTTTATCTTGCAATATACAGTAATAGTCTTACAACACATCCTTTTTTGATTATTATTATAGGCTTATTATAACTAGTTTTTTCCTCATATAAATTTACACTTTAGCATTTCTTAAAATTTTCACATTACAGTTTAGCATTTTTAGAATTTTCTTATGACTTAATAATTTACTTTTTTAATTCCACATTTGTTTCCAAGATATTTTTGGTCACTTTATTTTTCAATTTTCACATTTGGATTTTATTACTTTTTTTTTTAAATAATTGTTAAACTTATTAAGTTAAGATACAAGTGTTAGTTCTATACACCATATAAGTAAAATATTTTAAATTTAACAATTAAGATTGTTGAAGCTTGAACATAGAACTTTGATACTATGTTAGAAGTTGTTGGAAAATTAATTTTTTTTAAAACCTTAAGCTGTTTAGACAATAATATTTTATTTAAAAAAATATTAATATTTTATTTTAATTATTTTTTAACTAAAATATTTTTTTTAAAGTAATATTAAAATATTAAATTAATGTAATTTGCACTCAATTTGACTCTTACAAAATAACATTTTAATTAAAAAATATTAAAATAATGTATTTTGTTCATAATTAGCTCACTTTTATGAAATTAAATGATTAAACTATATCACTTATAATTTAAATAATTAAATAATACAAATAATCTTGTCTAAATCACATCTAAAACACTTTTCTCAATAATAACAATTTATCTAACTGATCTCGTGATACGAACCAGATCGCACCACCAACAAGGCCCAGCACGTATCATGGACCCGGCCGAAGAGGGGGTGAAATATTGGCGTAGAAAGGTGCACCACAACACGAGCAAGGGCACCAACATGCGAAACATGGGAGTGCCGAGCTAATTGTGGAGTTGCTGAGTTTTGGAGCTGCGCCGCGGCATGACATTCCCCCGCCGCAGCGAACAACTTTCTGTTTTGCTGGGATTTTTTGCCAGAGGTGCCCGCCGCGGCATGAAATATGTGCGCTGCGGCGAGAGTGTTTCTGTTTGAACAAAGAGGGCTCAGCAGATGTGCGCGCAGGACGAGCAGACGCGCGCGCAGCATTGGGCAGGTGTGCGCGCAGAGAATCAGGGACGTGCGCACCGCGGCATGGCTTTTGGGCGCCGCGGCACAAACCTCTCAAGTTGGATGCTTTGGTTCCTTGCCGCGGCATGGAATTTACTTCGCCGCGGCCCGCCTACTTTAACTTTTGTAATTCGAGCCTCCTCGCCGCGGCATGAATATTTGCCCGCCGCGGCGCAAATGTAAAAATTGTAATATTGACCATTGGATCAAATCCAATGGCCCAGATCTTGTCTTTTCTTTTAGGTTTTATGTGTACTCTATAAATAGGACCATATGTGCAGCCCAAATGTAATCTTTGATCATTTTATGAGAAATTTGTTTGAAAACAAATTGAGAGCCCAAGTTGCTCTTTGTTTCAATGCAAACAAAGAACTTATCAAAGGATTTGCATCCCTTTGTGGCGTTCAACCTCTTCTCCATGCGTGGTGCGTAATATCCAAGTGTGGAGGTGAGTTTCCTGCAGCCAAAATCTGTGGTTGTGCTTAGAAATCCCTACCAATATTGTTGTTGGGTCTTGAACCGTCTTCTCTTGGTTCTCTAGCCTCGTAGCTAGTTGGGTCGATAGGAATCGTGTTGTGGGGTTCGCATCATTTGGTATCAGAGCTCTAGGTTGAGACTCTAGATTCCTATCTTAAATTTCTGTCATTTTTTGTTTCATAGCAACAAGAAAATTCCTTCAAAAAAAATTCTGTGTTCTTCATTGTTTCTATGTGTTTATTGCAATTCCTGGATTAACCTGATTGATGTTGTTGTTTCCTTCTTATCTTGGTTGAATTTGGAGAGGATTTCGTTTTGAAAATTTTCCAAAAAAAATCGTTTTTGTAGAAGAAGGGTATTTTGGTAATCTCACATGTGTTTTTCGTCTTGAAAAGTGAGAGCCAAACATTTTTCTCTTTATTTAAAACAAAAAAAATATCTTCCGAAAATATCTCACGAAAATATCTCGTGAAAATATTTCCCTAAAATATCTCGCTAGATATTTTATAAAAAAAAAAAAAGAGGAAGAGGATATTTCGGACAATATAAAAAAAAAAAAAAAAAAGAGAGAGAAAAAAGAGTGAATTCTTGATTTCCCGAGAATTTGCGAAATTTCTTCGTTTTAGCGTCGTTTACGCTTTAACGGATCGTTTTCTTGTTTGTTTGCATTTTACGGGTTTGAATTTGCTAAATTGAACTTGTTTCCAAACTAATAGAGTTAGAGTTTCAAAACACTTCGAGTTAGTTTCCTTTGTGTTCAACATTGGATATTGCAAACTACGGATTGTTGAGGACGAGAACTCTACAATTGGGTGGAAGACTTGGACGGTTTGGTTTGTCATAGGGCTTCGAGCGCTACGGCAATCAAATTCGAGTGTAAACACGTGAGGTAAACGAGTGAAAGTTCCAATTTGCTAATTGATTAATCGTTTGTTTGTATTAGTTGTTGTTGAGTATGTCTGACAGGAACAGCTCAGAGGAAAGGCCCGACACCGCGTTTATGATGAGGGCATTACAACAATCCATGGAACGGATGAATGCCGTCATGGTTAATATGAACGAGCGAATGGAACGAAATGAAGCAACTATCGCCAACTTAGGGCAAGAGGCACCACAAGTCGCTCCTGATGTAGAACGACCTAATAGGAGAGCTCATTTTGTGGAGGAGTTGGATGAAGATAGTTTTGGAGAGAATTATAATGATGATGAAGGGAGGATGCCCTTTGGAGGAAGATATGGGCCTAGAGGTGGCCATAGGAGGGGAGGAATGAGGAGACCCCCACACCAACCTTTTGATGGAGTTGATCGGAGCTTAAGTAACATTAAGATGAAAATGCCGTCATTCCAAGGAAAGAATGACCCGGAGCTATATTTAGAGCGGGAGAAGAAGGTGGAGCATATATTTGAATGCCACAACTACTCCGATGAAAAAAAGGTCAAATTGGCGGTGATAGAGTTTACTGACTATGCTTTGAACTGGTGGGATCAGTTAGTAGTTGGTAGAAGGAGGAATGGAGAAAGGCCGATAAGTAGCTGGGAGGATATGAAAGCAATCATGCAGAAAAGGTTTGTTCCGAGCCACTACTACCGAGAGCTTTATCAGAGATTGCAACGGCTCAATCAAGGCTTTCGATCGGTTGATGAGTATTACAAGGAAATGGAGGTAGCCATGGTTAGGGCTAACATTGAGGAGGATAGAGAAGCCACTATGGCTCGATTTTTGAGTGGGCTAAATTCAGAAATTGCCAATGTTGTGGAGCTTCATCATTATGTGGAGTTGGAAGACATGGTCCACATGGCAATCAAAGTGGAAGGGCAATTCAAGAGAAGAAGCAACCGGATGCAACCACCAAGGCCAATTACTCCAACACCCTAGGTACAAGAGTCTAAGAAAGAAGAAGGAACTAGCTCCAAGTCCCGCTTTGAAGTCATCAAGGGCAAAGAGATGGAGGCTAGTAAGGATAAAGGAAAAGGAAAAGGAAAAGTTGAAACCTTTCCCCGAAATCGAGATGTTAGTTGTTTTCGCTGTCTTGGAAAGGGTCATTATGCATCCCAATGTCCGAACAAGAAAGCAATGATCATGCAAGCCAATGGGGAGGTGGCGACTGATGAAGAGAGTGATGGTGAGGAGATGCCACCATTGGAAGAAGCAAGTGAGGAAGAGATAGTTCCTGTCAAAGGAGACTTGCTTATGGTAGGGCAAGTGCCCAAGGATCTCTTAAAGGAAGGTGACATGGATTCACAAAGAGGAAACATTTTCCATACAAGATGTCATGTGAATGGCAAAGTCTGCAACCTAATCATTGATGGGGGTTGTTGTACCAACAGTGCTAGTACTACCCTAGTTGAGAAGTTAGGGTTACCCACAACCAAACATCCCACTCCTTACAAACTACAATGGTTGAATGATCAAGGTGAGGTGAAGGTGGAACAACAAGTCTTGGTATCCTTTGCTATGGGAAATTATCAAGATGTTGTATTATGTGATGTGGTACCGATGCAGGTTGGGCATATGATATTGGGCAGGCCTTGGCAATATGATCAACGGGTGACTTATGACGAGTATAAGAATAAGTACTCGTTCGAGAAGGATGGAAGTAAAATAACCCTTGTCCCCCTTACCCAGAAAGAAGTACTTGAAGATCAATTGAGAATCAAGAACAAGGGAGAACAAGAAAAGGGAGAGGGAAAAGAAAAAGGAAAGGAGAAAGAAAAAGATGAAATGCCCAAGGAGAAAAAGGGGCAAACCAAAAAAAAAGAAGAAAAGAAAAAAAATGAAAGAATGTCTATTTTCTTACTTTTCTTTCTTACAAGACTATTATGATGAGGAGCATAACAGGGATGGACTCCTAAACTTACCCCGTGATGAAGGTCCGAATTCGAGGTTGAATTTTCTTGAAGAGGGAGGGAATGATACGAACCAGATCGCGCCACCAACAAGGCCCGGCATGTATCATGGACCCGGCCGAAGAGGGGGTGAAATATTGGCATAGAAAGGCGCACCACAACACGAGCAAGGGCACCAACATGCAAAACATGGGAGTGCCGAGCTAATTGTGGAGTTGCTGAGTTTTGGAGCTGCACCGCGGCATGACATTCCCCCGCCGCGGCGAACAACTTTCTGTTTTGCTGGGATTTTTGGCCAGAGGTGCCCGCCGCGGCATGAAATATGTGCGCTGTGGCGAGAGTGTTTCTGTTTGAACAAGAGGGCTCGGCAGATGTGCGCGCAGGACGAGCAGACGAGCGCAGCATTGGGCAGGTGTGCGCGCAGAGGATCAGGGACGTGCGCGCCGCGGCATGGCTTTTGGGTGCCGCGGCATAGACCTTTCGGGTTGGATGCTTTGGTTCCTCGCCGCGGCATGAAATTTACTCCGCTGCGGCCCGCTTACTTTAACTTTTGTAATTCAAGCCTCCTCGCCGCGGCATGAATATTTGCTCGCCGCGGCGCAAATGTAAAATTGTAATATTGACCATTGGATCAAATCCAATGGCCCAGATCTTGTCTTTTCTTTTAGGTTTTATGTGTACTCTATAAATAGGACCATATGTGCAGCCCAAATGTAATCTTTGATCATTTTATGAGAAATTTGTTTGAAAACAAATTGAGAGCCCAAGTTGCTCTTTGCTTCAATGCAAATTAAGAACTTATCAAAGGATTTGCATCCCTTTGTGGCGTTCAACCTCTTCTCCGTGCGTGGTGCGTAATATCCAAGTGTGGAGGTGAGTTTCCTGCAGCCAAAATCTGTGGTTGTGCTTAGAAATCCCTACCAATATTGTTTTGGGTCTTGAACCGTCTTCTCTTGGTTCTCTAGCCTCGTAGCTAGTTGGGTCGATAGGAATCGTGTTGCGGGGTTCGCATCATCCCTACCATGAAGCATTCTTTTCTAACAATGCTATTTAGTATTTCACAATTTTTTTTTTTTTAGCATCATTAATATGATTGTATTTTATAAGAGCAATTAATAAGATTTAAATCAATAAAATTAAAAATCATAGCAATTATCGTTGCATGGATTAAAAAAACAATAACTATTATCGTTGCCATCTAAGTCAAATTTTATCATAAATCATAATGATAAAACTTTGGTATAATTGTATAGCATAATCTCTTTTATAGATAAATTTCATTTTTATCCTAGTAAGTTCCATGCACATATATTTTTTTTTGTGTAGTATGATATTTTAATCACTTTGCATTTACAAATCGAATACATTGGTCTTTTTTCTTTAAATTAGTGCATATTTCTCATCTAATTATTACAAATATAGATATTTTATTCATTTCTTACTAATTTTGTTTTTTTGGATAATTCTTTTTATGAAAAAATTATAGTTAGATCAAATTAAACCTTAAGAATAGGGGACTGATACATATTTGAAGAAAAATGTCAAAAAATAAAAATTAAAGTGATTAAAATGGTAAAAATTAACTTAAAGTGACTTCAATGATGATATTTATAATATTTATATAACTAATATGTATTAATTGAAATAAAAGTGATAAATGTGTTTAATTTATAAAAATTAAGGACTCTAAATCTATTATTTTAAAAAATTATATATATTTTTTAAGAATTAAAAATAAAATAATGCAAATAACTTGATCATATAATGCAAGACTTTTTCTTCCTAATTAGGCAATTAATCCTTTCAATATTGAGTTTATTGACACCATACAACTCCTTGGTGACTATTCGAATGCATTTTCCACCAAATATCTACAATTTCTGCATTTCAAACTTTTCGATTTTCTTCTTTTTACTTTTCTATTTGTTCAAAGAAAAGAGAAAATCATATATGTGAAAATGAGTTGGTTAATTATATTTTTCCCTTTGTTATTGTTATTAATGTAATTTTTTGTTGTTGCATTTGAATTCATTTTTGTTTTCTTTATGCTAAATTGGTTCTCTGAATTAGATGTGATGGAGAAATTCATATTTCTTGCACTCTATGATCTCAACTAGGGGTGAACAAATATGGGTTGGTTTGGGTTTAGACTAAAATTGGAACCAACCCAATATGAACGGTATTTTAAAAACAAGAACCGAACCGAACCAAAAAATTTGAAAAATCAATCCAACCCGAACCAAATTTTTTGGTTTGGTTTGGGTTGGTTAAAGGAAATTTCTTCCTCTTTTTACGGTAATGACTTTTGTTTATTAAATTTTTTTAAAACTCTTGTATTATATATAATTTCTAACATTTTTAATGTTAATTTTATTATAATACTTAAATTTAGAAATATAGATATCGATCACTTATCTAATACCATTATTCATATCAAATACAAAGTGCAAGAAAAATTTAAAATTAAGACAAATAAGCAATAAGGAATAGTAATCACATACTTGACAAAATTTACTAACTTTCAGATCTAATAATATTGTTCACCAATGTTATTCATGTAATGAAAACTCTACCGACAAAAATATGAAAGATGATGTAATTATAAATGTATAATGGATAAATAATTAAATAATATCAAATTCGTGTATCATGTGAATAAAAGATAAAATAAATGAGAGTACTTGATAGAGAAGTGCTTGCACGAATTCCGTTTAAATATTTAATTTGTAATGACAAAAATGGACAAAACTTGTTTATCTCTCACTAACAAAGTAGAGGACAAATTTTTCTAAAATATTATCGAAAATAAAAAAGGTTGCCCTCATAAACATAACTAATTAGCAACAAATAACAAATCCAAACATATAAATTCAAATCTTTAGTACATATAGACTACAGTATATTACAAAATAGAGAATAAAAATAAAATACTTAAATTATCCAAAAAAAAAACATAAAAATAAAATAAAATTTCAAACATGTTCCAAGCTCCCATATTCTAATATATTAATAAAACATAAATATTATATTGAAATCATTGATTTCGCTAACTCGCCATTGAGTTTATTGAGGTATGTTATTTTCCAAACATGTCTACAAAAATAGAAAATTAATTGTAAACTATGAATTAAATAAATTAAATTGTAATAATTATATATATATATATATATATATATATATGGGTTGGTTCGGTTTTTTTAAGATTTTAATAAATGAAAACCAAACCAACCCAATATTAATCGGTTTTTTATTATGAAGAGCAGAACCAAACCAATAAAACTTAAAAATCGATTTTTCTGGATTGGTTTGGATTGAGTTGGGTTGGGTGGGTTGGTTTAGTTTTGTATTTTTTTGTTCACCCCTAATCTCAACTAGATGGCTTCTTGAAGTGGGCAATTGATGGGCCCTCGGATAAATTAGGGCTTTGAGATGTTGCTTACAAATGCAATATTTATTTTTTAATAATGGCAATTTGTGGCCAAGTTTGTTAAATAGCAACAATGCAGTAACTATAATTTGTTTAATCAATATGTCACATCAATATATATATATATATATATATATATATATTAACTTATATTTTTATATATAGCTTATTAATTAATTTTATTTTTATATGTAATATGTTAAATTACCGGCTGTTCTGAAAAAATATTCAGTTTTAAAAAATGTCTATTTTGATTGATTTTGGTATGTAATATATTGTTTTTATCTTTATGTTTATATGTAATATATTATATATATTTTTATGTGTAATATGTTATATATATTCCTAGAAAAAAAATGATGCGTGGAAAAAAAAATCTTTAATATTACACACAATTCACGTAACGCTTAAAATAGCGTCACAGACTAGGCAAAGCAATATCAATGAGAGGGAAGCCCAAAGGCCCAATTTAAATACAGGTAGCAAAACTTCTCATAAGGCCCACAGTTGGAATTTATCTGTTTCGAGGACACATATATTTAAAAAAACCGAAGAAGGAAAAAGCTTAAAATGGAGATGCGGGGTATCGATCCCCGTACCTCTCGCATGCTAAGCGAGCGCTCTACCATCTGAGCTACATCCCCTTGATAACTTGTACACCCTTTTACACTAATAAATATTTTTAATCTTAGTAAACAGTTCCACTACATACATTTTAACGAGTTCCTGAGTTCCGATGCTTAGGAGTTGTAGGAGAAGATTCCAAAAGGGTTGCGATAATAAGTAATGATATCTATGAGAGGGCCATAAGATTATTTGAGGAGACAGATGGAAAATTTTGAGATATGCCTCCTAACAGAAAGTGCATATCAAGGATGATATATATGCAATCTTTGAAAGGATGACTGAATTGACATCTAATGTTCTATACCAAGCAATGTTGGCCATGTTTTCTCAATCTCATTTGAAGATAAGTCTATGACCAACCATGTTAAAAAACGTGTTACCCTTGCCTAATTTGAATATAATGAACCAAAACACACCTCCAAATCTTCCGCAACTCTTCTTATCCGATAAATTATGTTGATTGCTTTTGGATAAAACAAAGGCCAAAGAAAAAATAACAACAAATACCATTCGCTTTATGAAGGCCAAGAAATAACTTCAGCAAGAATTGTAACCCAAATTTTATTTCTTTTATATAGTAGACATACTGGTGTAAAATGAGTTGAGTTAGCTCCAGCTTATTTGAGCTGCAATCAGTTAATTTAATATTTTATCTTAATTTTATGTAAGCTTAAGTTGTTTATAAATAATTTGAATTAAATAACTCATGAATGAACTTATTTACAGTTTTCAATGGTTGAGATTTATAAAAAAGTGTGTAAACAAAATTATTGCTTTAAATCCAACCATTAGTATATGGTGTAAAAAATTATGAAATATGTTGTAGTCATTTATCCTATTCCCATATACATATACATACATTTTTGTATAGTTTTCTTGAAGAATAGAATTGTTATATTTTTGAAAAAAAAAAAAGAAATAATTAAAATATTTTTTTTAAATAATTTTTTTAAAATGATATATATTTTTTACAAAGTTATTTTTTAAATGAACTTGAGAGCTGAATTTTTCAACTCATCAAGACATTAACTCATATTCTATCAACATTAAATGCAATAAAGTACTCTTTATTTAAGACCAGTAATTTTAACCCTACTTCACATCATAATTTAGCAATACTTGACTCTTTCAACCTCAAAACAAAACAGCACAATGTCCATTATTTTAACTACCAAAACTATATCAGGGCATTATTGATTTATATCTGGCCCACTGGGATGTTTTTTTCTACCAAAATCGTGAGGACCTCCACTTAAGTGAAATGAGTGTACTTCGCTGCAGACGCGGACTGGGGACACATCACACATACCTCCTCTCAGTTCACTTTGAAATATTTTAACAAATTGTGTTTACAAAACTTTTATCATTGGCATTTTCAAAAAAAAAAAAAAAACCCTTATATCATTGGCTTGCCTCTTGAAACTTTCATTCTTTGTTGTTTTACTTTAAAGATCAAGCATCCCATCAATTTTAGTTGTCATAAATGAAATTGAAATTTTCGATATTACATATGTTTCGTTCATACTATCAAATTTTATTTCGTTTTGTATATACTACTTAATTCTGTAAAAAAATTTATTTATATTCAGTTAGTTTCTATCAAACGATGTTACAAGTCACAATACAAAATGTTATTACAAATATACTATTTAAATATTTAAGTTGTTCCAAATCAATTATTGATATGAATGCCATTGAATGGAAACTAATAAAATTGTATAATTAAATATTTTACGAATTGGATGATATAAATGAAAAATAAAAATAAAAATGGGTGCTATAAATGAGACAAAAAAAAAATTATGATATAAATGAAACGAAAAACAATTGGTAATATGAACAAAATAAACACTATAATTCGGTTGTAAGTTTAGTCTATTTTAATAGTAAAAGGAAAATATCAATTTCAGATGGAATACTCGTTCCATCTTTATATCAATTGAATCCCTATCGGCGTTGCTTCTTTTTTTGTACTTTCACTATTCTCCATTTGAAACTTAAAATAATTTATTTTTCACTTTTACCCTAATTAGACACAACAAAGTTTTATTTCTAATTTTTCCTTCATTCCATTTTTCAAACCAAATATAATGAGAATATTATTTTCATTCGAATTAAGTCCATTATTTTTAACATTTTCATTATATTTTTCATTTGGCAAACCAAACTACACTCAAATTAATGTTAATATGGAAAGTAAGTAAAGCCATAAATATTTTCTACTAGATGACCTTCACAGTTATTTATTCAGTTGAAAAGTAAGAATCTATTACAGGTATTTACTCAATATGAGATTTTATCTAACTTAAGATAAACTTTTAAAATTATCTTTCCAATTTATAAGTAAAAGCCCATCATAATTGTTTACTTTATTTACAAGGGAGAATTCATTAATTTAAAAGTATTTAAAAATACAAACACAAAAACGCCCATCAAGTGATCCAAATATAGCATATAAGATATAAAGATGATAGTTCACTTTCTAATATCTTGAGTATTAAAGAGAATTGATTGCTAGCTCTCGTCTAAATTGTTTTTTACAATTATACAAGTGCATGTTTTTATTGAGATTGTGTTGTATTTGTATCGTGTGTTATTGAATCGTTCAAAAATTATCACCATTAATTTTATGTACAAATTAAATTGCTATATTTTAGGATCAATTTAATTAATTATATATATATATATATATGTGGGGCACCAAATGGTAAATACAAGTCTGCCGTTTTTTAAGAAGACAAAGACATAATCAGGTTACACGTACAGAATAACGCAAGTAGTTTTTGACAGTCACATACGCACTTCACTTGCTTAAATCCCCTTGTTACTTTTTTTTTATTTTTCTTTTTCAAATCTTAAAAAGCCATTGTTTAAATCGATCGTTTCTTAGAAACGGGAGTGGAACTTAGAAGCATGTTAGCATACGGCTAGACTACCCTACTGGTTCAGAGCATAAGAGTAATCATGTAATTATATAAGCCCATGGTTGGTTTATGCGCGCATTTCGCTTTTCTTTGCAAAAATTGATTCCTGGTTTGTGTTGTAATGCTAATAAATTCGTAGCACTGTGCAGAATGAGAGTAATAAATAACTAAGCTCATCTTACAATTATATCTTTTTATAATAAGATAAACTATTTTCATCAGAAAATAGCTGCTTATGTATAAAAGCAACACCACTACATTTGGGAACATTAAACCAAACATAAAATTACAACAGAAATGAGATATCTACTCACACAATCCACATACTAATGAAAGATAGGAGACTTTTCTATTGACCTAAATCATAAGTCTCCTCTATAACTTTCACTTGTATTCCAAGATCATGTTGTTCTCAGGAGCCAATCCAACACAAGCCCTCATTATGTTCTCCAACATAGCCCTCTGCTTTGACAGTGCATTCACTACTGGCGTACCCGGTGGAACCTGTTTTCACCGAAACACATTTACATATAATTACTTTACTTGAACCTTAAACATTTTTTCTAAACGGCCTTAGTGAAATAATAATTGAAAGTAATATTTCTTATGGACTTACAAGAGGAGCCTTAGTTAGATAACTGAGAATGGTAGCCACAGGATGGAAAGAGTGAAACTTGTCCTGTATACACATAAACTAGAGCACTCTTTAGCATTTTTTTTTTCCCAATAACAAGTCAAAGCAGAGTATAATAAATAAAATGGCCGTTTGGAGTTGCTTCTCTTTTTTATTGAAGGTGATTTCAAATGGCTTAAATAACTTTGAAGGGTGTTTGGCGATCTTAATGACAAGTAGTTTTAAAAATTTTGAAAATTAATATTTGTGATTTAAGAAAAAATATGTAATTCTTACTTTTAAGAGAAATCACTCGTCTCCTAAATTAGTTACTAAAGTACTACCAAAAATCACTTTTAGCAATTTTATACCAAACACTTCTAAAAGAGCACAGAGTCTCTTAGGGTCTTCACATACACAGAAGGAAAGACAGACCTCTCCTTCAGCTTTGAGCTGAATACGAGTGCTAAGCTCAGCAAGCAGAACCAGATCAAGAATAATAGGAGCAGCCAAAAGGGAGTCCTCACAAGTGTTGTGCAAGACTATGGTGCTTTTACCACCCATGAATATCTCAGAGGTGTATTCATCCATAGCCCTCTTGCTATCCCCAACATAAGGCACATACTTGATGACCACAACATGATCAGGGTGCTCTCCAGGCTCATAAAGGATACCATTGCTAGCAACCATGTCATCAACAACGTTGCTCTTTGATATCTCCTTGGAACGAAAGGTCTGTGGGGCTGAGAGATTCATACCATCATTGTTTCCCAGATGATTGTAGCTCACAATTGATGTTGGCTGTAGTTATATACCATAATCAAACTTAAATTAGTACTGACATAGTTGAAATTTTAAGTCTTTCTTAAGATTTTAATGTTACCTTGATACCAGCTCCAACAAGGTAGTCAACCAAAACAGATTTCATCTTGGTCTGACCACTCTTAAAGTCATCACCACCAATAAGACTATTTTTCTTAATGGCCAAATCAATCAACCCTGTAATATTGAAAACGAATTAAGTCTCAAACATAAATTATATACTTAATTAGAATTTAGAACATCTCAGATAAACCATATATAAATGAAAAGTAGGCAGCTATTGTACCTGGCACAAAGGTGTTTTGTGGGCTTCCATTGATGAAAGGAACGGTTTCAAAAATACATGCAAGAGCATATAAAGTTGATGGAGATATCTCAGACTCATTCCTGTCTACGGCAGACAAGAGATTCTCCACGGTGTCGTTTAGACCCACAATCACATTGCTGTATCTCTCTGTGTTGGCAGTCCAAAGTACCACCACTTTATCAACCTTGTTTTTCTCCTTAAATTCTCTGATTAATACATAAACAGAAAATATCATATAGTAAGCGTTTTTTGCTTCCTCTAAAGAACAAACCAACACCGTATTTCAATTTTGAACATAATCAGAGCTGGGTGTTAACCTATTAAGTACCTAATGTCTTTCATGATTTGCTGAACTTGTTCTCTCTTTGTCCCTTTGATCACGTGGTTAGCACGTGAATCTTGGTTGGCCGCAATGAAATCTGGG
This sequence comes from Elaeagnus macrophylla, assembly GCA_029378325.1. NCBI lineage: Eukaryota > Viridiplantae > Streptophyta > Magnoliopsida > Rosales > Elaeagnaceae > Elaeagnus > Elaeagnus macrophylla. The sequence continues at coordinate 18,284,329 of CM055648.1, read as the reverse complement.
TCGTAGATTCCAGGGAGTGGGACCATGGATTCCATGTAAGGCCTCAACTGCTTTTGTAGGTCAATGTCTAACACCTTAGCCCTTGCCATGGCATCAGCTAAGTTCATGTCACTTATGTCCCAACCTCCAAACACTATATCATCTGGGTTTACCTGTTTATTCAAATTAAATTCTTTTTTAGATATATTTCCATACAAGGTTTGGGTTAAGAAATCCAACAGTGAAGGTTGACGCTAGAAATTAAGTAGTCTCAGCATGAAAATCAAAAGGTATTAGATACCATAGGAAGAAGGCTCTTGAATGGGGCGTAAATCTCTTCACCATTGAAAGACCCAACTCGGATAGACGATGCTTGGGTCAGTGACCCAAAATAATTTGCCTGTTGAATCTTTTCCTTATTTGCCCAGGAGATTCCTCTGATAATAATTAAACAGTAAATCATTGCCACATCATTAGCAAAAATAGTGAATAATTACTTTAAATAACATTTTTAAAATTTATAAAATTAAAACTAACATTCTAATAAATTAAAAAGATATAATCGGCTAGAATTTATTGAAAATAATTCAACCTGAATATCTGATTAGCAAGCTTTTGACGTAAAATTTTTGGGCTATATTTTTTTTTAGCAAAAATATATTAGTGAAACTTATTACAAATTTTAAAGGTTATAAATATTTGTTTTAAAAAAAATTATTTAAAAGCTAAAATTAACTATAAAAGTAACTCATAAAAAATATATACAAATTGACTTAAATATATTTGTGTAAAAATGCTCTCAATATTTAATTTGCTATTTAAATATCTCACCGTTTAGTTCCATTAATAGAGTTAGTGTTTTAGTAACATATTTAAAGACCAATTTTTTAATGAAAATGACAACAACAATAAAATATAAATATTAACGGAACTATTAAAGTCATTTTTTCAAAACTCTAGGAATATTTTTGCTACCAAGTATACATAAAACATATATAAATTTGTACCATATTTTTTTTTTGCTACACCTTTTATATTATCGTGTGTCAATATTCTTAAAAAAAAAAAAAATCCTTTCTTTTATTTTTAAAATAATATAAATATAAATAGTATATATGCAAAATTGTGTAAAATTTACGTAATATTAGTTTTGTTACAAATCAAAAAGCTACTTTCCAAAAGGCACTTCAAAATCAGACAAAAAACGTTGTTAAAAAAATGCAGCTGCAAATAGTCACGACTCACGAGCCAAGATGTAAGACTAATAAATTAAACGCGAATTTGAGTTAGGATTAAAGAATGAAACTCACTCTCTGTTCGCTATGACACCAGCGGTAAGGGTTGAGCCGTTGTTGCCTCCCCATCCCACAAGCAAAACCCTAAGCCACCAATTAAAACGGTAATTAACGAGACAATTCAAGAACGCGAATGATAGTTTGTTTAAGGATCAAAAGGAAAAATTAAAAATGGTTTCAGAAACAAACCCAAGTTTGGGAACATGGGTATCAGTTTTGAATTCATATTTAACAGTCTTAGGCTTCACAATCCACTGATAGGTTCCTTTCCTATTCTCATGAACAAGCTCAGTGGTTTCATAGTTGTAAACAGAATGAATCTCATTCTCTTCGTAGCAAACATTTGGAGACTCTACCTTAAAGCTCTCAATAAACATTTTGGATAAAAATGAGAACGAAAAACTAAACAAGTCACAAGAAAGGAGAGGGGAAAAGCTCGTAGTTACTTCTCAGATCTCAATCCTGTGAGTTTCTTCATGCGGTACCGATGCATTGAATTTATAGGCAAATTGCAATGCTTTTGAGTTACATGTGGCATTATATGTGTGGCCTGCGGGTTTTCTCTTATTATTATTATTTTTTTTTCCACATTTTGTTGAGTCTAAATCTACTGTATATATTTAATTATATGTATAATATATACACAACATAATATATAAATATTAATTGTTGAAATAAAAAATAGGTTTTTATTTATTATTTAATATGAATAGATATAATCATATAACCAAAAACAATACGTATAATTTAAAATCTTTTTTGTTTTGTACAAATGAAAAATAAGAGATTTTAAACACCTTAATATTTACATGTTATATTTAGTTATGATTTAATTATATATTATAATTTTTTTTTATATATAAATTTTATTTTTAATTTACTAAGAAAAAAGTATATACTCATTTTTATTACAACATAAATAAATATATAGTTTTTAACGATGAAAAAAATATAAATATATTTTTGTTTAAAAGTAAAACTATCTGAATAATTAAATTATTTATATATTGAATAATTTTTTTATTTGAAAATATATAAAAAAATTATAAATATTATTGTAAGTTGAAACATTGTCGATAAAATATCAACACATGTTATCAAATTGTTATGTTTATATACTTATATATTTTGTAAATAATTTATGAATAAATTTATCTCAATTATTATTTCTTTAAATTTATAACAAAATTTATTTTTTTATTTCATATTTTTTTTCTTACTATCTCATTCACATTGTTAGTCTTGCATATAATTTTTTTTATGATCAAGATATATTATGTGCATACTAATAGTAGACTAATAGTAATTTAAAATGAAAATTTATTAAAAAATAATATAAAATAATAGTTTATATTATTTTTATCATCCTCCTCCTCCTCGATGCTTCCATCCTTTGCATTTTATAAATGGGTTGATTATCATTACCTCTTATTGATGTCATGGTTAGAAGATACCAAATTATATACAAGTGAAATATTATAATTATGAGTTAAATATACTAAATAAAATATATTTCTTATTTTATTATTGCTTCATAATAGATGTATATATAAAAATAAAATATAAGAGTCTTAAATAAAATAGAACAATGTACAATTTAGAACTCTATTATAGATAGACAACATATACACTAATTACATGACTCACGCTAACACTCCCCTTCAAGTTGACGCATACATATCGACCATGCTCAACTTGCTTGGTGAGTCATAAAACGCCTTCTTGGAACTCCTTTGGTGAGCACATATGCAAATTGCTTCTCAGTGGGAACAAAAGGAAAGCTAATGAGTTTGGCATCTAGTTTCTCTTTTATAAAATGACGATCAACCTCCACATGCTGAGTGCGATCATGCTGTACTGGATTTTGTGATATGTCAATGGCTGCCGGACTGTAGCAATACAACTCCATAGTATTTTTGAGTTCGAAACCAAATCAAACAATAAACTTTTTATCCACAGCAGTTCACAAACACCATGAGTCATACCTCTATACTCAGCCTCAGCACTAAACCGCGCCACAACTTTCTACTTCTTACTTTTTCATGTAACCAAATTACCTCCCACAAAGGTAAAGTAACCCGATATCGACCTTCTATCTGTAATACTTCCTGTCCAATCTGCATCTGTGAAGCCACAAACTTTAAGAGGATTGTTATGTTTAGTGAATATTACTCCTCTCCCTAGAGCTGACGTCAAGTACATTAAAATTCTCACAACTGCATCCATGTGACTCTCACTCAGGTTATGCATGAACTGACTTACCACACTTACTGCATATGCGACATCTGGTCTAGTATGTGTCAAATAAATTAGGCACCTAACCAACCTTTGATAGTGAGCTCAATCAGTTGGTACTTGATCTGGATACTCTGCTAAACAATGATTTTGCTCAATAGAAGTGTCAATAGGTTTACAATCCAACATACCTGTTTCAGTTAGTAGGTCAAGGATGTATTTTCTTTGACATAGAAAAATTCCTTCACTCCCTTTAGCTACCTCAATTTTTAAGAAGTACTTCAGTTCACCCAAATCCTTCATCTCAAACTCAGTGGCTAGCTGTCTATGTAATTTATCCATCTCAACAGCATCATCTCCTGTAATTACCATATCATCAATATAAATAATTAGAGCTGTTACCTTCCCTTGTTGATGTTTGAGAAATAGCGTATGATCTGAATTACTCTATCTGTAACCAACCTTCTGCATGAACTGTGAAAACCTTCCAAACCAAGCTCGAGGGGATTGCTTGATACCATACAAAGACTTCCTCAATTTGCATACAAAATTACCAGGAGAAGCAGCTACATACCCAGGTGGAAGATTCATGTATACCTCATCGACTAACTCTCCATGAAGGAACGCATTCTTGATATCAAACTGTAGTGGCAAGTTAAAGCTTGCAGCAAGCGAAAGTAGAACTCGAATAGTATTCATTTTGGCAACCGGAGCAAAAGTCCCATCATAGTCTACACCATACGTCTGAGTGAACCCTTTTGCTACAAGGCAGGCTTTATATCGATTCACAGATCCATCAGCATTATGTTTCACAGTAAACACCCATCGACAATCAATTGCCTTCTTGCATTGTGGTGGAGGCACAAGTTGCCAAGTATCGTTCTTCTATAATGCCTATATATCTTCCTCCATTGCCTTTTTCATTTTGGGTCTCCCAATGCATCCTGCACTTTGTTAGGTACTGATACAGTAGATATTTGATTTACAAATGATTCATATGGCTTAGACAATCTTTTAGTAGACATGTAGTTGGCTACTGGATATTTTGATTTTGCATGGATATTTGGTTCATATCTTTTGGGTGGTTGACCTCGAGTAGACCTATTTGGTAACACATACTGTCCAACACTAGACTTAATGCTATTAGTATTAGTAGGTATACATATCTCATATGAGTGACCTTCAGTACCAGGGAGTTGTTGATCAAGGGTATGAGTGATGCCTGAGGGAACAGCAGTATCTTCATTTTCATTTTCAGTGGTCGGAACTGGTGCTTGGACACTTGGAGCATCTATTTCTTCCACTATTGGATTCAATGGGTTAAGAATCTCAACTGGACCAATCGAAATATCAGTAAGTGATTCTTCCAATTCCTCCCCCTCACCATGATACAGCTCTTCGAAATATGAATTCTCCCCTTGACGAGCAGTATCAAGTGAGGAAAAATAACTCATGTCCTCAAAGAAGGTAACATCCATAATTACATAATACTTCTTGGTCGGTGGATGGAAGCACTTGTACCCTTTTTTATAACCTCCATAACCAATAAACATATATTTAATTGCTCGGGCATCTAACTTGGACCTCTGATTTTTAGGAACATGTACAAAATCAACACAACCAAATACACGGGTAGGAAGATTATGAAATGATGACAAGGATACATGAGATGTGAGAACCTCGAATGGAATTTTGCCGTAAATGACACTAAATGGTAGACAATTGATGAGATGGGCGGAAGCTTGTACAACATCGCCCCAAAGGTATTTTGGCATATGAGCATTAAATAGGAGTGCACGAGTCATATCAAGTAAATGACGATTTTTTCTTTCAGACACCCCATTTTGTTCTGGTGTTTGTGGGCAAGTAGTTTGGTGAACAATTCCATGTGTTTTGAAAAAATCTTAAAAAATACGATTAACATATTCTCTCTCATTGTCAGAACGTAGGACTCTAATGTGCTATTGTATTGTGTTTGAACATAAGTACGAAAGTTTTGAAAAATTGAAAAAACTTCATCTTTAGTTCTAAGAAGAGAAACCCATGACAATCTTGTACAATCATCAATAAACGATACAAAATACCTCATGCCCGATACAGTGGGCTCTCTACTCGGTCCCCAAACATCAGAATGAATTAATTCAAAAAGAATAGTACTTTTATTAGAAATACTAGGAGAATAAGTAATATGATGGCTCTTTGCCAAAACACAGGTCTCACAATGTAAAACAGACTCACTAACACCAATAAACAAAGTAGGCATAGATTTTTTCATAAGACTAAAAGAAGGGTGCCCTAAACGGCGATGCCACAACCAAATTTCACTTAGCTTGTCAGAACTCAAGGTCAATGCGATGCGGGACTATGCTCCTAGTTTCTCCCCTGCGTAGTTCTAATCCAAACGAAACAATTTGCCCCTCAGATACCCTCGACCAATTATTTCCTGGTAAAAAGATCCTGAAAAATCACATACATAGGATAAAAGGTTACAGAATATTTAAACTCAGTATTCAACTGTGGGATAGATATTAAGTGATGAGATAAGTCAGGCACATATAAAGCATTATGGAGCTGTAAAGTTGGAGTGATACGGACTGACCCCTTTCCTAAGACAGGAAAAGCTTCACCGTTAGCATTCGTAACATAAGACACTAGAGGGGAAGATAACTCAATAAAATACGATTTATCATAAGTCATATGATCAGACACACCAGAATTAATAATCCAAGTATTAGACCCAATAAAGTGAGAAACATTTAAGGCCATACCAATCTTACCACGACCAGCTATTGAAGTTATAGGGGTACCTCCACATGTCACATGATGATCCTGTTCAGTCACTCCATAGAAATCTGGTTCTTGTACTACTTGTATTGCAGCTGCTTTCGCTTTAGGACGATAATTTGGCCTTTTAGGTCTCAGGTGCTGGTTCAGTTTCTAGCAAGTCTCTCAGATATGCCCTGCTTCATTGCAATACAAGCAATGAGGACGAAGACGATTGGCAAAGCCTGGTGGAGGTCCTTACTGATGAAGTGGAACTGAACTCTACTGCTGGAGAAAAGGTGCCTTTGAATTGGCTTGAATGGCTAGACTAGATAATTTAACCTGTGCCTGATTAAGACTTTCCTGCTAAGATTCGTCCTTACGGATGTATGTAAAAGCTGTGGTCAAGCTCGGAGGGTCTAGCATTTGGAGCAATTCGCCCTTAGCACTATTATGTTTTGTATCAAGTCCTCTTAAAAATGCATAAACTCGCTCAAGCTCCTTTTCTTTCTGGTACCATATAAGGTCCTCTTGATTTTTGATTTTGTACGGACGTTTATGATCAATTTCAGCCCATATATTCTTCAACTTGGTAAAAAATATAGACACTGGTTGCCCATTCTGTTGCATGTTGGCAACTTTGCACATTAATTCGTAGACCTGTATAAAGTTAGATTCATTAGTGTAGAGGTCTCCCAAACTCTTCCATATGGCCTTTGTTGTGTCACACTCTTCCACCATCTATAGTACATCATCAGTGATGACTCTAAATAAAATAGACATTACGAGGCCGTTATCATCTTCCCACTTAGTATAGGGCTTCACATCATCTTCACGAGGAACCTTGATTGTTCCATGTGACATGTCCCATCTTGTGTATCCCGCAGAGATAGATGGACATAACCCTTTTCCATGTTCAAAAGTTGTTACCACGGAAAGAGCCACCTTTTGAACTCTTGACAGAGACTTCAAATTTCGAAATTTCAAGTGTCTTAAAACTCTGATTTTCTCTTGAATCTCCCATTGAAACAGACAATAATAAGATGCAGCGGAATAATAATAAAAAATATATTTTTTTTTGAGTTAACTGTTGACCGTTGATGATTGGAATGGACCCCTTTTTTTTTGTTTGGGCTAAGTGAGGAATGGGCTAGGGTTTAATGTGTTTGGGCTAGGGTTTTGTGTTAACAACCTTAAGGAAATTTGGAAGACAGGCGGTTGGCGGCGGCAACAGGTGGTGGCAGATTTGAACAGGCGGCACAAGGACAGGTGGACGACGGATTGGACGACAACAGGCAGATCTGGACAAAGTGTGACAGATCTGGACAGGGAGAGACTGGCGGCGCTGAAGGCGGATCTAAATTAGGCCGGATATAGGTGACAGGCGGACGCATTGGAGAACAGGCGCGGCGCGTTGTGGGAGAGACTGGCGCGGCGTAGCTGCAATACGGGACTAGCGGCGGCGCTGGACAGGAGACAGGCGCGGGACACGCGGCGCTGACAGGGTGATGGTGACGCTGACAAAAAAAAGAAGAAGATAAAATTCCTTTACGAACCTTCGCTCTGATACCAAGTTAAATATACTGAATGAAATATATTTCTTATTCTATTATTACCTCACAATAGAGGTATATATAAAAGATAAAATACAAAATCCTAAATAAAATAGAACTATGTATAACTTAAAATTTTATTATAAATAGACACATATATACTTAATTACATGATTCATGCTAACATTATGCACATAATTATTTTTACTCAATGACATGATTATTGTGTATAAGTATATTTATATATAATGGTGCTTCATATTCAAAAAGTTTGAACATCCAACATAAAAGTTTTTGGTTTCAGTGAGATAATAATTATTGTAATTTAGTTTTTTGAATAGTATATGAGGTCAAAGGCTAACAAAGTTACTCGCAATACGAAGAATACGACACTGTCATTTCTTTGGGATTTATATCTCCTTTTGATTTATGTATAATATTTTATTGTAAAAAAAAATCTACAAATTTTATAATTTTTATCAAATAAATATATTAATTTTATAATTATTAAATTTTAGTATCATAATTTATGAGTTATGTATTATAAATAATTTTATTATTATAAAAAGTAAGTAATTTTAATTCATATAAAATTTTAAAATAAGCACTTATTATCTAATAAAAGTACTAAAATTAAGGACTCATAATGTTTAATTTTTATAAATAACGAGACTATAGATACATAATTTAAAAATAATAAGACTAAAATATTTATTTATATACAATAATAAAATTACTATAATATTTTAAAAATATATAAAAATTTTTAATATTTAATATAATAATTATAAAATTAAATTATTTAAATTAAATAATGATGAAACTTCGGATGTCTATCTCAAAAAAACCACGTATTTTATACTTAACACGAGTGAAGTTAAAAATGTAAAGTAAAGGTAGGACCATGCGCGTGGAATTGACCGCTTGATTTGTGGACTTGTCTTCAAATGTGTCCTCGTCTTGAGCTCTTTTTTTTTTTTTTTTTTAATCGAGCTTCCCGAATGTTTGATGAGAAATGGATTTTTTTTCGTATAACAAATATTTTAAAATGTGAGTATATTTTAAGATAAAAATATATTCAATTTTTTTAATTTTTAATTTTTTAAAGGTTTAATATTTTTTTTATATTAATTCTCTTATTTATTTTTATTTTTCTCATAATACGTCCACAAATTCTAAATATTAATAGCACAAAAATTAATTTAAAAAATTAAAAATAATAATAATAAGACTTTAAATAAAAATAATAAAACTCATTACAAGACATATATATATATATATATATATATATATATATATATATATTACATTTTAATTTTTTATTTAAATTTTAAATATATTATATTTATTAATTTAAAATATAAATATTAAAATATTGAATATAAAATTAATATTGAATATAAAATACAAACACACATATACTAATTTTTATATACTTTGATTATTTTAAAAATAATTTTATTAATGAAAATTTGTAATAATAATAATATTTCATATTTTTATCAAGTATAATAAAAAAAAATCACTTATTAAATCAATTAGCCGTAAAAAGTAATAAATTTAAAATTATTTATAAAATTTATTTTATGAACACCATAAAATGGTTTTTTTTTTTACACAATTTATATAGCAAAATAAAATTTTGAAAATTTTAAAATTGGATTATGAATTTAAACTCATTCCATGAAAAAAGGTCATCCTTACTATTTCAACTAATTACATATATTTTGAATGTTAATATATTTTTAAGATTTAATAATTTAAGTTCATAAACATATGAGAAAAAATAAATAATTTATTAAGGGTGTGTTTATTTTCAATACAAATTGATTATTATAAATACTTTATTAAATTTAACATTTTTTTTTTAATGTTTTTCAACAAAATTATAAATTTATTAAATTTACTTCTTAGAAGATGTGTACATACATGTTATTTAAAAATTCTCATATTTTGTATCCCAATAGATTATATTACAATAATATTGTGCCGTGCGTTTGTCATGTTCTCATATTAGGTTTGGTGTGTACATGTTGGAAGATATAATTATAATCTTTGACAAAAATTTATAATAAATTATTTATAATTATAAAAATTAATTTAAATTTATAAAATAATTAGTTATAAATAATAAAATAATCATGTTTTAAATGTTTTAATTATGTAAATAGTATTTATTGGTGTTGGCGTGTTAAAATTATTGTTATCACTGCACTTTAATGAAAAAAGATAAAAGAAAAAATGAATTTATTTTACTATATTTTAATAAATAATTTTTTTTATCGAGGCCTTTATATTATTAACTTTGGGCCAGTGAAAAACATCACATACTGGAATTAAAGGTCGAGTAATTATAATTATTTTAAATAAATTTTAATATTAAATAAATTTAAATAAACATATAAAATACATGGGTTTTTTTTTAACTATTCTTTGATATGTTACTCCAACATTTTTTTTAAGCCAAATAGCATGCGCGTATAACAAAATGTTCCTTCCTCAATGATAAAAGTAGTTTTTTCTTCATCTTGCGGGGCCATTTGAATTTGATGATAACTAGAATGTGCATTCGCGAAACTCATGATTTCGTAACCGGCCGTTGCATCAACTAACTGGTATATGCTTGGTAAAGAAAAATAATCTTTGGGAGTTCCTGAGTTGACGTCTGTGAAGTCCACACACATTCTATGCTCTTCCCCTGGTTTTTATGCTAACATCACATTGGACAACCAAGTAGGATAACTTACTTGTACCCAATGAACTTGTTTGAGAGTGTTGACCTACTTTTTTATGATTTCGCTTTTCTCTCTTGTAAATTTCATTTTCCTTTGTTGCACTGGTTTTTTTTTGGTATGATCTATAATTAATCTGTGTTGAATGATTTATGAATCTATCCCTTGCATATCCTTTGGCTTCCATGCAAATATGTCTATATTTTACTTGAGAAATTTAACTATGGCATTCCTTAGGTGATCAAGAAGTTACGCGTTTACTTTTAAGAATCTTGCCTCCTCTTCTTCCCTAATAGGTATGAGTTCATAATCCTCATGTGAAACTGTAAGAATTTTGTTAGAAATGGATGATCTGCTAAGATTAGGTGAGCTGATAGGCAGCTCGTGCTTTGATTGCTATTGTGATTGGGCATTTTCATGGTTGATAAGTAACAACTTCGAGCTCTTTCTTGTTCCCTCCTGATTTCTTTTATTCCTTCTTGTGTAGGATATTTTAGCATTTGATGATAGGTAGAGGGGACTGCTTTCATATTATGTAACCAGCTTCGTCCTAATATGACATTATAAGAAGTCAGAGTGTTAAGTACTACAAAATTTGTAAATGTGATGGTTCCCAAAACTGAGATTGGTAGTTGTATAGTCCCAATTGACATAGGTTATGCTACCGTTGAATCCTACCAAAGGCATTTCTTTGGGAGAAATTTCTTTTGGATCAATAACCATATCTAACAATGTTGTGAGATATAGAAAATTTGAGGAACTCCCATTATGTATCAACACTCTTCGAACTTCACAATGAATGATCTTGACTGTTATTACCAAAGGGTCATCTTGAGGAGAAGGTGCTTCTTTTTTCTCAAAACATATTGGATAACGGGGTTCTAGATCCCTCATAAAATAAACAGGTCTATTTATTTCATGAGCCTCTCTTACATATCTTTTTCTTGAAATTTTGAGTGAATCCTAACATTGTTGGACCTACGTGGATTGTATAGATGATCCTGACATTTGCTGATTGTTCACAATTGGCTTGCTTAACCCTAGGAGGAGGAATCCTTGCAAAATTCTGAGGATTTCTTTGTTCTTTGCTAGTTTTGTAACCCCTTTTTCCACTAGTTCTCTCCGCAATGCTTTAGATAGAATTTGTTCAATTTTCCATTTAGGATGTCTACAATCTTGCGTCCAGTGTCCAGTATCTTTATGAAAAGCACAATACTTGTTTGGATTTTGTTGGATTGCTATCATTTGTGTTGGCCAGCGAACTTGTTGAGTTCTTTCCATATGTTGAACCGCTTCAGCCACTGTGACTCGAAGAGGAGGTCCTCTGAATGGAGATAAAGATCTCCCCCATGTTCCTAATTGTTGTGGTAGATTGTGGTTAGGTCGAAACCTTGAAGAATATGGTTTCATTCCTTGGTATGGCTTTCGTTCACTTAATCTCTTGTCTTTTGACATTTTCCTTCCTTTATTGGTGGTTTTAGATGTTGAAGATTTCACAGGCTGCATTTCTCTTTTCACATTTACAAATTTGTGGGCTTCTTTATAAACTGTTTCCAATGATCTTAGGGTGACTTTAGTCAAATCAATGAGTAAAGCTAAACTTCGCTTAATTCTCATTCGAAAAGCCTCAATTGCTAAGGATTCTGGGCAATCCATTATTTCAAGTTTTTCGTTTTTTAATCTTTTGAGGTAATGTTCTATAGTTTCATGTGTGCCTTGTACGATTGTAAAGAGATTGTGAGCTTCCTTTCTGATAGGTTTGTTACTTGCATAGTTAGTAATGCATAGTTTCACTAATTTTCCAAAATTTGTTATGCTTCCTGGAGTCAAACCGTTAAATCATTTTTGGGTCGAATCGTTTAAGGTTGCGGTGAAAATTTTGCACATCATTGTGTCCTTCTTTTCGACTAGTAAAAAAATAGGTGCCATAATGGTTTTAAATTGCATGATATGTGAAACATGATCTTTAGTTCCTTTATAGGATGCCCACCGAGGTGTAGAGAATTTTTAAGGAGGGTATGGTGCGTTCGATGTTATAAGAGAATGGGGATACTACCAATTGGTCACAAACCCTCTCAATATTGTATTGAGTTCTTCCAATCCCCTGTCGTTTGATTCGTTCTTCCATTTTCTTCATCATTTCCTTCCACTCTCCATTTGATTGTTTTTTATTGGGAATACAAGAAATTAGTGATGGATTGGGCTCCAATGCTAGAAATAATGTTTGGTGAGGTGGCTGGTCCCTTATTTTTTAGGAGCACTCAGCTTCATCAGGGGTTTTATGTTGAGGAAAGGGGTTACAATTCATTTGTAGACCTTGTTCATTTGCTTCATGGTTAAGTAGTTCTCTATTATCTTCTTGAACTTGTAAAAATGTGCGTTGTAAATCTGTCAATTGTCGTTGAAGAAAACCCATCATAGTATCATCCACTACCAGGGCTAGACGACCAAATGTTTTTGAGGAACTAGATTGTTCATCCTCTTGTGATGGATTATTGTGATGAACATCTGGCAAGGCTTGAACAATTTGTTCTACCACCTCTTCCCTTCGAGCTAAAACTTAAGGTTGAGGATTGAGATCCAAAAGTCTTGGAAGATTAAATGTTGTTGTAGTAGAAAGATGTCGTGTCATGATTGAATTGAGTGAAGGATTAATCGGTTAATTGTTATGAGTGAATAAAGGTTGATGAGCTAGATTTTCAATATTATAATCTAATTCTCTTAGTATTACTAATTTTAAGGTCTTGAAAGAAATTAATAAGAGTTAAAAAACTTAGACCTTGCAGTGGGCGCCAATTGTGTTTAGAGGGCTTTCTAACATTAAAAATCTGTAGAAATATGTAATAATTTGTAATTTTTTTTATCCTCCTCTACAAGGATCATATCCACACATATATAGATGTAACAAATATTTAAACTTGTCATGATATAATAGGTGAGACTAATGGTGATTCTTACATAATGTCAAATAAAAATAAATTTAATCTATTTTTTATAATCTTGATTTCTTTGCTTTCTTCACTTTGTCAATTAATAAGAACACCATCTCACTTTGTGTCCACTGGAGATACGATCCATTCACATGCTCTAATACTGATACGATCTATATAAAATTTGAAGCTTCTCTTTATTTGTATCAAACTGGTTCATCCTTTATCGTGAATTTACGACTCTTAGATCATACTTTTAAGGATTCTTTTGTAGTACAATCTTCTTTTAGTCTATTCATGTGGACATCTTGTTTAGCAAGGATCGTGATTTGAAGAAGAATCAAAATCAATTTTCAGTTTGTACACTTCAGTTCGTATATCAACATGTTCACCCATGGACGATCCGATCACTCCTAGGTCAATCCTATATATCATTTCCATAATACTATTTTTTATAACATATAATTTATTTATTTGTATATGTAAATTAATCTGTATAAATATGGTGAACTTGGTTATACAATAATTTTCTACTTTTTAATATAAGAAAGTCTATATATCATAAAATTAAAATATATTTTAAATAATACAACACAATATTATTAATAAGTATAATTGAATATATATACCTGTATTTAATAAAAAAATTATTATATTAATTATAATTGCATTATATTTGTGATATATGGGAGCAATTTAGATGTACTTTATTCATAAATGGCTTGAAATAAATTGGTTTGTTAAAAGTGATTTAAAGAAAAATATTAAAATATTTTACATAAAATTATTAAAAATATTTTACTGTATATTTATTAATTAATTTAGAATAAAAATATACATCTTAAATTAATTTTCTAAAAATAAAATTTGCTTATTTTTCCCAAAATTATAAATAAAACTTTTCAAAATTTTCCAGTCATTTTTGATAAATATTATTAAACAGCTTTCAAAGTAATTTAAATATTTGAAACCACGTAAAAAAAAAAAAAAAAAGATGACGAGAGAGAGAAAAGCAGCGTAATATTGCTCTTTAATACGGTGGTCAGTGGAAAAGATACAACAGGTTATTTTGTAGCGCGTGAGGCAAAGCGAGTAATTGACCTTGGAAATATGGACTTTAAATTGCCATGGAAGTTAGGCCCCTATCTGACCGTTTTTACTGTAGTCAATCGTAACTGAACTTTTTCTGTTGGGTAGGATTTTTTTTTCTTTTAAATAATAAAAATAATAACATTAAATTTTATAACAAAAATAATATTCATTATAATCAAATCATATATTTTACTATTATAAAAATATTATTATATTATTTTTTAAAAATATTATTTAATTAAATATTATTTAAATTAAATTATAATAATTTAAATTTATATAATATTATTAAGTATTATTTTTATTATTATAAATTGTAAGAATATTATTTTTGATAAAAAAAATTTCTTTGCAAAATAAGTATCTTTTTGGCAGTTATGGCTATCGTGAAATGTAAGACCCAAATTTGCGTACCTTTTGAACTCTAAATAGTTGTACAATTTTCGTGAGTGGTTCTTTTATGCAAGAAAAAAAAAAAAAACAAAAAAAAAAAAAAAACTTAACGATTTTGTTTTAAACAAACATTATAAATTTTTAAATTGACAATTTAATTTTCAAAATTTACAATTTTATTCTAAAGCATTTTATCAAAATAATCCCTACTCTCTAATTTTCTATTCACTCTAAAAGTACCATTTACCTACCACATCTCCAACACGCACCATCAACGACCTACCAACCTACCAGAGCTTCAGTAACCGACCAGTGATCTTATTAAAGCACTAACGATTATTGCTATCGAAGGAGGATATAACATGTTAAATTTAAATTGGATATAACATGTTACATTCAAAAGTATAGTTTACATTATTATCGAAGCTTCATCAATCCTGTTAAAAATGAATGTAATATATTACATATAAAAATAAAGTTAATATAATATATTATACAAAATAATCGAAGTGAATTTAACATGTTACATACAAAAATATAAATAAATGTAACATGTTATATATAAAGATTATAAGTCATTGAATACAAAAATATATAATGCCATTACATACAAATAATTTACAGATATATCATAGTGTGTTGCACTCCTTTGCAATATTTTACTTTAAATAATTTTTTAATTTATTCAAAACTCTTAATCAAATCCAAACATAATGATACTATTCTGTTTAGGACGTTGCAAGTAATAATTATGAACGAAGAATTAATAGTAACTGATAGCCTTTATTTTAAAAACAGCCAGCCATATGATTGGTGTTAGCAATAGGGTGTTTTTGTTTTGATCTCCTGTTTGTTCTGCTTATTCTAAATTTCTCCAACCATATAATCTAAATATGGAGAGACAGCAAGAAGGAAAGGCTCGGAGGAGTGAGAGAGATGGCCAGAAAGAAAAGAAACTCGGAAACGGCTGGAAGGAAAGGTCTCGATGAGTGAGATAGATGGCCAACGAGAAGAGAAATCTGGCGACAGCAACGGTCAAAAGGAAGACGAATTAAAGAGTCCAATTTTCATGATACGCTGATTTTAGTTAAACTATAATTGGGATTGAAATTGGAGTGACTTTAAGTAATTAAGTCTTTTGATGCAATTCTATTAATGTAAGTTGTGATACACGTACGCAAATATACAATGATATATTTTTAGTTAATTTTATTCGTATATATAAACACCATAAGTCCATAAGCAACATAAAAAACTAAACTATTTTCTCAAATATATATGGATGATTTATTACTAAACTCAAGGTTAATTATTAGGTATCAATTAACGTGCAAATATTGGATTAAAGTAAATTTTAATATTAGATTAAAGTAATTTACTAATAAAGGTTAATTATATGGTGTTATTTGTATTGTTACATTAATGAAGATGTAATATAAATTATTTTTTATTTATTTATCACACAAACTTGTATATTTTTTCATTTTTCATAAAAATTTGTAGAGTTTGTTGGAAAGTGGATATAATTGAACCAAGCATTAGTGGAATGTGGTTGGTGAAAATTAGTGGAATTGGTTGGTGAACATCTATGGCTCAAATTGAACCAAGCATTAGTGGAATGTGGTTGGTGAAAATCTATGGCTCTAATTGAACCAAAGAACAACCACTCTTTGAAATGTTGCACACAAACTCTTCTATAAATAGAGAGCTCATTTGCTCTTCTAAATCATCCCTAGCAATTCACAACAAGAGTTGCATTTGAGAGAAAGAGAGAGCAATATTAGGAAGTTCATTTTGGTAGCTTCAAAGTGTTAGAATTAACACATTTGGTAGTTGCTCTTCTTTTGTTTGTTAGAGAGAAATCTCTAAATTGGGTATATTGGGATATTGGGGTATTTGAGAGTTTGTACCCACTTTGTAAACACCATTTGAATAGTGAATTATTCTCCTCGTCTTTGCCCGTGGATTAGGCCTTACGCTGAACCACGTAAAATTTGTGTGTCCACTTTATTATTTATCTTCTCTACGTTTGGTTACCGCAGTTGTTTGTTACTCAATTGAGTGCTTACTATTTAGGAAAGTTCTGTCTAAGGAGATTGGAATTTAAGTGGCTCCGGTGTGACCCTCCAGTCTTTCCTGGGATCTTTCTTATAATAGTGGTATTCAAGTGGGTCTCGCACAACAAGTGATATCAGAGCCGATTCGATCCATATTCGGCAAATTGTGTTGTTGCGGATTTGTGAGTAAAAGGAAGTATGTCGGAGTTTTCAGATATTGTGGCACCAACATCTGCATCTTCTTCGTCAGCACCAGTTAGAACTACGGTGACAAATGCAAAATTTGAGGTGGAGAAATTTGATGGTACCAATAATTTTGGTATGTGGCAATGTGAGGTACTAGATGTATTGTGTCAACAAGAGTTGGACCATGCTCTTGAGGACAAACCTGAAGACATGGATGAGAAAGATTGGGCAAAACTCAATCGTCAGGCATGTGGTACTATTAGGCTGTGTCTCGCCAAAGATCAAAAATATTTTGTGATGAAGGAGACGTCAGCAAAGAAGTTGTGGAAGACATTGGAGGATAAGTATATGTCGAAAAGACCTCTTAATCGTCTTTTCTTGAAGAAAAAACTCTACAAGTTCACGTACACACCTGGTACGTCATTGAATGATCATGTTAACTCATTCAATAAGCTGTTGGCCGATTTGTTCAATTTAGATGAGCAATTTGGCGATGAAGATAAAGCCTTAATGCTGTTAAATTCACTTCCTGATAATTATGAGCAACTCAGCATCACGTTGCTGCATGGGAAGGATAAAGTTTCTTTTGATGAAATTTGTACAGCTTTGCATAGCTATGAAATCATGAAAAATGACAAAGTTGTTCATAGAGATGCAAAAGCAGAAGTATTGACAGCAAGAGGTCGCTCTGTAAGCCGTAAACCTGGAAGAAGAGGCAAGTCACAGTCAAAAGCAAGACTTGCTAAAGATGAATGTGCCTTTTGTCGAGAGAAAGGGCATTGGAAAAATAATTGTCCTAAGTTGCAAAAGAAAAATAAGGGCAAAGCAATTTCTAATGCTTGCGCAGTTGATCAAGGAGATAATGAGTCTGATTATTCCTTGGTGGGCATGTCTATGATATGTCACGTTGATGAGTGGATAATGGATTCGGGTTGCACCTATCATATGTGTCCAAACAGAGAATGGTTTTCAAGTTACAAAGAGCTTGATGGTGGAGTTGTTTATATGGGTAATGATAACACCTGTAAAACAACAGGGATAGGTACTGTCCATTTGAAAACTCATGATGGATCAACCAAAGTGCTGAAAGATGTTCGGTATGTACCGAGCTTGAAAAAGAATCTCATATCACTTGGAGCCTTAGAATCAAAAGGTCTCACAGTGACTATGAGAGGTGGAGTCCTGAAGGTTGTATCTGGCGCACTTGTGTTGATGAAAGGCATAAGAAGAAACAACTTGTACTATTTACAAGGAAGTACACTTGTTGGAGCAACTGCTACTGTTTCTACAGAAGATGCAGATTCAAAAACAACCAGATTATGGCATATGCGTCTGGGGCACGCTGGTGAGAAAGCTTTGCACAATTTGATAAAGCAAGGCTTATTGAAGGGAGCAAAAGCAAGCAAATTTGACTTTTGCAAACATTGTGTTTTGGGAAAACAAACTAGGGTGAAATTTGATTCAACAATCCACCGTACTAAAGGGATTTTGGATTATGTTCACACTGATGTCTGGGGTCCTACCAAAACAGCTTCATTTGGAGGGATGCATTACTTTGTCTCTTTCATTGATGATTTTTCCAGAAGAGTCTGGACATATGTAATGAAGGAGAAAAGTGAAGTCCTAGATGTTTTCTTAAAATGGAAGAAAATGATTGAAACTCAAACTGGCAAGAAGATCAAACGACTCAGATCAGATAATGGTGGTGAATACAAAAGTGATCCGTTCTTGAAAGTTTGTCAAGATGAGGGAATTGTACGACACTTTACAGTCAGAAATACTCCACAACAAAATGGGGTGGCAGAACGCATGAACCGAACAATACTGGAGAAAGTTCGGTGTATGTTGTCCAATGCTGGGTTGGGCAAGATCTTTTGGGCTGAGGCAGTGACTTATGCATGCCATCTTATTAATCGTTTGCCATCAAATGCACTTGATGGCAAAACTCCCATGGAGGTATGGTCTGGAAAGCCTGCTGCAGATTATGATTCCTTACATGTCTTTGGTTCCGCTGCTTATTATCATGTAAGGGAGTCTAAGTTAGACCCAAGAGCTAAAAATGCTTTGTTCATGGGTATAACATCTGGAGTGAAAGGATATCGTCTTTGGTGTCTAGAGACAAAGAAGATAGTTTTTAGCAGGGATGTAACTTTTGATGAGTCTTCTATGTTGTTACAAGAAGAAAAGAAAGAGTCTCAAAAGGAGAATCAGACCAATGGTACTCCGCAGCAGGTGGAGTTAAAGAAAGTGTCAGTTGATCCAGTTGAAGTCATGGAGGAAGACAATAATTCTCTAATGACAGAAGATGATGAAGAGGTTCCCACCCAAGAACCTACACAGCAACAAGATCCAATTGCAACTAGAAAAGAGAAGAGACAAACTCGTCTACCTGCTCGACTAGCTGATTATGACTTGGGAGCATATGCACTTTCAATAGTAAATGATGGTGTTCCGGCCACTTACAAAGAGGTCATTGACAATGTTGAACACCAACAATGGAAACGTGCAATGGAGGAAGAGATGCAATCTCTTCATAAGAATGAAACTTGGAAGTTAGCTCGACTTCCTAAAGGCAAGAAGGCAATTGGATGCAAATGGATATTTGCAAAGAAAGAAGGATTTCCTAATAAGAATAATGTGCGCTTCAAGGCAAGGTTGGTAGCAAAGGGTTATGCTCAAAAAGAGGGCATTGACTACAATGAAGTATTTTCTCCAGTTGTGAGACATACTACTATTCGAATTTTGTTGGCCTTAGTTGCGCAATATGATTTGGAACTAGTTCAACTTGATGTCAAAACCGCGTTTTTACACGGTAATTTGGAAGAGGAAATCTATATGACTCAGCCTGATGGGTTTAAAGTTGCTGGAAAAGAAAATTGGGTTTGCAAGCTGAACAAATCGCTATATGGTTTGAAGCAATCACCCAGACAGTGGTACAAGCGATTTGATCAGTTCATGATGGAGCATAAGTACACAAGAAGTAAATTTGACCATTGTGCATACTTTCGCAAGCTGAATGATGGATCTTTCATTTATTTGCTTTTATATGTTGCTGATATGCTGATAGCTTCTACAAATAAAGATGAGATTAGATTGTTGAAGCTACAGCTGAATCAAGAATTTGAAATGAAAGATCTTGGTGAAGCTAGCAAGATATTGGGTATGGAGATTTATAGAGACAGAAGAAGAGGTAGAATTTGTTTATCTCAAAAACAATATTTGAAGAAGGTACTACAACGTTTTGGCTTGAATGAACAATCAAAACCTGTTAGTACACCACTTGCCTCTCATTTCAAGCTTAGTGCTTCTTTGTCTCCTACCACTGATGAAGAACAAAAGTATATGTTGCATGTTCCTTATTCAAATGCAATTGGCAGCTTGATGTATGCTATGGTATGTACTAGGCCCGATATTTCACAAGCTGTTAGTATTGTGAGCAGATATATGCACAATCCTGGAAAAGGGCATTGGCAAGCTGTGAAATGGATTCTTCGGTACATTCTAGGTACCATAAATGTTGGTTTGGTGTTCCAGCAGGATGAAAAGTTGGTGGTCGGTTATGTTGATTCTGACTATGCTGGTGATATGGATAAGCGTCGGTCAACTACTGGCTATGTGTTTACTTTTGGTGGAGGACCTGTAAGTTGGAAGTCTACATTACAACCCACGGTAGCTTTGTCAACTACAGAGGCAGAGTATATGGCAGTCGCTGAGGCTGTTAAAGAAGCTATATGGCTACAAGGGTTGATTGAAGAACTTGGAATTGCACAGGAACATCTCAATGTTTACTGTGATAGTCAAAGTGCTATTCATTTAGCAAAGAATCAGGTCTATCACGCAAGAACGAAACACATAGACGTTCGCTTCCATTTTGTGCGAGAAATTATTAACGATGGAAAGATACATCTTCTAAAGATTGGAACAGCTAATAATCCCGCAGATATGTTGACCAAGGTAGTGACATCAGTCAAGTTCAAACATTGTTTGAATTTGATAAACATCCTACAAGTTTGAGCAACGACGAGTGTGGGGCAAAGATCGAGAGAATAATTATTTGAAGTTATTGGCTCAATTTAATCCAAGGTGGAGATTGTTGGAAAGTGGATATAATTGAACCAAGCATTAGTGGAATGTGGTTGGTGAAAATTAGTGGAATTGGTTGGTGAACATCTATGGCTCAAATTGAACCAAGCATTAGTGGAATGTGGTTGGTGAAAATCTATGGCTCTAATTGAACCAAAGAACAACCACTCTTTGAAATGTTGCACACAAACTCTTCTATAAATAGAGAGCTCATTTGCTCTTCTAAATCATCCCTAGCAATTCACAACAAGAGTTGCATTTGAGAGAAAGAGAGAGCAATATTAGGAAGTTCATTTTGGTAGCTTCAAAGTGTTAGAATTAACACATTTGGTAGTTGCTCTTCTTTTGTTTGTTAGAGAGAAATCTCTAAATTGGGTATATTGGGATATTGGGGTATTTGAGAGTTTGTACCCACTTTGTAAACACCATTTGAATAGTGAATTATTCTCCTCGTCTTTGCCCGTGGATTAGGCCTTACGCTGAACCACGTAAAATTTGTGTGTCCACTTTATTATTTATCTTCTCTACGTTTGGTTACCGCAGTTGTTTGTTACTCAATTGAGTGCTTACTATTTAGGAAAGTTCTGTCTAAGGAGATTGGAATTTAAGTGGCTCCGGTGTGACCCTCCAGTCTTTCCTGGGATCTTTCTTATAATAGTGGTATTCAAGTGGGTCTCGCACAACAGAGTTAAGTGTCTTTACTTTAGATTACCAAATCTTTTAATTATTATCATATTTTCTCTTTGTTGTTATTTGAATAAGTCAACTAGCTCCAGATGTTGACAAGTTAAGATTATGTATCTATTCTGTTAGCACGTGCCTTGATCTGAGGAAGTTGTTGTATTGATTTATGCTATTAAGCTAATGAATTAAGAAGAGGGATACACTCTGACTAATTACCATGTACATTCTCATCAGTTAATTTAATGGTAGTGTTTTCGTGGCCAAGAGTGAAAATTAAGGAAAATGACATTCTTTCCTCGTAAGTTGTATGGTCAGTGAGCATAATAATATGTTGAAAAAAAAAATAGTGCATAATTATCAAAAATATGTAACAAAATATGTTAAGTAAATATTGAATGTTCGTTTGAATCCTGTTATAAGTTAAAGAATATATGAGTACGTAATTGGTTATTTAAAAAAAAATAAAAAAAAACTAATTTGATTCATGGCTTGTAGCTAGGTTTGTTAAAGGGGTGGACTTAGCAAACATCATTTTAATATTTACATAGCATATTTTGTTACACATTTTTGGGAGCTTAGACTTTGGATTTTGGGAAGACGGTCCTTGTAACTCATTATTCTTTTCGTTTACCTTTTTTCATAAATAATTTGTTATTTATGATATTAGAGTTTTATTTTGTCAAATATAACTATATGAAAATCATACCAGATATTATGAGGATATTTATGTACTTTCTTGACTTTCATTCATGCAAAGATATTTATCAAGATATATATATTTTTTTTCACTTCCATGATTCATCAATACATATTTTTCAAGCAATCATCAGTCAAAAGAAGCAGTATAATTGGAAGAATTTCAAGTTTTTTGTGTGTGCATAAATAACAGTAAATGGGTATCATAACTTCATATTTTTTAAAATATATCATTATATTAATTGATTTCACTAAACATTATAATTAAAAATAATATAAAGCAAACAATGAAGGCTCCGTAATATTTTAATAAAAATTTGTTCGGTGTACGTTTTGCTAATAGTTAGTTTTAATTTTCAAGTATATATGTTGCTTTGATATACCTGAAAAATTGGGTTGATCTTTATTGAATCCTATTTTTATAATGAATAAAATTCTCCACTATTTTTGTAAAATATATATATATATATATATATATATATATATATATATATATATATATTCTTCTTCATTTCATTAAGAGGTGGTGATATCATCACAAATATTATATATATATATATATATACAATTGAAAAGTTTTAATTTTTAGATACACATCATATGCATTAGATATTTTTAATGCGTAATATTTTCGTGCATTAAGTATTGTTTATCATTATATTTGACACGTAATTGCTAAAAAAAATTATGTTATTGTGTATCAATAGTGTAATTATTGTCTATTGCTATATATAATCAATAAGGATTGGAGCATTCTTAAAGAATTTTTTTTTCTTTGTGTGGTACATGAGAGTTTAGAGTTTTAGTAGTCTTCATATTAATAAGAGTGGAGAGCTAAAATAGTTCATTTGTTTAGGTAATATGTGTTATTTCATCTTCTAGTTTATAAAAAGTGTCTTTAAGTCTTTTTGATTATGAAAAAAATATTTTAAAGTTAATTTACTTGTAAAAGAGGTGTCAGGTAAGGACAAAATTAAATTTTCATCCAATTTTTTTGTTAAATCTAACGAAATAGCACATGTGTCATATGCATATTTATATTTTTTTGATAGATATATATCAAATTAAATAATTTTTAATTAAAAAATTACTCCAATTTTTAATAATTTATTTTGATTAAACTCAAATAAAATATCCATTATTTAATTTATGATTTTATATATTAGACAATAAAAATTATATTTAAATTTTATTGAATTCGATCAAACTTAAATAAAATTATATTGTGTAAGTTGTAACTTTAGATATTAGACAAGAAAATTTTTATTGAAAATTATAATTAAATTGCATTGAAATTTTATCTAAGCTTTTAAAAAAAAAATTAAAAATTGAGTAATTTTTTTAACATATATATCTATCGAAAAATATAAGCATGCATGCAATACATGTGCTATTCCGTTAGATTTAATGAAAAATTGGATGAAAAATTAATTATATTTTTGTCTGACATGTTTTTTACAAGTAGATGGACTTAAAAATAACTTTTTCATAAGCAAATGAACTTAAAGATACATTTTATAAGCTAAAGGACTAAATAATACATTTTACAAAACTAAAATACCTCTATGACACTTTTTCCTATTAACAAAATGTACATATGTAGACCCCTATTATCAAATTAGTATACTAATAATCCCTCAATTTAACAAAAAATGCAATAAAAGTCCAATTTTGAAAAAAAAAATTATAGGACAATTTTATCTTAATGAAAATATTTATTATTTTGTCTTCTCTAATTTTTTTTTTTGTCCAATTTATTATGAAAATAACCATATCCACCTTAGCATCCATATGTATCTCAACCATTCTCTTTCTCCTAGCCTTGATACCATCATAGTCTTTCACCTACCAACCAATTCACAGTTCGTTGCATAACAATAAAAAATATAATTTTTATTAAAACAAAAGTTAGACAACCATTAATTCATTTTGAAGCATCATTTCTGCTAATGATTGCGACTATTGTCAGCTCACTCATTACATTTTTCTCCACCTCTTATCCTTTTTCAACCACATTGTGTTTGATCAAATACACTTTCACCTTATATTTAATCAAATATAAGGTGGTCAGAAATGATGAAGCAGTTAGTAAGATCAAAGAGAACGAGCTAGTGGTAGTAGCGATCAGTGATAAAGATGAGTATTTCAAATGAGTTGGTGATATTTCTAACTACAGATTAATAAAAAAAAAAATACAATTTTGAATTATTCTGCAGCAAATAATAAAAGTTGGTTGGCCGACAAAGGAATAAAGCGATATTAGGGGTAGGATGAACATGATGGTGGAGGTTGACGATAATTGTGAGAATGATATGAGATATTTTCGTATTGAAATAAACAAAATAAATGAGAAAATGCAAAAAAATAATACATATTTTAACAAAAATAAAATTATCCTTCTATAAATTAAGTTTCTTTTTTAATAAAAAAATATGATTATTATTATTATACATTTTGTTAAATAAGAAGACTATTAATATACTAATTTAATAATATAAATCTATATGCGTATTTTTTATTTTATTGAATATAATGATAATTACTGATGAGAATTGGATTACTAATATATGCGTATAGATGAGATGTACAAGTGGTTTTTTAATCTTTGGCACAAATTGAATTTGATCATACTTATTACTAATGAGAATTGGATTCCCATTTAACCTAGAAGCTAGTTCACTGTAAATTCCACATTAGCATGTGGCACCACCATGACCTTATGCGCTCAATCCAAAGCATATTTTGTTAGACAAAATATTACTACACGAGCTTTAGATTGAGAAAAGACAAATTTATCATTGGTTATATATCAAACTTTTTGGTAAAGTTTTGATGTTGGCGTAAAAATTGAATTTTAATCATCTCGAAGGAAGTAACAATGTCAACATCATCCGTTCGTCATTTATTTTGAAGCAAGTCTTAAAAAAATCGAATATATCAATTATTTATTGAAGTTCAAGCTACAAAATTTATGCTTCACTTATCTCATAATATAGACTCATGATATATATTACAAGAATCTAAAGGCAACAAATTTTGTTATGCCAATTCTCCTTTTAGTGCGCTGATAAAATATTATAAAACGAAGTGGCTCTCTTTTTCTATTTACGTTCCTCACGCTATGTATTCATATCACTAAAAAATAAAAAAAAGCATGATAATATTTCAAAAAAAACGAATATTATCACTTACTAAAAAGCTAATAACGAACTATTTTAGGGTATGTCCTTATTTTCACCCAACCATTAAACCTTAATGAAAAAAATACATGTTTGATTTGTGAACCCATGTTAAACAAGGAGTTTGGTAATTTGCAAGTCCTATTTCTAAAATATATACTCTAATCTTTTTTTTTTTATTACTAGTACATCATTGATTCTCCAACTTTATTAAACATACAAAGTTCAATTTCTTATTGCTAAACCAAAAATTTAACATTTTTTTTTTGCAAATGCAAACTTTTTAAAGGGATAAATTAGTCATTTTGGTGTTTAATGAGAAAAACTTTAAATACTTTTATCCAAAATTTCTTTTTGCAAATCAATTTTATTATAAAAAGTAAAGTTCTTTAAAATCAATTTTATCACAAAATTATTTTTTGCATAGTTACTTTTTGCCAAATCACTTTTACCCAAAACCCTTTTTTTTTAACATAATCATGTTGATCTCAAATTCACTTTTACCTCAAAGTCACTTTTATCTCAAAGTTACGTTTGCTCCAAAATCACTTTTATCTCATAGGCTAAAAAAAATTATTTTTCCCTAAATGACTTTTTTCAAAATTATTTTTATCTTAGAGTTCAAAACATTTTTATTATACTTTTGTTTCATTAAACTACAAAAAGAACTATTTGCCCCTTTAAAAAGTAATGTGATTTGCATGTACAAAAAATATTTCATTAAATTAAAAAAAGACCCATTTGCACTTTTTAAAAATTCATGTGATTTGCATATGCAAAAAATGTCATTTTTTTTTTGCATGATCACAATAAATTGAACTTAAATATACATTTTATAATGTTAAAAGATCGTACCAATTAAAAAAGACTAAAGCATATATTTTAGAAAACTATCGACATATTTGTTACATAGTATTAAAATCTTGATTGTTTAATTTGTTTTGTTATACAATATTAAAGATTTTGATTGTATAATTTTTATACATTTTATTGTAAAATTAAAACCGTATCGTATAATACGATTATATAGAAATTTTGTATATCAATGAGTGTGGGTTTAAATCGTACTTACACTTAACTTATTATATATGAATTTTCAATTATAAAATAATATGTCTTTACTTTTTCTTTCATTTTAAATTAAAAATAATATATTTTTATTTTTTTAAAGTGTAATAAAAATAAATTAAATATTATTTAACTAAATTTTATAATATTAAATTATTTTATTAAAATATTTATAATTAATTTTATTTAATTATATTTTAGAGTTATAATTTAATTATACAATAATTTAATATTAGTTTATATTTATTTTATATGCCGGGTATGAAGTCTTATGAATTACCGAACCATGAGTGACGCAAAAGGAAAATTTTGTACTAGTGTTCGGAAACACGGTTGTCTAATAATATAAAACTGACTGCATAAAAGATAGACTCAAATTATTTATTTGGTCTCTTAAAATTAATAATTTTTTTTTTTTAAAAAAAATAACAAAATTAATAACCTTTAAAATTTATAATAACAAAATTAACATTTTTTGTATTCAAATTTATATTTTTACAATTAAAAAAATGACTAATATGTCATTTTTCTTTAAACATTTATTCAATTAGAATTGAACGATGACAATTTAGACCCGTTTAATATTGAATGTTCAATATTTTACTTTTAAATTGAACGTTCAATATTATTGAGGTACTAATTTTATTACTATAAATTTTAAAGGTATTATTTTTGATAATTTCTTTTTTTATTCTTTTTTTTTTTTCTACATTCAATCACTTAAAATTTAATATTTTTTTCTCTCCCACTTTTAATCTATCTGCGTCTATTTCTCTCTTTAACCCGCAATTTCCATATATATATGTACCGTAGAAAAAAATTCTCATATAATACAGTGATAGACCACGGGACACGACATGGGTTTGTGTTAACGTGAGCAGCATGCACATCGAGTGGCCATCCTCCGAGAAGTACTAACATGCATATGCATTGCTCTCTCTCTCGATTTCTTGAGGTGAGGAACTATCAATCACTTTTGATCTCTTTTACTTTTTTCTTTTCTTCGGAAAATTTACCAGTAGTTTTATAACTAGTGCATAGCTCTGTGGTCCCTGAGTCAATATATACCTTTCATTTCGATGGGTCCATTCCATCCACCCCTTTTAATGAAAATTTTGCAAAACAAGGACCATGAAGGCATGAATAATGAATATGATCGATCCAAGTGAAATGGTTTTATGGGTTTTGCTTTTCCCCACAGTTAAAAATTTTGGCCCCCTATCTGTTCGATCATTTTCCTGAGTGAACCGTTGAATCAATTTTGTTTTGTACTGTGGGTGGTTATTTAATATTATATTATTTGTATGTATTCTCTGTTCGTCGTTATTCTTTAAGATAATGTGGGCTAAATAAAAGGGTGAAAAAGGAGACAAATTGAGTCTCTAGACTCTTCCTCACTCACATGGGGATGGGATTGTTTGCTGTGATATAGCAACTGAGCAAGTTTATTTTACATTTTTTTTTTGGTTCTCTGAAAAGAAAGTAATGATTAATTCGTAATTAAAAAATAGAGAACATTTTCATAGAGGTTCTTCTTATTAGGTTATATGTGTTATTTGATTATTTAGATTATAAGTAATGTCATTTGGTCATTAGTTTTAAAAAAATGGCTAATTAAGAATAAAATACATTATTTTAATGATTTTTTAATTAAAATATTATTTTTTAAGAGGTCAATTAAGAGTAAATTATTATTTTAATATTTTTATATTAAAATATTAATTTAAAAATAATATTTTAATTAAAAATTATTAAAAAATGTATTTATTCATTAATTGGCTTCTTTTTCTAAAACTAAGTGAACATATGACATTACTTATAATGTAAGAAACCAAATGATATCACTTATAATTTAAGAGATCAAATGACATAATTTAAAGTACCTCTATGTAGGTGTGGCAATTTTCTACACGACATGAAAAATCCGATTCGAATCCGAACCGTATTAATTTTGGGTAAAAAAAGGGTCAACCCGAAATGATACGGAAAAAAAGGGGATCGGTTTAGGGTCGGGTCCGAATTGACCTGTTTAACCCGTTCTAAAAAAATAAATTAACCATAACTATCTATTAAACACTCATTTGCAACTTACGTAACTTTTGTAAACCTTAAATCTCTAATAGTCTAATACGACTAAAGGTAAATACACATCGTTAGTGATAGAAATTTTTGACAACAAAAAAAACAACATGAAACATGACATGAAACAAACCGACTCGAACCCGAATCGTATTAATTTTGGGTTAAAATAGGTCAATTCGAAACGACATGAAAAAAATTAACTCGGGTTTGGGTCTGTCGTGTTAGGGTCAGGTTAAAATCAAGTCAATCCGAACACGACCCGAATGACCCGAACTGCAACTCCTACCTCTATGGTTGTGCTCCCTAAAAAATATGAATAATGTATGCAACATTAATAGTAAGAATAGCAATATATATATTAAGTTATTGTATGCTGCAAGTGACGTGTCAATCAGTGATTAGAAGTAAGGTTAATAATGTGGAATGATGAAGTGAATGTGAGACCACTTATTAACAAGAAACTAATTAAATTATATCGTGTAAATTGATGTATGTATTAAGTTGTGATAAAGTGTATTTTTGTAATAGTAATGCCCGTATAGAAGAAGGTGATGATCATATTTTTCTCTAGCTTCATTACTAGAAAATAATCACTGTAGGTTAGCAACCATATTTTAGTTGTTGTTGAGAAATATATTAATCTGCAATTATGGATAATTTTTGCTTAGAATTTATTGATTTATTTATTTTTTAATGTGGTCCTCCCATGTTCTCACAGGCCTTGAAAGGGATATTTCTTTATATCAATTAGTATTGTTTTATATATTAACAATGACCAATGACATTAGGACATGGGAGGCTGAATAGCCATAGGTCTTTTTCTTACTTTGTTTGTTGTTTTTTGAAAGAATAATGTTAAAAGAATGACTATTCTTGAGTATATTATTACTCTCTTAGAATAGAGAAGGAATCACTATCAGTATTAGGGCGTACAAAAAATTATTGAATCAATTTAATTTAATCTTGTCAGGATTATTTGTTTGGTTTATTTTTAACTTTTGAAGAACCAATCAATTAGGTCCCACTTGTGAAATCAAATTATAAATTATTTATCTTTGGATATCCATGACTATATTTATGATAATGCAATCAGAACTCTGGGTTAGTCTACATTAGTGAGACCAAATTTTTTACCTGGTGAGAGAGTATAACTTGGAAGAATTGATATTGACTTATCGTACATAGTGAGCCTATAATTTATTGAGTAAAATAGTCTTAATTGACTTTCAATACACCTTAAATTACCTGCCGTGTAAAATTTATATTTAAAGTTAGTTTCCTTCAATCAAACATCTTGCTCCTACCCTTTAGTTTCCTTTTAAGAAAAATGGTGCAAGTTATAAGTTGTGAATTAATTACGAGCGAGCATTCCATCATTTAATTACTTGTGAAGCATAATTTCTATATACAATTTGATGGTAATTTTATTTGCAGAATTCAAGTACGACTTATACTGCAAACTTTGTCGTGATTGGTTATTTGATAGAGACATTTTGCCTTTCTTAGGAAAGCTACCTGCTCCCATATTTTCACATTCTATTATCTCACAATATTTGCTTTGTATTTACGTAGAATATCAACTTTTTCTATATTTAGTAATGTAATATTTATGATCTGTTCTTATGGAGTTAGATTGGAATTCGGTAGAGAAGCCATTTTTGCATGAGATTCTGTATTGATGATTGATGATATAATAGGTGATCATGGTCCCCTCTTTTTAATTTGCTGTTTCCTTCATATGATGTAAAACAGGGTGGTTATAGTATGTGTCTGCTGGCTGTCCACAAGCTGTACAAATAAAAATATGTTACTTTTTTTAATGTATCAAATTGTCAATTTTTAAATGCCAAAATTAATAAAAAAATTAGAAAATTTGTTAAGGTTGTTGAACCTAAATAGTTCTGTAACTTTATTCAAAAGTGCACTTTATATGTTTTTTCTTTTTTAAACACGTGTCTTGCGTCCCATAACTTGTATAAATGTTGCACACTGGGTCTTGTTTAGGACTTACAGAGTGCCTTTTATGTAACTTATTGGAACTAAGTGCACCTATTTCAATAAGGAGTAGTAAAGTGCACTTTTGGTTTAAATTATGGGTCTTTTAGACATTTATCTCTGTATTCAAACATTAAAGTTTGGGTAGTACTTAAACGGAATTTTACTCAAAAAAAATTAATGCTAATTTTACTGCCCACAATCTTGGTGTTTTAGGTGATGCTTAAAGCTTAGTACATAATCAATATGCAACCCATAATTTTGAAAGGTTAGCTTAAAGGGTAAACACCCGTAATTTTATAAGCTTTATCATAGTATTGTCTTTTATGAACTTATACTTACATTTTTACTACTAAAAATAGGATTAGTAGCTTAAAAGTTGTTGGAAAGCCAATTCTTCTAAAAATTTAAGCAATTAAGAGGAGAGCTAACATTACTTTTATACTATTTTCACTTCCCTCAAGCATGGGCTCTAATGAGGTTTATAACCTCTATTTAGTTCGGAAAAGAAAAATTGGTGCCCTAGAATGCAAAATTAAGGTTCCACTTGGATTCTTAGATGAAGTACATTAATATTTAGGCTTAAGTAAGTAAAATAAAAACTAAAAAACCAAAAAAAAAAAAAACTACTAACAGCAGGCAATGTAAAGAGAAAGTAAAAATTCCTAGATTTTACAGTGGAACTTCTTAGCATCCCTTTTCTTCCTCTTCCTCTACTCTGATCTTGTTCTTCTCGGTTCCTTCTGCAATCTCGTGTTTCTTCCAACAAGCAGTTCTATGTTCTTTGTTAAAGGAAGAAAGTTGAATCACAAAGAAAATGGATTGAAGTAAAGGATAATAAATTTGGAGAAAGAGATAAGAAATTAATTACTTCTGTGATTAATCTTGTGGTCATGACAATATGATAATATAATTTTTTTGGTGATTATGGAAACTATACTTTTGGTGATGATTGGAACGAACGATAATAATATTTGTAATTATAGGAATGAGAATGAAGAATATGATAATGATGGACTCTAAACACAAGATATATCTTAGTCCAATGTAAAGCTGTTAGATTTTTTATGAACGTTATTAATGTCTTCTTTATGTTTACTTGTGGTTGGATTTCTATATTGCGAACTATATGAGATTATTATGATGTTATTTTGTCATAATTTGTCGTTTTTATTATTTATTTAAAAGTTTTTTTTTTTATTTTTGTTTTAATTTGAGGCTTAAGCTTCATACCGCATCAAGGCTTACGCCTTGCCTTAGTTGAAGGAACACGCACTGAGGCTAGAACACGCCTTTTAAAACATTGTTGTTGGTCACCCCAACTTTCTAAAAAAAATTAAGCTGTTGGAAGAAGAGCCAACATTACTTTTATAAATCTAGCACTCTCCCATAATTGTTAGCTCTATGCAATATCCAGGCCATACACTTGCAACACATGACCTCTAATTCTGATATCATGTTAGAAGATAGACTTAAGTGTTTGGCAGAGTTAATTATCTAACAACTTCTAATCAATTTTATTAAAATACACATACAAAGTCTAAGTTTGTATATATTCATAAGTTGTTCACTTTACTCTTTTACTTCTTTTGGCTGCTTTGATATGCGTGTGATGAAGAAGATCCCTTTGGCTAAGCAAATATAGAAGTTGAAATAAACCAAAGAAGAGGTCTTTCCTCTAACATATGACAAACTTTATTCTTTTCAATACAAAAATCAGATTTTATTTTCTTATCTCAATCTCCTCTACTCCTCTCCTTGTTTTAATTTAATAAAATTAATTTGTCCTCATTTCTCTCTAATAATCTCTATGACGCATGTCAGCCCGAGGAAAAAATATTATGGCTCTGCCACTTATAGATGTGTAGTGATAAAGATGAAACCCTTGGAATGTGAGAATTGAAGCATTTTTCGCATATATAAGCAACTGAAAGTGCTAATGATGCTTGTGCATTTTGGTTTATTTGTTTATTTTTTACAAACTTCTCCTCTACATTTGCTGATGGAGAATTCAGGGAATCCTAGACACTTTTGTGTCTTGTTTTGCTCAAGTTCTTTTATAATGAAATATATAGCATACCTTCGATTTTTTTTTTTTTGGCTGAGGATATTATAGTCTACATTCAATGTAGTGGTACTACAACTCGTTGTATAATTTCCTTAAATTTACAGGTATTAAAGCCAGTTTTAATTTTGCTATGTATATATGCATAATGCCCATTTTGTAGTCTTCTCATGGGGGGCAATTCTAGTTAAAAAAAAAAAGTTCAAAATATGGTTTCCTTTTTAGTTATTAGACATGCTTCTTTATCTTTTATCTTTTAAATTAATTTTTGTCATTTTTAAAATTTTAACAAAATATTTTTTTTGTTAGTTTTAAGCATTTTTATTGCCGGTGCGAAAGACGTATCAGTATTTGAAAGCATAACACGATAGACTTTGGAGCTACAGATGATGACATGAAAGAGAACCAAAATGGAAAAAGATTAAAGATAATTTATTCAGAGCAACTTTTGTTGTATGGTGGGCTTTTACAAGAGAGGATTTTATGAGGAAAATATATAAGAGGAAAAAATTTAGGAGAAAAATTACTCAAGTTTATTTCTTAAACTTGCTTATGAATTTTTTTGATGATTTCTTTTTTTGGCTTGAATGCAAATGGTGCTAGAGAAGCTCTATTTATAGGCTTCCAAAAGCACTTTTCTATACCTCCCAACCAACTCATTTAAATCACTTCACAACTACCTACATTAATTAGTCTCACACCTACACAACTCATACCTACTTACATTTATTAGTCTCACTCTTACTTAATAATCTTCTACAACTACTAAGCATTTATTAGTACAACAAGATCAAAGTCTAAGACAATCTAGAAGATTTAAATGACTTATAGAAATCAAGTTTAATATTTCAACACTCCCCCTTAAACTTGATTTGGTGAAACTCCAAGAAGTCTTCGCAGCTTGAGAAAAACTTCTTGTTTGAGTGGCTTCATGAAGATGTCTGCAATTTGGTCATGAGTGCTCACATGTTTGACTACAACTTTCTTCTTTGTGATGTATTCTCTTATGAAGTGGTAGCGTGTGTCTATGTGTTTACTTCTATCATAGAACACATAATTCTTTGCCAATGCAATAACAGACTTGTTATCAACATAGATTTTGGTTGCTGTTTGTGGTGACATCTTCAATTCTTTTAGCAAATTTCTAAGCCATATTGCATGACAAATACAAGATGCAGCAGTTACGTATTCTGCTTCACAAGTCGACAGTGTCACAATGGGTTGCTTTTTTGACATCCAAGTAAAAGAGGTATTTCCCATGAAAAACACAAATCCGCTTGTACTTTTTCTATCATCATAATCACCAGCCCAGTCGCTATCGCTATAACCAACAAGTTCAGAACTGTTAGAAAAATAATAGAATAGGCCAAGATTTATAGTACCTTTGATATATCTAACAATTTTCTTTGCAGCCTTTAGGTCATTATTTGTTGGAGATTCCATGTAACGACTAACAATTCCAACTGCATAGAGAATATTTAGCCTAGTGCATGTTAGGTAGCGTAGACTTCTAATTAGGCTCTTGAAAAGAGTTGGATCTACTCTTTCTTCTTCATCAAACTTTGATAGTTTGACTCCACACTCCATGGGTGTGCTTATGGGCTTAGAATTGTTCATGTTGAACTTCTTGAGCACTTCTTTTGCATATGTTTTTTGACAGATGAAAATTTCATTTTCTCCTTGCTTGACTTCAATGCCAAGGTAGTATGTCATGAGCCCAATGTCGGTCATCTCGAAATCTTTGGTCATAGTTCTCTTGAATTCTTCAAACAATCTTGGATTGTTACCTGTGAAGATTAAATCATCTACATACAAACAAAAAATCATAATATCATCATTTTTTCACTTTTACATAGAGAGCATGTTCATGAGGACATTTTTTGAAGTCATTTTCTTGAAAATATTTGTCGATTCTGCTATTCCATGCTCTTGGTGCTTGCTTTAATCCATAAAAGGCCTTCTTCAATTTTAGGACCTTATCTTCATGTCCTTTTGCCACATAGCCTAGAGGTTGTTCAACATAAACCTCTTCTTCAAGATATCCATTCAAGAATGCAGACTTGACATCCATTTAATAAATGTACCATTTATTTTGGGCTGCTAAAGAAAGAATTAATCTTATACTTTCTAAGCAAGCGACAGGAGCAAATACCTCATCGTAGTCAATTCCTTGCCTCTGACTATAACCTTTAGCAACTAATCTTGCCTTGTATATTTCTATCTCTCCTTGGACATTCTTCTTTGCTTTGTACACCCACTTTACTCCTATAGTTTTTTGTCCTTGTGGAAGATAAGAAAGTTCCCATGTGTCGTTCTTTATGATTGACTTCATTTCTTCATCTATGGCATCTCTCCACTTCTTGTTTTAGATAGCTTCTTCAAAACCTATTAGTTCACATTCGCCAAGAAGACAAAAAAGAGTTACATCAAAATTGTTTAGAGGTTGTGTTATCTCATAAAGCTCTTCTAAGTCTCTTGTTCTTGGAATCCTCTCACTTGAACTTGTATTTTGGCTTGTTGTTTCAATTGATGCTCCATTTGCATTTGTACTTGAACTTTCATTTGAACTTCCACTTGAAGGAGATGAGCTTCTCAATGGCAATAGTGGATGAAGTGGGATATGTGGTTCTTCATCTCTAACTTCTCTTCTTGGATCTTCTTCTTCTTCAAAGAAAAACATAGTATCATAGTCTTCATCTTGAGCATTCAAATCCCACATGCCTTCTTCATCGAACTCTACATCTCGACTAATGACCATTTGTTGGGTTGTAAAGCTTATAACCTTTGGAACTTGTGTCATAGCCAATGAAGATAAGTTTCTTGCTCCTATCATCGAGCGTTCTTCTTTCTTCGGGAACATGGGCATAGGCGATGCTTCCAAAGACTCTTAAATGTGAAATACCCGACTTTCTACCACTCCAAGCTTCTTGAGGAGTTTTGCCTAAACATATCTTGAAGGAGATCGGTTTGATAAGTAAACGGCACTTGCTACAGCTTCGGCCCAAAATTCTTTGGGCATCTTCTTGCTCTTTAACATGCTTCGAGCCATGTTGAGGATGATTCTATTCT
This sequence comes from Elaeagnus macrophylla, assembly GCA_029378325.1. Lineage (NCBI taxonomy): Eukaryota > Viridiplantae > Streptophyta > Magnoliopsida > Rosales > Elaeagnaceae > Elaeagnus > Elaeagnus macrophylla. The sequence goes on along the minus strand of CM055648.1, from coordinate 18,248,193 downwards.
TTCTTTCTGCTACACCATTTTGTTGAGGAGTTCTTGGAACCGTTAGAGAACGACGAATTTCATTATTTTCGCAGAATTCTTTGAAATTTTTTTATAAGAATTCTCCTTCTCGATCGAATCTCATAGACATAATTTCATGTCCACTTTCTTTTTCAACAAGTGCTTTGAATTTCTTGAAGACTCTAAAAACTTTAGATTTTTCCTTCAAAAAATATACCCAAGTTTTTCTTGAATAATCATCAATGAAGAGAAGAAAATATTTGTTCTTACCAAATGAACTTGGAGTGATTGGACCACACACATCGGTATGGATTAGTTCAAGCGATCTTCTTGCTCTTGTAGTTGAATTCTTTAGGAAAATTTTTTCTAAACTGTTTTCCAAGCAAACACCTTTCATAATGTTGGTTAGGTAGATTGATGGTAGACAATTCTTTCACCATGTTCTTGGAAGAAAGCAATTTTAGACCACCAAAATTTAAGTGTCCAGATCTTAAATGCCAAAGCCAAGATATATCTTTGAAACAAGCCTTTAAACATTATGCAACATCATTTTAAATGTTTAACAAAAACATTCTATTTTTTGCCATTGGAACTTTGGCTATCAAGTTAAAATTATGATCTCTTAAAGAAAGGCTATTGTCTCTCATGTGAACATCATAATCTTTTTCTAAGAGTTGGCCCAAGCTCAAAATATTACTCATTTTTGGCACATAATAAACATTTGCAATAAATTGGTATCCTCCATTCTTCAAGTGAATACGGATTTTACCTTTGATTTTATAAGAATTGTGGATTCATCCTCAAAAGTGATTGCACTATTTATTACTTCATCAAGCTCTACGAACATATCTCTATTTTCACACATATGATTTGCTTGCGCCAGTATCAAGGTATCATGTGCTCTTCTCTCTTATTTCCTCTCCTTTGTATGCTAGGAGTAAGGTGGTATATTCTTCAATTTTGTCTTCTACAAAATTGGCTTTTTCTTCATTCCTCTTTAGAGCTCAACATTTGGAAGCATAATGTCCAAATCTTTGACAATTATAACATTGAATTTGAGAGTTATAATTTCTTACCCCTATGGTTGCTTCTACCACGACCTCTTGATGAACTTGGCTCTTGTCTCCTTTCTTCATTGTTGAAAGTCTTGAAACCACTTCTTCCACATCCACGATCACGACCTCTTCCATTTTGGCTTCTCTCTTTTCCAAACCATTCTTGTTCCTCCTTTAGTGTGAATCTTGTTTGAAGAACTTGCTCCACGGCCTCATCTTTTCTTTTATTCCTTCTTCATATGCTTGTAAAGAACCCAAAAATTGCTCAATTGTCATTTCTTCTAAATTCTTTGTCTCTTCAATCGTGACAATAATATGCTCAAAATTTTTAGTTATAGAGCGAAGAATTTTTTTTCATAATTCTTACATCACTCAAAGTTTCAACATTTCTTTTTAGTTAATTAAAAACGGTTAGAACTCTAGAAAAATATTCCAAAATTGTTTCGAATTCTTTCATGTGTAAAAATTCAAACTCTCCTCTAAGAGTTTGAAAATGTACCTTCTTTACCGTTCCGCTTCCTTATAAAAAGTTTGAAGCATATCCCATGCTTACTTGGATGTTTTTGCTTCGGACACTTTCTCAAAGCCATCATCATCCAATGCTTGAAAGATGAGAAAGAGAGCTTTCTTGTCTTTCTTTCTTGAATCCTTGAGAACATCTCTTTGTGCTTGAGAAAGAGTAGTTTCATCTTATGATTCAACATACCTATTTTCTACAATGTCCCAAGTATCATTGGCACCTAGTAATGCCATTATCTTGATGCTCCAATTATTATATTTTTCCTTTGTGAGAAATGGGACTTGGAAGGGAGTCATGCCATTGCTTGCCATCTTTTTGAACTAAACTCTTCACTACCTAAGCTCTGATACCATTTTGTTGTATGGTGGGCTTTTGCAAGTGAGAATTTTAGGAGGAAAATATATAAGAGGAAGAAATTTAGGAGAAAAATTACTCAAGTTTATTTCTTAAACTTGTTTATAAATTTTCTTGATGATTTCTTTTTTTGGCTTGAATGCCAATAGTGTTAGAGAAGCTCTATTTATAGGCTTCTAAAAGCACTTCTCTATACTTCCCAACCAGCTTATTTAAATCACTTTCCAACTATCTACATTAATTAGTCTCACACCTACACAACTCATACCTACTTACATTTATTAGTCTCACTCTTAATAATCTTCTACAACTATTACGCATTTATTAGTACAACAAGATCAAAATTTAAGGCAATTTAAAAGATTTAAATGACTTATAAAAATTAAGTTTAATATTTCAACAGCTTTTTCATTCATACGCATCTTTTGCAGCTAAAATATAACATGTTAATTATTGTGTTCAACAGGTACAAGCCTAAAATATATAATGTTACCATGACCATTGATCAGGTACGCATTTTCAAATCTATCTAATATTTCATTATTATTATTTTTTTGCTAGTATTCGTGATAGACTTTTGAGCTAGTGGTCAAATAAATTATAGCTCTCATCCTATTGATGGACGTCAAAACCACTTTCCAAGTAGTATGTCATTTTGAAATTTCTTTTGCTTTCAGCAATATTAATCCTTCTTGAACAAGATTGACACTCGAATTCATGTTCGGTCAGAGACTCATACCTAAATTCGAGTAACTTAGGCTAGCAATAATATGATTGATAATTATACAGCAATTTTGTGTGTCTTCGTGTTCTTTGATTCCTTGCATCGACATATTTTTCTTAATTAATCATAGGACATGTTTTTACCTTTGTCTAAAGATATCAAAGTCTTACTGACATATTAAAGTCTGTAAGGACCGTATGTCAAATTCCAAAATGTTAGCTTAATGGGTAAAGACAACTATATTTTTCATAATTTTTAGAATAATATTATTTTTTTTCTATATGAAACTTTTATTTTTTCTAACATAATAGAGGGGTTGAAGCGTGGCCTACAAATAAAGGGCTCAAGGATATCAGTAGAGAATTCCATGAAAATTAAGCAGATATGACAAGTAGTCTCTGGTTTCTTCTTAAGAAATTAAAATACTGTTTTAGTCTTTTAGGTATACATGATAATCATGGTGCACTTTAATATATTATATATTTTACATATTTTAAGAAACTGAAGGAAGGTTCAATACATCGATGTGAAACACATTTCTAGATGGCTCACAAAAATACCATGAGCTGTTTTGGGAAAGATTATGTCTTGATCAATAAAGCTATCAGCGATGTTACTTTTTCTCTTTGAATATTAGAAGCGGCAACATCAATATTTGATTTCTGAAATGAGAATTACTATTTCCATATCAACAAACATTATTGTCACACACACATATATATTCACGTACTTATAATTGACTTAAATATTAAATCTTTTATCTCTCTAATAGAATTCATGCTGTTGAACCATAACTCGTTTGTAAATATATATATATGAGTGGAAATTTTACTCTCAATAGTGTTTATGTTCTAATAATAGGCCAACCTGTAAAATTAACAGAGATTTTTGACGGTCTCTTATTTTCACAAGCTTCATAATCTTAGTTTTTTTCACCGAGGAGGCAAGCTCATATTTGGCACGTTTGGTTTTCGGTACAAGGCGTATGTTCTTGGAATTCGTTTGATGTGTTGTGTTTTGGTGGTAGAAAAATTGGCAGAGAAGCAATTCTTTTTAAACTTTGCTTTCTGCTCGCAAATTGTGGACGAGGGTTCACTATTTGATTAGAAAAAGTTTATTTTGATAGAACAATAACTTATATGGCACATGATGACAGGTTAAGAAAAAACAAGCTCAATTATCTTAACTAATAAAAAGCTACTCATTTGCTTAGCACCACATCTTTTGATGGAAAATTTCGTGGGTCCTGACAGGATTTTCCTTACAATATTGGGCTATTATTACTTTAATTGTGTGGACATGAAAAGAAGTCTATCAAATCATTGTTGGTCCATCACTCTACCACTAAATATAGAATTAATGATTCGGAATATACTAATTTTGGTTCAAAGGGGTTATTTTTTATTTATCGCTCTACAATATCATTTTATAATACATAATATTATTATTTTATCTTTTTGTCAGTTTAATTATTTTAAGCAGTTTTTTTCTTTCTCTACTTTCACACGAAATTAGAATCAAAATAGCTTCTGTAAGTTTATGACTTCTTAGTATATGAAGCTTTTTTCATTTTATGGAATCAGAATCAAAATCAAAATAGTTTTGTAAGTTTATAATTCTCACACGAAATCACTACTGTAACAAGTTCTTCTTCTATATATATATTAGTTCCAGTTCTTTTGTATGTTGTAGAATATGTATGATCATTATTCTAAAAAATTCAAACTTGTCTAATGTATTTTTGATTTCTTAGCATTAACAGAAAACCATATCGAGCATTAACAATTTAGAAAGAATTGGTTATAATATTGATTTGGATTTGTGTTTTAGATCAAAGTGCTGAAGGAGAGATTGCGAAAGCTTTCAACTATGGCAGAGAAGAATGCATATGCGGAGCATATGGTGATAAATTAGGATATTCTGTTTTTGCTAGGCAAAACAGAGTATACATACAGGTATGTAAACTATTTACATACTATGTAAACTGTGTTACATACTACGTAAATAGGTATGTAAACTGTTTATATACTATGCAAACATGACTATGTAATACAATTTACATACATGTTCTTTGGTATGTAAACTGTGTTACATAGAGGTATGTAAACTATATACATACTATGTAAACAGTTAACAACTTTACATACTATACAGTGTAACATATATGAATTAGAGTGAAAAGATATTTCTATAATTTATTTAATTTTAATATAATTAAAACGCATAGTTTTGGTCTTATTATTGCTAGTTTTGAAAAATTTAATTTTCAATCAAAATGTAAGTTATTCAAGCAAATCACTCCTAAATATAGGCCTTGTTTAACTATTTGGGCTCGAAGATTTTTGGTAGTTAGGTGTTTGTTATCCATTTTTCATCTTTTCTTTTTTAATGGCTAGTAGAAGTGTCCAAACCTTTAGAGAAAGTGAGACTCGAGTCTCGATTAAAAGAAGGATGATAATTGATGGCTAGTTAGTATTATGATCATATTTGGTCTACTTTTTTATTAATTAATTTTATTGGAATATGTGATGATTACTGTATGTCGATTGGTATTGATATTGAGCATCTTGTTGCCCATGTACACACCTAAAATGGTCTAGCTGAATCATTTATTAAGTGTTTCAAGCTAATTGCTAGATCATTAATCATGAAAAGGAAACTTCATGTTTCTACGTGAGGACATGCTATATTACATGCTGGAACCTTGGTCCGTATAAGACCAACATCTTATCATACATACTCTCCATTGCAACTAGTATTTGGTCACCAACCAAACATCTCACATTTAAGAATTTTTGGTTGTGCTGATAACGTGTTATAAAACTAAAGAAATAAGAGAAGAAAAGTAGAGAGAAAGAAAATAGCAGAAGTAATTCTCATTTATTGTTATGTACATAATACACTGCTAAAGACCCTATTATGAGATTTATAAGATAAAATATGAATTTCGAATACAAGATATGATAGATAATGAATCTCTAATTATCTTCAATTAAATACAAATTTATGATACAATAGAGATAAATATTCATTTGAAATAAATCTAACCATAAGATTGATATAATATGTTTAAGATTTAACATTCAAATTATAATACTCCCCTGAATGTCAAATGCATTGAGAATATGCCTCGTTAAAAATATTGCTAGAAAAACCAATGCGACAAAAACTAGCAAAGAAAAAAAAGAGTACATTATTCTCATGCAATACACTTAAGTTGCCTCATTAAAATTTTTATAGGAAAACCTAGTGGGACAAAATCTTGAAAAGGAAAAAGAGTATAACGGGTATACAAATGTGCTTCCCTTGATGATGACAATCATTCAACATGAGATGCCCCTTTAATTGGCATATTTTAACATCACTATGATAATCTCTCAAATGTTGAAGTAAATGTAATAACTCATACCGAGTGAGCCTACTTGATCGTCACTTGACTTTATATATAGTACAATTTTATAGTTATAAGCTAAATGTAGTTACTTCAATAACAATAGTACATTTAAATACTAATTTGTAAAGTATATGTTATTTTATAAAATAACTTATTTTGTGAATCATTAGAAACTTTGCACTTATAAATCATAATGCAATAATGATAATAATTAATATATCCAATTTATCATAAAGTTCATCATTTTGTTCTTCTGAAAGGTTTAATATTTGTATATGCTCTATAACATTCATTAATGTTAATAAATACACTAAGCATCAATTATCTTACTGAATGGTACCAACTGATTATAAGATGGACAATATGAGATAATTTTTATATCATATAACTAAATAGTAACTGGATATATAATGAGCATATGTTTTATCCATAAAAAGTAAATCAATATAAGTTTATCTCTCTTTAAGATAATTACTTATTTTACCATATCTTTTTTAAGAGCACATGAAATAATTAACATGCTTTGTATCCATAACAAAGTCATATGGCTTGTAAAAATATTAAATTTTAATGCTAATGTGAATGCATAAGATAATATTAAAACTCATGTAGTCATTCACATTGTTTTAATAGTACATGCCTATGAATTATCATAACAATAAATGACATTTGAAGTTAATGCTTTTATAAGCAATAAGGTACTATTAATTTATTCAAATCAATAACTATATATAAATAATATTATGTGAGCATTAGTCACATTTTAAAGTCATTATATACATACAGGAGTAAAATTTTGTATCTCACAGCCTCATCATATTTTATATAAATTCATATGTTTTTAACATATTTTATATTTCTAAGTACTTGGACAACTAGTTCTTATAAATATCTAACGAACATCTCAAGTGTTCATACTATATCTATTTCACTTTGTGGGTAAATGAATAGATATATGCCTGAAATAATATTTTGTATTTGGCCAGTACTTTTCTTTGTCAGACATTTAATAACTTTTAATATTATTCAAGATCTTTATCATCTTTTGTTTATTAAAGAGATAATGAAAGAAAATATGTTGGACAACATTAATATATTAATATTTTATTCCTCCCGTCATCGAAATGATATCATTTTATATCAGGTACCTGAGACTCTATAGGAGTCAATAGTTATAATCTTTCTTAATATCATTTCTTAGAGTATTAACTCTTTTATTTCAACAATAATAATAATATTATTTTTTTGCACTAATATAATTAGCAAGCTTTAGATAAATTATGAATGTTTGCTGCTATTTCATTTCATTGTCTTATAGGGACTTCAATAATTGCTCAAGCATTTTGAAGCTAAACTTTTCACTATCGAGTACCTTTTTGAACCTTATATTCCATAAAATGGATGCATTTTAAGTAATTTCACGCTATTAGCTTTTTTCACTCCCCCAAAGGATTCAATATAAATAAAAACTCAAAATACATATTTTTAAATTTATTAATGGGCCCATCTCAATGTTGTGAGTCTCTGCAATATGATTAAAAAAACTTTATTTTGCCATTAATATAAGTTGCAATTAAAAAAAATTTAATAATAAATTTGTGGGTTAAATTGAACTCAAAATATGTCATGTTTCATAATAAGGCTGACAATATTATTTTCACAATATATGATTTTTCAAAGCGTGAGATTCACTATCAACTTTTGTCAAATATAGTGAATTTATTTTGCCTTAGGAACATGTAACACATATAGTTACTGAATAAATAAAGATTTGGACTTTAGTCCACGACCGTTTAACTTTTTATTGCATACTGAACCAATTTTGATTCTTCATGATAATTATTCAAACTTTATCTATCAAAAATTTATTTTATATTTGCGATATAAATTGGAATAAACTTTCCAAATATTGACTTATAGTCATGTATTTGTGGCATTATACTTTAGACCAATATATGCATCATTCGTGCAATTTTGATCATAAGATTGATCTTTCGAAAGACTTTTTAAGTTAAGCTTCTATCTGTGACTTTATATAATATATTTTAATTGTATTCTCGAATGTCACTATCGCTAAATATATTCAAAATATTAGATTTTTTATTAAGTTTAAGAAATTTGAGCACAATTGTATATAATATAATTCATTATACTTTAGCTCTACAAAGTCTTTTATTGGATTATACATGAAATTGTGCTAATTCATATATTATTCAACAATAATGAATATTGTTGCATTATCTTTGAGACACATAAGTGTTTACCATTTAAATTGATAGACAATAGTTACAAACCCACTTTAAATTTTTTCATCCATCATTATCCATCAATATCAAAAGAGGAATATATATATTAAATAATATTGATAAAATAAACCTTAATTAATATTCTGCTTCTGTGGAAGCTCACGGTCCATTATAAAATTAGAACTCAAATACTTCATGATATAACAACTCCAAAATAAATTTTATTTATCTATATAAGCTTTCAATAATACAATAAAATTGTAACTACCATATTGACAATATTAACACAATAGTTTAAACCAAGTATATGATCATTATATAATATTCACTTCTAGTAATGATATGATCAAGATGTTTTTATTTTTTTAATAATTTATACAAACACATAATATTTAAATATATGTGTGTTTCTCTTTTGCTATTTTATGAGCAAATTTTACTTGTAAATATAGTATATGAATGATTCATAATTGTTACTAATTTCACTCTCAATGTTGCTATGTAAGCATACACGAGATCTATGTATATATTTCTTTTGGCTCTTAATAAAATATACGATTTAATAACCTTTTTTTTTTCTCCAAAATTTTTCAAATAAAAAGTTAATGATATTAAGCACTTAAAATCTTGAATAATCAAGATTGGATAGTGATTATCAAATTAATCACTTGCAATCCTTCAAGATATATTTTTCTCATTTGATTATATTCAATTCAATGCCAACATTATATGATATTCATTTCAAGGATTATATAATCAAAATGTCCTTATATCCATAATCATATTTAGGATATATACTGTTTATATAGATGCTATTATCTTGCTATTTTAATAGCATATTTTACTCATAAAATAACATATAAATATTTTTATGATGTCAATTTTGCGCTCAATATTGCTCCTTAATAGCATACATGAGGTAATGAATATATTTCATCATATATTATGTTAACATTGTAGTCTGTGAGCTCTCAATCAATGACATAGATGTAATTCTAAAATATTAAATCTTATAATTTCAAATATATATTTCTATTAGCATCATAGCCTGTAGGTTCTCAATCAATAATATTACAATTCTAAAATATTGCATTTTTGAGTTTAAGAGAATAATTAAATCCCTTATTTTCTTATGTATATGTAAAAATTTTTGGAAATTCTTTAGCAATGTAATAACACAATTAATATTCACTAAGAGTGCTCCTAGGAAAGAATGATGGGGCAAGGCCTTCTTAAAAACCAGCTCTTAGACAGAGCGACGGTCCCAGGAAAGACTGGTGGCACAAAGGCTTTCAAAAAGTAGCCTCTTAGACAAAACTTCCCTTAGATCCTATTATTTATGTAACTACATACTAAATAATATGAGATGTGTAAATCCAAGTAATTCAAGAACATCAAAATTTGCTAATCAATAAATCATAACTCCACAGCTAGAAGTCATATACCATGTTCTTGCATATTGCTACCGAAACTAGAATTAATCAAAATCATATAATCAAGAATTATATACATAACTTCTTCTTCTTATTCCTTTTTTATATATAATTTTTATTTTTACATCTAAACCAAAAGAAAAATCAAATTGAAAATTAATTTATGTAATACATATGCATGTATGGATTAATCCAATACTAAGTAAATTAATTTGATAATTAATTCAACCAATAAGTTCAATCATAATAATTAGTACACATATTTTGAAATGGATAACAATAATACGACTGAAAGGTTATCATATATCATATTATTATATATCTAATATCAAAAGTAATTAAAGATAATTAATAAATATAGCTTATTAAAAGTATTAGCATAAATCTTAATGATCAATTATACTATCTGTACGTCAACCTTAAATTTTTTTTTTTTTTTTTAAATAAAACAAATAAAATATACATACATTAATTTTATACAAAATAAGGTTTTATAGGTTCATAAGAAACAATTCAAGACAGTCACCATATGTAAAATACATAACAAATGAATCATATATTATTTATAAGAAAATAAATTTCGTATGTCAATCAATGATAGTGAGAACTTTAATATTTCATTATTTAACTGAATTTGATGATATTGATTTATTAATAGCAATATATATATCACTTTAGCAACATATCAATTTTCAAAGAAACATCAAGATAAGCACGCTCATACATACAATTTAATAAATAAATAAATAATTGTATAATTAAGGTATCATCAGATAACTTTTCGCCCCAATTTAATAAAAAAAATTCTAGCCACAATTTTAACCATAAATCGGTTCAATCAATATCGATTTTTTAGTAATTAAATTTTACAAAAATTTAAAATTGCCAAAAAAAATAATACGCAATATAATTATACATGGAAATAAATTGCTCTCGTACTAATTGTTAAAATTATCAATCACAAATAACAGTTATTACTTGTTTCAACAATATAACATATGATTAGAATATAAAATACATACTTTGTAGGATCGTTACAAAAATTATTGATATCGATTAAATCTCACATAATATACCTGCAGATCTCCATCTTTGAATAAAATGAAATAAAAAGAGATAAGACTTCAATATCAATCACAAATAACATCTTTGAATATATATATATATATATATATATATATATATCACTTGTAGAAGTTATTGATTTAATTGGGTATCACATGTGTGTGTATATATAAATATGTATACAAACCAAACAACTTAATAAATTTATAAGGCAAATAAATCATAAAAATTATTGATTTATGATACCCAATTAAATCAATCAATAAATAAATTTTTTTTTGATTTATTTGCCTTATAAATTTATTAAGTTATTTGGTTTGTATACAAATATATATATATATATATATATATATATATAATATATATATATATACATACATGTATGTATACTATGTACGTATGTATACATATATGTATGTATGTATGTACATACATGTATGTATGTACATACATATCTATGTACGTATGTATACATATATGTATGTATGTATGTACATACATGTATGTATGTATGTATGTATGTATGTACATATATATACATACAATCCTTGGCACAAACAATCACCACTAGCTAACTCTACAATTGCCAATACTGTCACCCACCATTAACACCACCTTCGTTCATCCCCTCCTTGTTCTCACCGACCGTCATCATTCAACTAGATCATCTTTCTGATTTTGAACTGTTCATGAAAATTTAACTAGTAATATGTCAAATTTATTGCAAGAAAAAATTGATCATATATAATTAAAATTGACCAAAATTATAATTCAAACTTTCAACAGTATCGAATTTAATTCCCAATAAAATTGACCAAAATCAACTATATACGACTAAAATCAACCAAAATTGTTTGAAACGACCAAAATCGACTAAGACATACCATAATTCATACTCAATTGTTAGTAGGTACTCAATTTTATTGAGTCTCTTTTGCACCTTTTGGACATTTTTAAACTTCTAGATCTGCTAGAGCTTAATTTAGACACAATTTCCCTTTGTAGCTTGCTCTGTGGCTTCTTTTCTTCTTTGCATGTTGGTCCTAATCTATTATGATCTTCAGAATTTTTATTTCTTTGAATTCTTCATCTTTTCTTCTATACTAATCTGTCCTTAATATATTGAACCCAAAAAAAAAAAAAAATGCCTTTAACTTGCTCGAATTTCTCCAAGGCCAAAACCCCTTTTATTGTCTAATCTTCAATTTTGATGTGCTTGGGCTTTACTATGGATGCTACCACCTCTTACGCAGAAGATGAAGACAACGCTAATGGCTCAAAGATTCAGTTTCGGATATGTTCAATATCAATTGAAAAAGTATTATCTTATCTACTATGATATAATAGGTGTTGATATTAGATTAAGGTGTAATTTGTTATGTGTTTTCTTTGTCCTTTTACTACCATCACTAAATCAGATGAGATTATCGCTTGGTTTATGTCTCGACATAATTGTAGCTTGTTCTTCGTACTTCAATTTTGTCATGGGTGTTTTCATAGGCGTTTGTTTAAAAAAGAAATGGTGTATTATATTATGTTTGTTGAGAACTATCGTCTAGTTTCCACTTATGTACTTTTGGAACTATCATGCGAGTTGTTTGATCTCTTTCGTAAGATTTGGAAAGTTTTGGCATGATACTAATACTCTGTTGAATTTGGAATTTTATTGATGCATCTATTAAAGCCGCCATGCATGGTGGTGGAGACTCTCAAAGACGAGCAATAAGAGGAAGATCATGTGATTTTTATTCTTAACAAAATCATTTTACTTTGGATGTTATTTATGTTTTTTCAGTTTTCAACGTTGTATTAATGAATTTCGTATTTTTCTTATTCTGATCCATAACATCGAATTAATTAGTGCACATGCCGGCTGCAAAAATGTTTAGGCCGGCCAATGAATGTAAAAAATGCCTCGTAACTTTTGTTTTATCAGAAGCAGAAAGGAAACTAGCAAGTATTGATCAATCTGTTCATACTTGCACGTCATGGTTGGACTATCTCCTGGATCTTCTCATATATTTAACGTTGAAAACAAATTTTTCATCTTCTCCATGAACAATGCCTTTAAATTAGAACATGATAAATCTATATATTTTAGTTGCATTAGTTTTATAGGCTATAGAATTGATCCAATATGACCCACAAATCAGAAAAACTCTATTAAATTAGTTTAATATTTTAGGATCGAAAAACTCTTGTGGTTTTTATACATTTTGATATGGTATAGATACTTTCAATAGGTTGGGTCAAAATCTTTGGGCTCTTCATAAAGGAAAAAAAGTAACGAAGTCTTTAAATAAAAACAAGTAACCCAAAAAGATAATAAAATAGATAAAATATACAAAGTGATGTATTTTGTAAAAAATAAATACTACATTTTATTATGAGCACCAATGATGAGGATTTTATCAAGTGAACTTGATGGGGGAATGACAAAAAATGAATACGTTCGTGGATATGTAGCCCAATGAATACAAATAAAATTACTACACTAATCACTCCAACAATAGTAAAAAATTGCATTACGTGCATTCTAGATGGCTGTACAAAAGTTTTTTTTTTTGTTTTTTTTTGTAATCGTAATTTTTTCATCCTTCATGGTTTCTTATTTGTTGATAACTTTAGATTAGATACATGATCATTGCATATTTAATGAAATCCTGAATTCACCTGCAGTTGACCATTGTATCTCGCTAGATTCATGCAATCTGACACAAAATTCTAGTGTTTTATTTGATAGAAAAAAGTGTAACTTTTATTTCATTAGAAATGATGGTAATTGTCCACTGCCTTAGAGACTAAATATCATTTAATTTTCGGTACGTTAATTATTAATATGTAGCAAATATAAGAATATAAAAATTGAAAAGTAAGCATTTTTTTTAGTAGAAAATAGACTATTTATCATATTTAACAATTATAAAATATTCAAATAATTTAGATTTTAGAGTCGATGCATTCAAATTTTTTTTTTTTTCCTTTTTAGATTAAACAGTATTATTGGAGCGTAAGAAAAATTGCTGAATAGATTGCGAGCAAGTAAAGTAAATAAAGCATGAAAAAAAATAAAAGAAACTTTTTGCTTAATTAAATAAAATAAATTAAAAAGGAAATGGTGCTCTTACAAAAGAAGAGAATAAAATAATTGCACTTCTATATCTCAAAATTATATCATAATCATAATTGATATGATAATTTTTCATTGAATATAATTACGTGAATCTGATTATAATTACCAATAATAATATACTATATTATTTATAATTTATTACAAATTTATGATTAATTGAATTTTTCATAAAATAAAATAGTTTGTTGGAGTTTAAAAAATAAAGTGTTTACACTTTTAAAAAAGTTAAATGACTTTTACTCCCTCAATTAAAAATAAATGAACTTAAAATATTCATTTTAAAAAAAAATAGGGTAAATATATTTTTCTACCACTGAATTATAGGAATTGTTACAAATATACCACAAAATCTTTTTTTGTTACTTACATACTACCAAACTTTTCGATTGTAACAAATTTACCATTGGAGTTAAAAATTTAACGGTGTTTAAGAGAAAAGCCACTAGTGCAATGCACGTGTGACTCTAATATCCCTAAGTGTGATGCCCTATGTTACCCCAAAGTTTAATCTCCTAAATCAGAGCTTTAAACTTGCCCTAATCTCCTCATCAATCAACCCCATTCTGAAAAACAATATTTTCGTTAACGAGTTACATGAAAATGAAAAGAATTAGTAACTCTTACGCAACTTGAAATTTCCATCAAGTTGACCTATGCCAATCTCATGCAATTCAAATATTTGATCCTTAGCCTTCGCTACCTTCTCAAAATTGTCCTTAATGGCATCCACGATCTCCTTGTGCCTCACCACCATCTTCATATACGAGATCTCATGATTCTTGTAACTCATTTATGAATCTTTCCATTTCTTCGACTTGCTCGTACTCTTCGCATCTTATGGTGGAGTTGGATAAGGTGGCGGGAAAGTTGTAGTTTCAGTTGCAGCAACTAACTTTGCTTGCACAAATGATTCAAAATTTGACTTGACACCCATATGGGTTATGAAGCACCTTTCAAGCTACTTTTCCTCATCAGAGAAGGAGGAGGTGGTGAAGTCATGTTTAGGATGGTGATGGTTTTTTCCCTTTGATTCAAAGAAATCGTACTCCGATCTCTCAATTTCGATCTTGTTGAGTTATAAGAGTGTCTTTGAAGAAGAGTTGGATGATGACAGGTTGTATTATGATAATTAATGTAAACTCTGGTGGAAAAAATGATAATTTGATCCAAGAAGATGAAGTTGTGTTTGATTATGGGGTTAATCGATGGAGAGATTAGGGCATGTTTAGAGCTCTAATTTGGGAGATTAAATCTTTGGGGGTAATAGAAGGCATTGCACTTAAGGATATTAGAGTCACACATGTATCGCACGTGTGGCTTTCCTATTAAATTCCATTAGGTTTTTAACGCCAATGGTAAACTTGTTACAATTGAAAAGTTTGGTGGCATGAAAGTAACAAAAAAGGTTCGGTGGTATATTTATAACAACCCTCATAGTTCGATAGTAGAAAAACCTATTTACTCAAAAAAAAAAAAAGCAACTTTTAGTGCATTACTAATAAGCAAATGAAAAAACAAATACAAATTTAAATCCCTTCATCCAAAATTCCAAATTATAAATTTGAGAAATAATACATGACTAAATTATTGGACCAAAGAAAGATTCCCTTTGGTAAGCAACTCATTCATTTATTTCTTCTAGAATGTTAGATTAGATAAACAAACCCATACTTTATTTCTGAAAATAGTGTACATTCTCAACCATACATAGGTATAAAAAGAGAACGAAAAATTGTTTGTATATTACTGAATGAATTACTTTGTATAGAATCATGTATTTATAATAAAATAAAAAGGTTAGAAAATGATATTAATTAAATACAATGATTTCTACCATATTATGTTCTGATTTATTTTCTTATTTCAACAATGAATCTCAACACTCTCCTTTAAGTTGGTGCATAGATGACACACATGCCCAACTTATTTAAGAACTTTGAGAGCACCCTACTGGATACTCCTTTGGTAAGGATATCAGTTAACTGATCTTCTGACCGAATATTTGGTAGTTTCACAATCTTTTCATCTAGTTTTTTTTTAGTAAAAAACCTATTTACCTTGACATGCTTTGTACGGTCATATTAAACTGAATTATTGGCTATATCACATGTTGCTTTATTGCTACGATACAGATGAATTGGTTACTTTGGGGAGTAGCTTAGGTCTTATAATAGAAAATTTAATTACAGTGCTTCACAAATTCCTAAAGTCATTCCTTCGTACTCAAATTCTGCACTAGATTGTGTAACAACATTTTTTTTCTTGCTTCTCCATATAACTAAGATCCCATACAAAGATAAAGTATCTTGAAGTTGACTGCCTATCGTCAACTGCTTCGGCAATCAACATCGATATATACTTTAATGTTTTCCTTATTTGTGTTTTTAGAAAATAGAATTCATTTTCCTGAAGTAGATTTTAGATACCTAAAAATGTGTATAATTGTATTCATATGTTGCTCACTAGAATTATGCATAAACTGGCTAACAATACTTAGAGCATAGGCGAGGTTTGGTCTTATGTGAGCTAAGTACATCAACCTTCTAACAAGTCTCTAGTATCTCTCCCTTATCCATCGATACCTGACTTGTCTTAATACATAACTTTAGAACCTCTTCCACTGGATACTTTCTTTGAGATAGGAAGATTCATTTATTTGATCGATATACTTCAATTTTCAAAAAGTATTTTAAGGGGCTTAAGTCTTTCATTTTAAATTTTTTGGACAAGTATTCCTGCAACGCTTTCATTTCTTCTAGATCGTTGCCTATGACGATTATGTCATCCACATATACAATGAGTTCAGTAATTTTTTCATAACGCTTCTTTAAAAATAATGTGTGATATAAATTTTTTTATCTGTAATAAAAGGTTGTCTTGGATTTGGTAAATTGTCCAAACCAAGCTCTATGAGACTATTTTAATTCATATAGTGATTTCTTCAACCTGCACACATTTTGATTTTGTCTTTTTGTTACCATGCACCCTAGTGAGAGATCCATTTAGACTTCTTCAAATATTTCACCATCTAGGAATGCATTCTTCACATCAAATTGTTGTAACGCCCAATCAAAATTTGCACATAAGGATAACAAGACTCGAACTATGTTAATTTTGGTAACAAGTGCAAACGTTTCAGTGTAGTCAATTTCATAAGTTTGAGTGTACCCTTTTTGCCATCAATCTCGCCTTAAAAAGTTCAATCATTCCATCAGCTTTGTATTTCACAATAAAGACCCATCAACACCCAACTAATTTTTTTCCTGTAGGTCGGTTGATAGGTTTCTAAGTTTGGTTCTTCTACAAGGAGGGCATCTCTTCATTCATTGAAATTTTTCATCTTGGATCATTTAAGGCTTCATGCACAGTGTTAGATATAGATACAGTAGATAATTGATTGACAAATGACTAATTTGATTTTGACAAGCGAAGTGTAGACATATAATGATTCATGAGATATCTTACTTTATTAGATAATTAATATTCATATGTAAGTTTTGGAATACCTTTAATGAGATATTATGGTAACTGTCTCCTGGAGGGATCATACATTGTATAAAGAATATCTTCAGACAACGATTGATTTTGTGTATTAATTTGGAGAGACTCAAACTCGATTTTTGAAGTTTATTGGCTTTTTGGGTGTTCATTCCCACTTAGATCCAAATTTCAACTCATCCACTTCTACGCTTATTATGTCGTTGTATAGGGTATCACTTCTCACATCCAAGGTTTGACTACTAGGATGCAAATTACCTACATTTTGATCAGATACTTCCATCACATTTTGATCAAGGTTGTATACAAGAGTCTAAATTTCCTTAAAACACTCCCACTGAAGAGCAAATTTAGAGAAATATATAGTATCTTCATGAAAGACAACATCCATAGTGATAAATATGCATTTAGTAGGGGGATGATAACATCTATATCCTTTTTCATTAATTGCACATCATACAAAGACACATTTCAAGGCTCGAGGAATTACCTTACTACGTTGGTGTTTGTGAAGATGAACATAGACAACACATCTAAAGACATACAGGGATAGGTTTGAGACTGTTGGGGCGCCAATAACTTATGCAAGTGTTTGGAAGGATGTTTTGAAGTTGCTAGTACGATATGGAACATGATTGATGAGATATGCGACAGAAAGAAGAGCTTCACCTTAGTAGCATAAGGGAATATGAGCCTCAATGAGGGAAGCACAATTTTTTTTTTCATTAAGTGTCTATTCTTATGTTCGACCTTACCATTCTATTGAGGTGTATTCAGACAACTAGTTTGATGGATTAAACCATGAAAGTCCAAAAATTGCCGAAGTTCAGAATTATGGTATTCCCCTCTATTATTACTTCGAAAACACTTGTATTCGGGCATTGTACTGTGTACTAATGATGTTATAAAACTTTTGAAATAGTAACCTAACTTTTGATTTGGACTTCATCAAACATAACCAAGTCATCCTAGTACAATCATCTATAAATTAACAAACCAATGTAGTCCTCCCAATGTGGGAACTCTGGATGTTTAAATAATCATAAAAAAACTGGACTTTTATTTAAAATTAAACGAAATGAAAATAAATTGGAGATTGGTGGTGGTTGGGTTTCTGGAGGAAGGGCTGGTTGGCGATTGGTGGTGGATAGTTTTTAATTTTTTTTTTTTTTGGCTTGAATGGTTCGTATGGGATAAATTTGGTTCACATAATTATTTGTGACTCTGATACCATATAAAAAGAGAATAAAAAATTATTTGTATATTTTTGAATAAATTGCATTGTATAAAATATATGTATTTATAATAAAAATAAAAAAAATTTAAAAAATATTAATTAAATACAATAATATCTATGGCTCTAATTTATTTCCTTATTTCAACAAAGAATCTCACGCATCAATATAGCTTAATTTACTTTCTTATTTTAACAAGGAATCTCACGCATCAATGTTAGTTAATGAATGTATCTAATTTATTGACTGAGTTCTTTATAGAAAGAAAGTTCTAACAACTTGATAATCATGTTGTCGGGAGATACTTACTAGATACAACCAAAGGACAACAAAGGAAGGCAACTATCAATAACAAAAGACAATTATTTAACTCCAAAATTTCATTCAAATGTTATTATATATGAAATATAAAAAAAAAAAAAAAAATTTTAAAACATGTCTAAACGCGTTTTGGGTCTATCCTTATCCTCTTTTATAAAATTAAATTAATTAATCTCTGTCCTTCTATATATTAGTAAGTATTAAGACTTTTCCTTCACACATTCTCTTTCTATCTTTTTTTTTTTTTTTATCACAAAAAGCAGAACATTATGGAAATCTCTTTACATATTATGAATCCCAAAGTACCAAAAATGTTAACCAAACGTCATAAGGAGATCAATTTGGGGAAAACAGTTTCTCACAAGCTCAATACTATTTATTGTAGAGCTAGTGAGATAAGAAAGAATCAAAAGAAAACAAACTTGTACAAAGTTCTTTCTCTGAGTTCAGAGAATGTAGAGCTTAGTGAGATAAAGAAGGCTTATAGGAGCATGGCTCTTAAGTATCATCCTGATGTATGTCCTCCTTCGACGAAAGAAGAGGCGACGAAGCGATTCTTGGAACTTCAGATGGCATATGAAACTCTATCTAATCCTGTTTTACGTAAAATGTATGACCATGAAATGGGTTTTGTTAAAGTGTCAGGGTTTCATAGGGAAGTTGTAAGAAGGTCAATGTTTCCTAAAGAAGTTTGGGAAAGTCAACTTTGTGATTTGAAAATAAGGTCTCAAGTCCGAATGGAGGGGAAACATTACAATCATATGTATACAAATTGATCTTTTGGGCTATGTTTGGTTGGTTGTAAAGGAATAAAGAATGTAATTGATTCTGCACATTATAATGTTTGGTTGTGTTAAATATATGTAATGTAATGTAATCAATTACATGAAGAGAAGGAAAAGGGATTACACATCCCAACATAAGAAAAGAGGATTACATTACAATGGATCAGCCGCTCGCGTCGTCGTTCCTACGCTTGGGTCGTCCCTATGTTGGTGTCGTCTTCCCGTCCAGTTCACGTCGTCATCCGGTCCAACTAGAGTCGTCATCCTGTCCAGCTCACGTTGTCCATGCGCTCGGGTCGTTCCTGCGTTTGCGTCATCTCGTCCAACTCGCGTCGTCCCGTCCAGCTATTGCGTCGTCGTCCGTGCGCTCCCTCCTCTGCGCTCCGGATGATTACATTTTTTTTTTGAGTGCTTTTTTTTTTTTTTTTGCTAAAATTGTATTTTTTATTAATTGTTGTTATGAATTAGTTAAAATTGTGATTTTTTGGCTGAAATTGTTGTGATTAAATTTTATTAATTGTTGTGATTAAATTTTATTAATTGTTGTGATTAAATTTTATTAATTGTTGTTATGAATTATTGAAATTATATATATTAAATTTTTTTTTGTTATAATTAATTTTTTTTGCTGAATTGTTGAATTTAAAATAATTATATAATTTTAAAGAATATTATAATAGTAAAATAGAATATTAATGTAATATTATTTTATTTTCCATTCCATTACATTACATTGGTCAAACCAAACACTGTAATATTGATTCCTTTTTTTATTAAGTGACTAAACCAAACACTGTAATAGTAATATTGTTTCCTTTACATTACATTTCATTACGATTACGATTACCATTACGATTACATTCAGCAAACCAAATGCAACCTTAGTATTTTACGATGAGTAATTGATTCTATGTATAATGTTACAAGTTGAAATATTAGATTAATATTTAGTTTCTTTATTAACGTTAGAAATTATTATGATTAGGATATTAGGATAATTATTTTAATATTTTCCTATTAGTTTAGGAGTATTGTTTAGAGCCCTATCAGGATTAAGGTTTTAGTTTATTATCCCTAAAAATATTAATGTAATCCTTCAGTATTATTATGAATGAGAATTAAAATATCTTTATTTGACTTTTTAGTTCTCTTCTCGACCTATTTTAATTATCTATTATTTAAACTTTCACATTCATTCTTTTATCTATTTTAATTTATATTTTTTTTTACTTTATATATATATATATAGAATATTTTCGCGTTTCTCATTGTTCCAAAAAAAAAAAACAGAGAGAGAGAGAGAGAACATTTTAATGTTAATTAGTGAATATTATACATACAATATGTTTAGGCACCAAAAGGCAGATGCATAGATAAATGATGTGAGCTTTCATTCATTTCAAATGTACTAATATTTATTAATAAAAAACTTAGTTTATACTTAATTATTACTTTTATTTTTTATTTTAATATATTATATTTATCTTTTTCATTTTAATTAATATAATTATTAGTTGAGTTTAGAGACAGGCAGAGATAATCGAAATGAGTTCACTAATGGTTTGATAAAGAACTATATCACAATATCAAGTGTTCAAACTATTTATAGAAAACTACGAAGCTGAGATGGAAAGAGTCTAAGTAATAATTAACTAATGGTTTTATATCCCCTCTAACTAATGCTTCATGTGAACCATGAGTTTCGGACGTAATGAAAAAAGAAAAAAAAAAGAAAAAAAAAGTTTTGACAAATTAATTATCTCAAAAATTTAAATTGTTAAGAAAAAAACTAACATTATTTTTATATACAATTATCACTCTCTTACAAGTATTAATTCTATTTATCATAAGTCAAACAATTGTAGTTGCTGGGCTTTAAACACAATATTTTCAACTCTAATACTATGTTAAAAATTGTTAGTAATTAATTTTCTAAAAAACTTTAATTATTTAAAAAAGGGCCGCTATTACTGTTAGATATATATCATTGGATTATAACATTTAGTTTTAAAACTAACCCCTCCACCCCACTCATTATAGGATATAAAATAAAATTTATTTTTGAAATTAGTTGGGTAATTGCATCAAATAAATAAACATCAAAGGTTTCTTCTTTTAAGATGTGCCACAGTGAAATAACAAATATAAAAAATTTGATTTTGAAAAAAACGTATTTTATATAACCGTTTTCATTTAAATTTACAAGTAATTTTTTTTTCATAAATTCAAAAAATATTTTAAAATATTTAATATTTTCATTAATCTTCTTAAATAATATTAAATAATTTTTAATATTGAATCTCTCGCTTTACATTTATTTGCCTTATAAGAATGCTTTGTTGTTATTGCAATACATCCATATAAGTTAAATATATGAATATTCTTCATTAATTCATTAATTCATTAATTCATACCTATTGAAAAAAACGTATTTTGGACAGTTTTTGGAGCTCTCTCCATTTTGGGAGCTAGGAGCAAGGTGGAAGCAATTTTTGGAACATCAAGAAGTAATTTTTGGAGGAATTCTCTAAGGGTTTACTAAATTTCTCTCTTAATTGTATTTCTTTATGTTTTGATATGTTTTTACTCTTGAATTTCTAGTTTCTAAATTATTTATTTATGGAGTAGTATTTTGTTCTAGGGATTTTAATGGAACCCATTTTATGAAAAAAAAAAAAAAAAATACTAACTAATCTTAATGATTTAATTACGCATGTTTTAAATTAACATTCTATATCCCGAAATAGTTTGCTGTCTTTATCTATGGCCTTTTGCCTAAAATGGGAACACTTAGGCTAGCGTTTGGAGTTTGGACGATATTTAGCCACTGACCAAATACCAAATAAAATCGGGCTTATAAATTGAAATATATTTTGAGAAAAATAAAAAATTACAATAATTCACTAAAACTGTAGTAAACTAAAAAATATAAAAATTGACCAACATATTAATGCATGAACATTGAGCATCTTTATTCATCGGTGGTAACACGATAATAATAGCCTATTCTATGGACTTTCATTTATTTATCTTAGATTTCTCTTTGTGTTGTTTTCATGTCTTTAATTAATCTTCTCAAGTTCATGTCTTTAACCTGTAAGGTAACAGCAGCTCTAAAGAGAAAATTAACTAATCTATATTTAGATTTAGATCAAAAAACATACCAAAAATTAATCATAAAATTTTTAAAAAATTGCATTAAAATAAATCTATGTTAAAAATAAACAAACTTAAATTAATATTTAGGTTGTAATACACTACAGGTGAATATGTTAAAAAAAACCCGATAAAGAAAAAGATTTTATTGATCAAAATGAAGCTTATTATTGAAAAAAAAGATTTTATTGAACAAAATAAAGCTTAATATTGAAAAAAAAAAAAAAAAAAGCTTATTGACTTCCTGATTAGTAGAAGTCCAATCTCATCACTTCATTTCATTTATAATATACAGTACATATATTACATCTTATAATTAGCACTTATAAGTTTCAAGAGGAATGCAAATAACACTCAAATTTACACAGAAATTAATTAATAATTATAATGTGTCACACGTTAATATAATTTTAAAAATAATTAAGTTATTTTAAAAAAAAAATATGCCACAAAATTCACTATAACTAGTATGATTATAAACTTAGGTGGAATGATTATCAAGATAGACAAACTCAACCTAACAATATAATGCCAAAACTACATGAGCTAGCAAATATATATTCCCTTCTTCTTTAATGCATCATTTAAAGTTAAATGATAGATTTCATTTGACCAAAAAATAAACCATATGCTAATCTTGGTGAGTTATGAAGACGAAGGAGTGTGGGGCGGAGTTTTGAGGGGACAATACAATATTGCAGCCATGAGTCTTCAGGAAGGAAATTTTGGAAGTGTATTGGTCTCTCAAATTACTAAGTAAACTCATATTTTTTGGTATGGAAATGTGCTAATGATATCCTTCCAACTAATTTCAATCTCATATAAGAAGAGGGATGCAATTGGATTCTACTTGTGCTCTTTGTTTGGAGTAATATTGTGAAGATACCAATTGCATCTTCTTTTGGATTGCGAGATCTCTTCAGAAATTATTTCTCGCTTGGGATTGCAAAATGAATATTACCTTCTTCAGAGTCTTTTAGTATTCAAGAACATTGGATGATGCTACTATGGAAAGCTTGGCAAAATACGTTGCATGTTGAAGAACTTTGGAGAACTCTTATTGTTACTTGGTGGCGTTGGAAGCACACAGATAAGCTATCTATAGTCCATCATCTTCGAAGACTACTACTATAAATTAAACGGTGTATCTCTACTGTGTTGCTTAGAATTGAGTAGCGGTTGTGCCATTCGTGTGGTCTCCGATGATGGTAGAATGGAGAGAGCTCATCCGCATGATTTCAATACCATTGATCTTGTAATTTTCTGACTTGTGGAGCCCATATTTTTGATATTATAAAGTCTACAATTTTGATCAAAATACGATACCTATAGAAAAATACAATATAAAAAATTTTAAATTGTTAAAATAAAATAACATTTTTATCCCATTAAATTATCTTTATTATTATTTTATAATTTTTTATTAATAAAATCATATTTTGTTATTCAAAAAATGACTAAAGTGTCATATTTTTGGTGAGAAAGTGACTAAGGTGTCTCTTGTGAAAAAAAAGTAACTAAAATATCTTAATAATACAAACAAAATGACTCATAAAATACTTAATAAAAAAAAGACCTAGAAGATTATTGGTTTACAACTTATGATAATACTTTAGAGGGTAAATATATATACATAAAGAAGATTGGTTTACAACTTATGATAATACTTTAGAGGGTAATATATATATATATATATGTTATATATGTATATATGTATATATGTATATGTATATATTATATATATATATTATATATGTATATATGTATATATATATATGTATATGTATGTATGTATATACATATATGTATATATATATAAAGTCATATTAACTACATTTTATGCCCATAATGTATAGAATGAGTTATAAAAATGTTCAAAATATTTATTTAGTTGTAATTATTTTCACAATGTTATAGTACGATAAAAACATACGTAACTGATAACTGACGTTAAATTATTTAATGGTTTAATTACTTTTATGCCCAAAATATATGGGATGAGTTACAAAAATGCCCAAAATATTTACTTAGCTGCAATTATGCCCACAATGTTATGAGTAACAATAAAAAAACCTAACTGATAAATAACATTAAATTATTTAACAAAATTACTTTTTTTGAGGAAATTTTGGTAAGATTATATGTTTGGGCGATAAGATTAACTAAGTTTTATACCCACAACGTATGGAAAGAGTTGCAAAAATGTTCAAAATATTACTTAGTTGTAATTATGCCTACAACATTACGGGTAAAGATAAAAACATGTTTAATTGATAACTGACTTTAAATTATTTAACATAATTGCTTTTGATGAGGAATGAATGATAAATTTTGCTTATTTGTGATTGTGGTTAAATTTATAATTCCTTTGATATTTTTGTAAATACATAACAGTCATATAATTACTCCATAACAACCATGAATTCATATAATTTTCAAATATAATCTATGTTAAATTCTTATAATAGTGAATTCATATTTATATGATTATTCCTACTAATGATAGTGATAAGCCTTTTTTTTTTTTTTTTCTAGAATTAACTCTTCATAAGTCTATAATTAATGTAAACTTTTTATATGAATTTGGATATGGATTGTAATATGTGAATTTGTGACATAAATTGTATTTGACAATCATATAAATTCACTATTATTATGTAGTAATAATCATATGATTGTTATACATTTACAGAAATAATAAAGGCATTATAAGTTTCACAGATAGGTAAAATATATCATTTATTTCTTAACAAAAGAAATTATGTTAAAAAAGTTAAAGTAAGTTATCAGTTAGATATATTCTTATCATTATCCATAATATTGTGAGCATAATTATAATTAAATAAACTATTTGAGCATTTTTGCATCTCAGGTAATATTTTGTGGGTATAAAATATAGTTAATCCTACATTTCAAACACATAATTTTACCAAAATATTAGTTAAACATGTTTTTATTGTTACTCATAATCTTATAAACATAATTATAATTAAATAAATGTTTTAGCAATTTTGCAATTCATTCCATATGTTTTGAGTTTTTTGCAACTCATCTATACATTTTGTACATAAAATATAGTTAAACTATTAAATAATTAAACGTTAATTATTTTTATCGTTACTATAATATTATAAACATAATTATAATTTAATAAATATTTTAAATATTTTTATAACTTATCTAATATATTATAAACATAAAACATAATTAACCTCAAGTAACAAAACGTCTTGACTAATTTGCTTTGTATCAATCAACTATCTCTGAGACATGACTACACTCTTAATCTTAAAGAACTCTTAAAAGTCCAAAAGTTAAGTACCTAAAAAAATAAAACAATAAAAAAAAAATACCATGGTTTTAAGAGTAAAAATTAAAAGAACGTTTTTAAATACAAATAAAACACAATTATAAAAATATAAAATAATACAAAGAAAAAGATAAAAGATTAAAAATATTAACTTTTTTTTTCCTCCGTACATAAATGACTCAATTATTTAACTAATTTTATTTTTAATTCTTCACAGCAAAAAAAAAAAACATATGTTTATTTACCTTATAAGAAAATGAACATATGTTTTTTTTTTTTTTCTGAGGGAGTTAAAAATAAAACTTTATATAAAAAAATAAATTATGTTATTCAATTAAACTTTCTTCTTTTTTTTTTTTTTTTTTTCTCATCCAATGTAACTAAAAACATATAATAATAAAAAATTAAATCATCAAAATTAATAAATTATAATATCAATTATATTTGGGATACGATCAATAGCTCATATTTTTTACTTTATTTTTTACACTCTATTAATTCAAGAGTTGAAATTAAGGAGGATAGTTTATTACTATTTTTTTTTCTTCTATCACTTTTAAATCTCAACCATATAGCGTAAAAAATGGGAAATTATCAAAAATAACACCCCTAAAACTTATAATAACAAAACTAGCACCCCAATAATATTGAACGTTCAATTTGAACGTGAAATATTGAATGGGTTTAAATTATCATTGTTCAATTCTAATTGAATGAGTGTTAAAAAAAAATGATATATTAATCATTTTTTTTAATTGTGAAAATATAAATTTAAATACAAGGAGTACTAATTTTGTTATTAAAAATTTTAGGAGTATTAATTTTGTTGTTTTCCCATAAAAAGTTAGATAATAAATATGAGTTATTATCCTATCTCATTGTATTTTTAACAATGATAGTAGTTGATTCGTGATTACATCATAAAATAATGTAAAAAGATTGTAAAAACTTAGTTTAGAGAGAATGACACATAGATCAAAATGGGAAAAAATAAAGCAAATTATATTTGTACAAAGAGTTTTATAACTAACATACATATAACCTTATAATAATTTTTTTCCCGCTCCTTAAGCCTAAATTCACGACCCCGCTATAATGTATTCAATAAATTGCAAAAAAGAAAAATTAATTAATTTTTCAAAAATAAATTATGAAGCTAAATTTATCTATCTATACCATATATAAAAATTTAAATCACGTTAATATTTTAGATAAAATTATCTTTATATTTTTAAGCTATTGATATTGGTTGTCCATTTAAGACTATTTCACAAAATTTTATTATCATATTCAATAAAAACTTTAAACATGGTAATCGAATAAGAATCATATCCAATAAAGACTCTAAACATATTGATCATATGAGTAACAACTCATGTATATGTTAAATTACTTTAATTATGCATATGTTAAATATAGTTTTGCATGTGATATTGAATTTGCTTTCTAAATTAATTTGAAAGCCTAAAAAAAATTAATGTTATATCTTTTTTTAATAAGTTGTGGAAGCTAATTAAAAAAATTGATAAAATAAAAGTAAAGTAATTTACGTACTAAGCACATATTTTTAACTAATTATTATAAATATATGAACTAAAATTAACATGCCCCCCATTGGATGGGGCTTAAGAAATTGTTGTCAAGCATAAGGGCTGTATCATGTATGAGCTTGGTTCTTGAAAAATATTGCCCTATTGTAATACAATTTCGTCCAAGTATTTTTTTTTTTTTTTCCCTAAATCATTCTATGACCGCATTTTGGTCGAACGATGTTATGACTTTGCCCTTAATTCCTTTTAGGCGAGCTGTGCAATAGTGTTTTATTTTTCTAGAATCATTTTTTATCATCTAGATGTCGATGCAATCTCTCTCCTTTGAAGGAGTATGTTGTCGGTGATGATAATGCTAGATTGGTGATGAGTGAGAAATTTTATTGAGTAGAAATTTTATTGTAAAATAAATAAATTATCTATAAAATGAGGCTAAGCCGCCAACGTTAGATCTTGGGTTATGTTTCATTTTTCTCTATCTTTTTTTTTTTTTTTCACATCATAGGTAAGAGCTTGGGTGAATGGGTTCTATTTCATCTCTCTCTCTCTTGTCTCTCTCTCTTGTTTTTTGGTTTTTGTTTCAAATCATTCATCGCTTTTACAACTGTATTTATCTTCGTCTGTACATATTTATTTTTTAATTTTGTATATAATATATTACATTTATCATATGAAAAGTTAAATTGGTCTTAATACATTCTTAAAACTAATTATTCACATGTAAAATATGAATTTTGGTGACTATTGCCCAATGTAAAGCGTTATATTTTTAGTTGGATGAAAGAATTTATATTTTTTAAATGCGTATAACATATTATATCTATCTATATCTTTGTATGTAATATATTACATCCATCTGTATCTTTATATGTAATCTGTTACATGTATCTATATTTGAGAATGTAATATGTTACATCCATCTATTACCTTGTAGTGTAATATATATTACATCCATCTTTAACAAGATCGCTAAACCTCGAGTGGAGATGTAATATGTTATATACAACTATACATTTAAGTTTAACATGTTAGATTCACCTCCTACAAGATCATTGGTTGTGGTTGTTGGAGTTCTGACGGGGTTGTCAACAAAGCTACCAGAGATTTGGTGAGTTTGTCATTGGGGATTCGGTGAAGTCATTAGAAATGTGGTGGGATCTTATCATGATGAGAATTTTTATGTATATTTATTAGGGGTGTCAATCGTGTCGTGTTAGTCGTGTTTGTTCGTGTTCGTGTCGTGTTTTCGTGTTGGTTGGCACATTAAAAAATTTACTTGAATTTTTTTTGTGTTACTTATTTATAATAATAAGAAATAATAAAACCTTTAAGAATATAAAAAAAAATTATTGATCAATTCTTATTAAAAAAAATTCGTGTTATGTCGTGTTCGGATCGTGCTATCGTGTCGTATCAGAAATTACCACCACTTAATATTTATTGAATAATTTGACATAAAATTATAAGATTTGCGATGAATTATTATTAGGTAAGAAAAAATAATTAATTTATTAAACATGGTACTAGGTTTTAAAAAAAAAAAAAAAAATGTGGCTCCTGAGTTCATTTCATCCAAGTACTCTTTTCTTTAATTTTGATTTTTTATTGAAGTACTCTGCGTTTTTATTTGTTCACATCATTTTGTCCAGAAAATTCAAACCAACCAATTTGCACACAGCAAATCAGCCTTAACGAGTTTTTAAAGGCCTGAAAATATATATTATATAAAAAGAAACGATAGCTTGCTATCTTTTACATAATTGCAGTTATATCAGAAATTTGACTCCAAAGTAAAATTAACAAATAACATCGTTGGGATGAATTGTTAAATTATCTTATCTATAAAAACAATCCGCCGTTCAAATCTCTGTCATATTTGAAGTATTACTCATTATTTTTAAAATATATTTTTTATCAACTCTAACAAGCAATGGATATTTGTAATTTTTAAAAAATCAATTGTATTAATATTACATTTTATTAATTTGTAGTATCATATTATTATTTACCCTAGAAGTAGAAGCTAGGGGTGGACATTTTGTTTTTTCAAAAATTGATCGATCAACTCCGAGTTTAAGACCAAAACAAGTCTATATATTGTTCATTTGAGATTAATTGGTCAAAATAAGTTCAAAAACTTATAAAACTGACAAAATTGGTTCGATCGTAGGTTAAAAAAAATGAAAACTGGCACAATCGAACTAAACCGATCTACACTTTAATATATATTATTTTTTAAGAAAATATTTTTAATTTTATTACATAATATAATATATTAAATAGTTTTAAGCAATTTTAAGGTGGGCTAATAGAATATTCTTGTATTGTTTATTGAATAGCTTTAGGCAATTTCATGATCTGATTGTGTTATTATAAATTCTAAAAATTATACATAGATTAGAGAAATTTCTCTTCTCTAGCCATATTTCATTGATTATAGCATCACTCTTGAACATGTAAATATTTATTTGTTTCAATTCACAAGAAAAAATAAAGTCTCATTAATGACATGAATAGTTTCAAACTGATTTGTTCTATATTATTCTATGATTACGGGAGTGATTAGTTGCTCTTATATATTTATGTTCTTGATTATTGAAATAAATTTTAAATAAAATTATAGATTTAAAACTATCACTTTCAACATTATAGATTATAAATAAAATTATAGATTAATTGGTACTGAATTCTTACATCACTTTCAACATTCTTTCTCTACAGGCAATCCTACCTTCAATCCTGAACTCAACAATTTATTCTCTTCTGTAGTTACAACGGAGGAAAATTCTCTTCTCACAGACATACCTTCTCATGCAGAAATCAAGAAAGCTTTATGGGAGATGGGGGATTATAAATCCCCCGGTCCAGATGGTTTCCCTGCTGGTTTTTACAAGAAGTACTGGCATATTGTAGGGGCACAGATTGTTCAAGAAATACAACATTTCTTTATCACTGGTACTTTAAACGCCAATTGGAACCATACTTTTCTGGCTTTAATTCCAAAAACTACAGCTCCTATGCAATGCAAGGATTTTCGACCCATCAGCCTGTGCAACGTTAATTACAAAATCATTTCTCGACTTTTGGTGAATAGATTGAGGGCAATACTTCAGAAACATATATCTCCTTTTCAATCTGCCTTCCTCCCAGGACGTTGGATAGCGGAAAATACCATCCTAGCGCATGAAGTAGCTCAGACTATCTCCAGGAAAAATTCAGGTAAAGGTGGACTCATGGGGATCAAATTGGATATGGAAAAGGCCTATGATAGAGTGGAATGGAATTTTCTTATGCATATTATGGAACTGTGGGGCTTCTCCGACAAATTTAGACACTTAATCCTACAATGCATTTCCACTTCTTCTCTCTCAATTCTTTTGAACGGTTCTCCTTTTGGTCGTTTTAAACCTTCAAGAGGGCTTCGGCAGGGGGATCCGCTATCTCCTTACCTCTTTCTTATAATTTCAGAATGTCTTTCCAGGTTGATCATAAAAGCAGAAGATCAAGGCTCTCTTCATGGTATCAAAATTGCAAGAAGTGCACCATCCATTTCTCACCTCATATATGCTGATGATGTAGTAATTTTCCTGAGGGGCAATCTTTTGAATACCAACAGTATCAACACCATTTTACAGAATTATGGGAACTGGTCAGGACAACAAGTGAACATTTCCAAATCGGTCATCTTCTTCTCCAAAAATACTCACCCAACGCTTCAAAATGCTATCTGCAATGTTCTCCAAATTCAGAAAGCTAAAGGTAACATCAAATATTTGGGTAACTCACTTCCCCTCAGCAGATCAAAACGAGAAAATTTTCAAGGCATAATCCAGAAGCTTAAAGGTAAACTCCAAAGTTGGAAATCAAAACTTCTTTCTCAAGCTGGTAAAGCCACATTAATTAGATCTGTTCTTCAAAACATACCCACTTATACCTTAAGCACGTTCAAACTCCCATCAAGTATTTGGGCTGAGGCAGATTCCATAATCAGGAAATTCTGGTGGAATAAAGGTAATGAAGTCTCTCATTATTACACTCCTATAGCTTGGACACAACTTTGTCAACCCAAAGATGCTGGGGGTTTGGGTTTCCGTCAACTTAAAGATTTTAATCAAGCAATGCTATCCAAACTTGCTTGGGATATGTTCAAGTGTCCAACCAAACCTTGGGTCAAGACTCTCAGTGCCAAATATGTGAAAGACATGGATTTCTCACACATCATCTCTCGAACCTCTGACTCCTACATTTGGAAAGGTATACTTTGGGGAAGAGATTTAATCATTAAAGGAAGTTATTGGCAATTAGGACAAGGCACTTCTGTAAATATTTGGACTCAACCTTGGATTCCAGGATTACCTCAACAAAAACTCCCTATTTTAACTCAACTCAATACGCAGTCAAATATTTGCACTCCAGCAGATCTATGCCACTGGAATCCTAATTTGCAATGGGATATTTCAAAGGTCAACAATTTTTTCCCTCCACACATTGCGAACTTCATCAAAGCACTTCCCCCTCCTACACCAAATACACCGGATGTGTTTACTTGGTTTGGTACTGGCAAGAAGCAGTTTTCAGTCAAGGATGCTTATCTCACACTCATCAGAAATAAAGGGGTCACCACTGGTATGAGCTTTTGGAAACTTCTCTGGACAGCAAATCTACATGAAAGACATAAACTCTTTTTGTGGAAAATACTACGAAACACTTTTAGTACAAAAAAGAGACTCGCTCAGTTCATCCCTATCAATGATATAACTTGCCCCCTTTGTCATCAAGAAGTGGAAGATGTTGAGCACCTTTTTATCCGTTGTGAGATATTACAATCCTGGTGGAAACACTGGAATTGGAATATTATGTGGCAGTTCACTCATAAACTTGATGTTTACTCTTACATTAAGTTTCTTTTACAACCTCCCAAGTTTCTACTGCCTGCTGATTGCACTACTGACAGTTTCACTTTGACAGCAGTCATTATGCTTGAACATATTTGGTTTCTTCGAAATAAAATTGTTTTCGCAGCAGGACACATTGAAGGACCCACTTCGATCCAAGCCATAGTCCGAAGAGTTGAAGAATTCAAAAGGTTTTCACTTTCACCAAAACACTTTGATTATACCAATTCTAACGAGGAGCCTTACATCCCTATCCCCAATCAATGGCAACCTCCTCCTCAGAATGCGGTAAAATATAATTTTGATGCAGCATGGAAACAAGGAAGAGCTACCATTGGTTTTACCATTTCTGACCCTAATGGGAACATTATCAACTCTTGGACAGACCACCGACATACCAATTGTGTAGATGTTGCTGAAACTTTAGCTCTTGAAGCAGCAATTACTCATGCTTTAACAATCAAACATAAGGCAATCTACATGGAAGGGGACGCCAAATTTGTCATTCGCGCTTTGATGGAGAATGTTAAGGATGAGTTATCACTCACAGCAGCAACCATCATTCAGAAACTTCAAAGATGTCTCTCGCAGTTCACAATGATCACCATTCGTTGGATTCCCAGACAATTGAACTACAGAGCCCATAATTTAGTCAAACTTAGTTCTACAGCTGCTTTGAATATGGCTATTCCTACTATCCCTACCCACAGTCATTAGGCTCCTGCCTTTTGCCTTTAGCAAAAAAAAAAAAAAAAAAAAGTGAATCTTCCTTAAATTAACTTTATAAATTAATTTAAATATTAATTTTTTAAGAATTATAAGTCGGTTAAAATTTTAAATTTTTTAAAATTGATAAAATAAAATTAATTTATAAAATAGTTACCCAACTAACCTACGCTAACTTCTATTAGAAGCAACAAGTAATTTATCTTCAAGTAAAAACCTAATTTTCTTAAATAAAAAATTAATCATCCAATTGTGTTCATGATCCAACCCAAAAAAGTTAGCACGCACTCAACATTAATCCTCTAAGTTCCGATTGGATCATGTGACTTTTCGCTGCAACATTTTGGAGTACTTTAAGAGAAAAATATTCTGAAATTAAATTTGTAATCCTTTACATCAAATATATGAATAAATTACTCAGACTAATCCACAACTTTTGATCAATTTTTGCTTCGATTAACGTGATTTTGGCCCTTCATACCCAATTTAGCACCCCACTTGTGTTGAGTGCTCACAACTCGAGTTCGCCACTGGCTATAAATGTTTAATTTAAATTTTTTTTAATAAAAATATATGAGTGGCATATAAATATATTGTTTTTGTGGTTATATCTATTACCAATATTATTTTTCTTGGATATATTAAAGATATGAAATTTATAGAAATAAAAATGTGTACTCTATCAATTTCCTTGTAATATTAGTAGACATTGGCCTCTTTTAAATATTAAAATATAATTGTTATAATAAAAAAAACCAATTAATTAAATTATATTAAATTAATGAAAATTAAGCTAATCAAATTTTTAGCTTTCTTCTTCCCCAATATGTCGATCTCCCTCCCATCCAAAATTTTTATCAAAAAATCACAAAGGAAGATTGCACTAACATTTGGCTCGTATATCTCAAATGTAGTAAACACATGCAATATCAACGAACCTTACTTCTTTGTTATAAAAAGTAAATTTGTATTTATGTTTCATCTGTTTAAATTCATTTTGTAGGAACTGATTCTGCATCTTAAATGAAAAAAATAAATAAATAATGATTATTAATTAATTAACCTCTAAAATAGTAATCCTTCGTATTTTAATATATAAATCTAACTTATTGATTATTTTAATGTTTAAAAGTATTTGAAATCCGAGCCACTTTTATTATTCTTTTGTCTCTCTCTCTCTCTCTTAAACTTTCAAGAATTTAATTTATTTTCTATCATAAAGAGATTTTTTCCGATATGAGGGTTTTTTGGTAGGTTTATTTTTCTTATGTTCCTTTTCTTTTTATTACTTATTTTGAATAAAAATACGTATTTACATTTCTTTACCTTGATGTTAATTTTTCTTATCCAGATATTCATTTAAAATTATTTATGTCATGTTTATACTTATAAAATTTGTGTTTTATTGTTAATCTATATTTTTATATAAATCCATAATGTTCAAGATCATGAATATTAAAATATGATTTCAAGATTTTTTTTTTTTTTTTTTTTTTTGAAGAATGATCTATCAATTGGAGCAACCTAAACCCTTACAATAGAGCCAGAGATAAAAGCTATTTTTTTTCGTGAGCTTAAGAAATTTTTTATTTTGGTTTAACAATGTTGATTATTGATATATTTAAATCAATAATTTTTAGTCTATAGTGTAACTTTTGATATTTAATGAAATTTTATTTTCTAAAAAATAAAATTGTTTAAAAGGGGCTGAAATGTAACAATATTACAAGTGGATCGATAGCAGAGAAGGTAACGTGAACCATATTTTTTAGAGCAAAGATACTACTATATGAAACCCAGAATTATATATTTTGAATTTATAAGTGTGCTTCCTATGTACGAAGAGACTATTGATCATTATAAGAATTGTACAAGTATATAATAACTATAACTCCTCAACTTGTCAGACTAAACATTTAATAATTAATCTCTATTCTCCTTTGAAAAATGGAAGAGGCAATTTTCTCATGACAACGAGTAATAGTATGCCCCATAGGTTTTTGGAACAATCAGCTCCACTACAAAACAAAGATAGTAATATCAATCTTTCCTCAAATCAATAACTATATATAATTTGTTAGCTTTTCAAACTGGAATTAATATTGAAATTTGCTACATAAAGCTAAATATATACGTGAGATCAAGAGTTGTATAATCATGGTTAGTTCAACAAAGATCTACACATTAGAAGAATTGTTTGAGCTTGAAAAAAACAATAATGCTCAAACTAGATCCAAATGGGTATTGAATACTCCTGACCCACCAGATAATTGGAATGAACTTGTGGGTTTTGTTAAGGAAACCATTCTACCTCATAATAACAATTATTTGATTCCAAATAATCAACCTAATCCTAGTTACAAACGTCTTGTCTCATTCTTGCAAAGTCTATTTCCTATTCTTTGTTGGTGCCAAAACTACAACACAACCAAGTTTAAGAATGATTTGGTTGCTGGTTTAACTCTAGCTAGCCTCAGCATTCCACAGGTACAATTTATTAATCATGCCCAAAAATCACTTAAATATATATGCAACTTTGTTAATTTATGTTACACGGACTCTTATATGATACTGATTGTCTTAAATTTTTGGATACATATCTGAGTGTTAAACACGCAAGGTTTCTCAATTTTTGTAAATATTCTCATGTCTTTTTTCACTATAGTTGAAGAGTCCATGTAGCATAACTTTTAATCGTGTACATTTTACATTTATGCATTGGACATTGTTCGATTTCAGAGTATGGCATATGCAACTTTGGCAAATCTTGAACCTCAATATGGTCTATGTAAGTGACACATTAGGATCCAAAGCTAAAACTTCTCTTTTTGCTGCATTTCAAATACTAATTATATTATTTGAATTTATATACTTGACTTAGATACAAGTGTTGTCCCACCCATAATATATGCCATGTTGGGAACTTCAAGAGATGTAGTGATTGGAGCTGTGGCTGTCGATTCTCTTCTTTTGTCTTCTATGATTTTGAAGTTAAATCCTGCAATGGATCCATTTACTTACAAAAAACTTGCTTTTACTGTTACTTTCTTTGCTGGAGTTTTTCAGGCTATATTTGGACTCTCTAGGTGAGTTTTTAATTAATTTTATTAATGTTAATTAGTAATCAATTTAAAATTAAAACTGAATTCATATAAATTTTACAGGTTGGGATTTCTAGTAGATTTTTTGTCCCACGCTGCTTCAATTGGCTTCATGGCA
Source organism: Elaeagnus macrophylla (assembly GCA_029378325.1). NCBI lineage: Eukaryota > Viridiplantae > Streptophyta > Magnoliopsida > Rosales > Elaeagnaceae > Elaeagnus > Elaeagnus macrophylla. Next base: position 18,211,574 of record CM055648.1, on the reverse strand, counting down.
GGGGCAGCTATAGTCATTGGACTTCAACAACTTAAAGGCTTATTTGGGATCACCAATTTTACCAACAAAGCTGATATTATATCTGTAGTCAAAGCTGTTTGGAGATCACATGAGACTGTATATTTACTAACTTTGCCTAACCTTTGATCTAAACTTTACGTCTTTTATATAATCTATTAAATTTCTTTTATTAATTATTAATGGCTTGCAGTGGGAACCATACAATTTCATCCTTGGGTTCTCGTTTCTGAGTTTCATACTAATTACAAGGTTTTTGGTAAGTGTTTATCAAACACAAACACGACATGAAATATTTTTTAGTCATAATTGATCACAATCATGTTATGCTCTCAAAGGGTAGACAATCCCATAAAAAGTCAAAATAATTTATTACAATCATATATGCTCTCATAGCGTAGACAATCCGATAAAAAGTCAAAGTTATTTTTTTTTTTCGTTTCAACAACATGATAACATACACAATTTGTCATCCCTAATTAAAAAATGTTTTTTTTTTTTTTTTGCTACAATTAATGAAAACGCATACAATTAATGACTGCTATAACAGGGTAGGAAGAAGAAGTTACTCTGGTTACAAAACATAGCTCCAATCCTATCAGTCATTTTGTCAACTATAATTGTATATCTGACAAAAGCCCAAGAACATGGAATAAAGATAGTGAAAGAAGTCAAGGGTGGGCTCAATCCAAGCTCAGTGAGCGAATTACAATTTGGTGGACCATACGTTGGAGAAGTGGCTAAGATTGCAATTATTGTTGCAGTTGTTGGTCTCATGGTGGGTTTCCCTATTGCATTTGTTGGTATTATATCACCTTACACTTCTAAATACTTTGAAGTCATTTGTGATTTAAAGATTTTGACTTTCTTTCAATGGAAACATTAGGAAGCAATTACAGTTGGTAGATCTTTTGCATCCAGAAAAGGATATTACCTTAACACTAACAAAGAAATGGTAGCCCTTGGCGTTACAAATGTTGTAGGATCCATCACTTCTTGTTATGTTGCTACCGGTAACCTCTATTTTCTTGACTTTTTCTTTGTTTAATTATGTTTTTGAAATTGTGTAAAAGCGCTACTTAAACTAAAAAAAAAAATAGCTTCTCAGTTAAATAAAGATTTGTTTGTTTTTATGCTTTTGGGACCCTATAAAAGTGCTCTTACAAGAAAAGAAAAGAAAAAATGCTTTTGAATCAAATAAGGGTTTGTTTGTTTTTGTTTCTAGTACCTATAAAAGCACTTTTAATAGCAAAAAAATGTTTCAAGCCCAAACAGGAAAATATTTGTTAAAAGTTTTTTGAAGAGTCAGAAAGCACATTTTGTGTGCTTGCTGACATAAGCACTTTTGTTTGAAATCACCTTTAATAGAAAGACAAACAAACAAACCCTAAAACAAGTTGTTAGGAGTGCTTTTAGGACTAAAAAACCACTTTTTTTTTGCTTCATAAATGATGTGCTTGTTCTTCAAATCACTTTTAACAAATAAACCCTAATAAAAATTAATGATTATCAAGATTGCCCAAGCATTTATAAAGATACTTCACTTGCAATAAATTGTGCAAAATTGATATTAAGTTACACTCTTATTGTTATTTTCAAGCCTTAGGTTGTTTAAATAACTAGGAAGGCTATAATATTTAGAAGATAAAATTAAACTAATAACTTTTATATATAAAAAATTTGAATTTGCAGGATCATTTTCAAGGACAGCAGTAAATTACAGTGCAGGAAGTGAAAGTTTGGTGTCGAATATTGTGATGTCAATAACAGTGCTAATAGCATTGCAGTTATTGACAAGGTTTGTGTATTACACTCCACAAGCAATTTTGGCATCAATAATTATATCAGCTCTTCCAGGACTCGTAGACCTCAATGGAGCTTATAACATATGGAAGTTGGATAAACTTGATTTCCTTGCTTGCCTTGGTGCCTTTTTTGGTGTCCTCTTCTCTGGTGTCGAGACTGGTGTTATAACCGCGGTAACTATTAACTTGTTTTTTAATAAATAAAAACCAATAGATTGTTTGTTCGCATTTTGGGTTAAGCCGTTAGGTAGTCCATTAAGTCATGTAAAAAACACGTTACTATTAGGGGCTGTCAATTATATTCTATTCATGTTGGTGTGCTGGACTTATGTCATGTTGGGTTTATACTTGCACTGGTTGACACAATTATAATTTTAGATCATTTTTTCTCAAATAAAATATTTATCATTCAAAAGTAATAATAGGCCAATATTAATAATATAATATTAGAATAGTGACACATGTTCCGCATATAAAATATAAATGTTACGTAGGAAATAGCAACACATGTTTTATGTTAAGGAATAAGTGTTACGGTAGGAAGTCTTAAAGTTAATAAGATAAAGATAATGGTAATAGAACGAATAGTAATAGTATTAATAGTAAATACAAGCCTCAATTATAAATTTTAAAATTTATAAAATAATTTGTGAAAAATTATAATTCAATTGTATTTTCATCATATCATGTAAGAAGTGTCACCCCTTTAGTCCTAGTGTACAGTTAGTTTATTAACTCTTGTAAAAATGTAAGAAGTCATAATCGTATTAGCCTGTTGTAATTGTCACCACTTTAATTCTAGTGCACAATTAGTTTATTGGAGTGTTTAGTCAGAAGTGTTACTCCTTAAGTCCTAGTGCACAATTAGTTTTATTAACTCTTGTAAAAATGTATGAAGACAGTTCAATTGATTTTTCTTTTTGGTCGTCTTAAACTAGCTTAAAAAGTGATGTGAAAAACATAATTAAATTTTTTATACATTTTAGTTATTTATATAATTTTACTTTTGACCTAAAAAATCATATGTTTTTTACTTTATAAATATATATATATGTAGATCACATTTTTAAACATGCAAAAAAAAATTTATTTTTTACGTTTATATAAAAAAAAAAAATGTACACTATGTAGAGGGGATTAAAATGAAACTCCAGTTAAACAATAATAACTGACATGTTCTTGAAATATTTGCAGATCAGTATGTCATTTGCTAAGATAATTGTGATTTCAATTAGACCAGAAACAGAAACACTTGGAAGAATCCCAGGAACTGATACATTTGGTGATGTAAATCAATATCATATGGCTGTTAAAGTCCCTGGAATATTGGTAATCCGTCTTAAATCTTCCTGGCTCTGCTTTGCAAACGCCAATTCTGTTAGAGATAGGTATTCACCCAATCTATCCCTAACTTAATTTATACTAATATTCATCAACTAATCAACTCGTTTAATTAAAATTTTCTTAATTGACCATTTTTCAAGGATTATCAGATGGGTGACAAAAGAAAATTATCACAACTTCAAAGAAGATAATGAGAGGATAATTAAACGTGTAATTATTGACATGTCTAGTAAGTTTTTATTCATGCAATATTGTTTGAACCAATAATTAAAATATGGATGTTTAATTTTACTGAAATATTGAAGAAGTATCTAATATATTATCAATATCGAACAAATTTTTTTAAATATTAAAAATATAATAATTATCAATATTGAAGAGACAAAAATTATAACACTTAATACAATATATTTCACCAATTTTATAACAAAATTTTAATATTTTGAAGATATATATGAAGAAAATGATATTTCTTCGGTTGACAATGATTTTATTGATATTCTAATCCATGGTTGAGGTTGAGTTGCAACATATCTTATATAAATTATGTTGTTCCTCATTTTGCTTTTAACTTTTAATTAACTTTTTCATTGATGAAACCAACAACTGTAGGCTTAATGAATATTGACACCACTGGCATTGCTACTTTTGGAGAATTACATACGCATTTGATGTCTCATGGAGTAGAGGTGAGGTGGTAAAGTCATGTTCTCTCTTTTGGTTTGTTTTTCGTGTATAAAGTGTGAATATTAAGTACATACAAATTTATCACATATTTGTCACATGATATCGAAATATTAGCTACATATTACAATTACAAAAACATTTTTAGATGTTGAATCCAATTAAAGATATATTTTTTTGCGTGCATTTTTAAAATTATTGGAATATTTCCTCTCTTTCACTAAATATGTATTTCTCTTCTTCTCACAGCTAGCCATTGCCAACCCTAGGTGGCAAGTGATTCACAAGCTTAAGTTAGCCGATTTTGTAAACAAAATTGGAGAGAAAAGAGTCTTCTTGACTATTGGAGAAGCTTTAGACATGGACTTTAGCCCATGTTAGTTGTTACCCGGCCCTTACCTTTTGTTATAATAAATATTAATTTCTATCCCAAAGGAAGGACTTAACAAAATAAATTATTTCTCACAGTTGATAAAAGTTTAACATTTGTTCAAACAATAACCTAGTTCTAAAAATATTTGTCAAAACAATAAAATTTTATATACGTTTATGTAAGAAATAAATTTTAAAAATATACTTTGAACACATGTTCATGTGTTAAAAAAAAAAAATACAACTACGTAGCATGAAAATGAAAATTAAAAATACATGATATCTATAATATATATTAAAACTCTGAAAGGAGGATACAAAAATTACATTTTTATATATACACAATTTGGGAAACCACACGCTAATATCAAACAAGAGCAATAGACACGAAATTTAAGCAACATTTGTACCTCGATTTATATATAAACGGGTTAGAAATAGCACAAAATTATTATTATTTTTATTATTCAAGTAAAATTAATAAGGCATATTTCTCTTTAAGTATAATGTCTTTTTATTATTCATTAATCGGTAATCAACAAACTTGACACGAATACAACAAAAAATAAATAATCAAACACAAATAATAAATAAGTTGACACGACCATACATATATATTAAATCATTCGACACAATTCGCATGAATTGCCAATTACCGTTGACCCCTTGGGTTAACTTAATAGGTTTTAGGCACTAAGAAGTAATTTTCGCGTTTGTAATGTCTCTATCTCCTGAGAAGTGTCTATATTCATTGTATCTAAGACCCTGCTTTTTTGAGGGTTGAGAGTGGATTATAACCACTTTGATGATTTCAACAAAACATCATGATTCTCTCCTTATTCATCGCGTTTCTCACAGCCATGAATCACCCGTGCTTTTTTTTTTTTTTTTGGCTCATTTCTCTTTCCATTCTACCAGAGAAAAAAAAAAAAGTAAATGGGATGTGGATGTGTTTGTTTCATCAATTATTGGTCTATTTTACAAGTAAATTTTGTTTTAAAAAGACCAAAATCTTAACAAATTTGAAAAACCGATGTTTAAGTCAAGGGCGGTAGCTTGTCAGTGTGGAACATCTAACTTTATATAGAAAATTACTTCACAAAACAGATCTTAGAAACAAAAAGAAATCAACAAAATATCCAATTTGTAGCTGGCTATTTGAAAATGTTTAAAAATTGTTAAAAATTGAAGTTGCTTATGAAAATATGAACCATATCCAATTGAGAGTAAAGAACAGAATGAAAATTATCAAATCAAATAGTATATTTAAATATGAGTAATATAAATTAGATTAAAAGACCAACATATATAATGTGTTTGTGGCGCATTATAACTAAGTGAATTTAATTCATCAAACCAAGCTTATGAACAACATATACAATTAATGATTTTCTTATTTAAAACAACATTTTAAATATACCACAATAAAATAAATATGTTTTTAATTTTGGGGAAATGGTGTCAAGGTCTTGTAGCTTATAGAAATTGAGTGCATAAGTCTTCTAGTTTTTTAGTGAACTACATAAATCCATTTACCATTTATCATAAAATTAACATTAAAGTTCTGTTTTAACTGTTGATTGAAAAATTGAATCAGATTTTATTATTTATTGATCATGTTATTAAATTTATGAGAGTATTTTTCGAATAATAATTTTATTTAAGTTATTAGAGTGATAGTAAATAATTAGAAATAATATTATAAATTTATTTACATGACTAACATATGATAAAATATGGCCCAACTTTTCATATAATGGTCAAAATAGAACTTTAATGTTAACTTTCTAAAAACAACATAATCTATGTAGTCCACTAAAGCTACTTGATTTATGCATTGCCTTGTGCAAGTTACCGGACCATGTTGCCCTTTTTCCTTAAATTTTTATGATTCATCTAATAATTTGGTAGTAAAATTTAAGAAAATATGCAAACTTAACCCATTTTTATTCTAAGATGATCCTATGCGTATAAAAAATATAAATGGGAGTATTTATTTTAGAATAAAATTAATAAAAAAAGATTATATTAAATTATTTTTCTATAATTTATTTTCATTGCAAGTTAAAGATCTCACAAATACCATTTTATCTAATAAAAATGCTTTTTCAACTAGTGGTTTATGAAATGACTAACCAAGAAATGTTAATCTCATCATGCACTAAAACAAAATTCTATAATATGATTAAATGCTAGGCTGCTAGTTGATTCAGTCCTTGAATAAGCCACTCATCAAAGTTGAAAATTAATAATTACGGATCGCAGTAACTTCACGATTATCAATTTAAATAAAATAAACTCAAAGCAGCCAGATGCAACAATTTCGTATTACGTACACAATATTTTACGTGAAAACAACATAACATAAAAAGAAAAAAAAAATTACAAATACACAGACCACACAACTTATTTACTATATGAAAAATAATTTTCATATATATATATATACAAAATTAGTTTTACTCTACCCGTGCAATGCATTGCCCAATTAGGGTCCCATAAATACGTTTAGCTTGCTATTTCGTGACATTGCTTTTGGCTTATGTGCGGGGATTTGGGAAGTTTTACTTTAAACAATTATTACTTTAATTTCATAAATCTAATAATTTTACATTTGTATTATATAAGAACAATTTTTAAAAAGTATCACATTTTTTCACTAAATTAGTATGAGGATATCTTATATGCTTGCATGTACTGTGCCAATACAATGGTTAAAAATATCTCTAGACATAACTTATGTAATATGCACATGTTCATTAGGAAGAAATCTGAAGTTTTTAGAATTTGTTTTCAATGAACTAAACTTAAAATTACTGAATTATATAAATTAAATTTAATTATATGGCTTAATTCAGGTGAAACTTTATTTTTAATTCTCTATACATAATGCGAGGGCGCGCACACATATATAAATTTTTTTATATGTTCAAAAATATAGTGCATTTTTTTTTTTTTAATTATGTAAGATACATATGTTTTTAGAGAGAAATCAAAACATAAAATCAATCATATATGAATTGAAGTATGTGCGCCTTTTATGTGTCATTACTTGACTATTGAGCGTCGGTATTATAGCTTTTAATCGTTCTTTCAAACCATGTAGCATTTTGTCTTTTGTGTTGTGGGAATATGGCAAAGAAAAAAACCTAATCTACATGATATGCACTTTACAAATTCTAATTGACTCAATTTCTTCTCGATATTTCTTTATACAGATTCAAATAAATGAAAGTTGATGAAGGGGCCATTTTTTTCAAGTCTCCTTTATTATAACAAGTGTGTGTTTCGTATGATGGTGATTGGTGGGCGTACAAATATTTCTTAACAGTACTTTTAATTTTTTTTTTTTTTTCATATACTGCCAACAATAATATGGAGAAAAAAACAAAAATATCAAAAAAAATTTAAACTAATATATATATATATATATATATATATATATAGGGCTAAACAATGTCTGTTGTCCACCAATTTTTATTTATTCTATATTTTGATCTTCTAACTATTTTTTCTTAATATTTAATTCTTTAATTTTTTAAATTTGATAATATAAGTTTAACTATTAATTTTCTGTGAAATTTAACGTCTAATTTTTTTATCTTTTTTTTTCCTTCCTCTTTTTAACAAAAAAAGATGTTTGGGGTAGTTCGATAGTTTTAGAATTTTTTTTGAAATATTTATTTGTTAAAAAAAAGGGAGAAAAAAATCAGACATTAAATTCCACAGAAAATAAATAATTTAGCTAATATTGTCAAATTTATTAAGGAATTAATTAAATGTTAAAAAAATAATTAAAATATTAAAATATAAATTAAGTAAAAATTAAAATACCTTAAATATTAAATATTATTTAATCATATATATATATAATTTTCACTTCATCTTTATTCCTTTAGATTTTTATTCTAGTTTCGTCTTTGGAGTTTAAGTAAATGAAAGTTGACCAAGGGGCCATGCATGTTTCTTCTTAATTTAGATTTCGTCTCAAGTAAACGAGTGGAACTTATAACCAAAAAAAAACAATAAAATCATATTACTTTTAAGTAGGGGTGAGTAAAAAATTCGATTAATTTATTTAAATTAATAAATTTGATCCGATCCGTCGGATTCGGATCAGATTGGATTGATATATTTTGTAGTCGGATCGGATTCAGATTGAAAAGTATATAATCCGTTCGGATTCGGAATCAGATTCGGATTAACATATTTTATAATCCGTTGTAATCTGATCCGGACTGAATTACTATTAAAATTATAAATAAATGCATATTTATTTTTAATGTGTTATATTTAAATATTATACATACCACAATTACATTAAATTATTATTTTAGTTTTTTAAAAAATAAAAATGTTAAATTCTCTATAATAATTTAATAACATTCAACAGTATATTTTTTATTATTTTAATTATCTAATTTGTGATTATAAATAAATAAATTTTACTAAAAAATATAACAATTTAAAATTTAAATGTTAGTATATATTGTATTTTATATATGATAATAATAAAAATAAATAAATTATAATCTCAATCCAACCTATCCGATCCAAAAAATTCGATCTGCTCGAATTCAGATTGGTTCGGATTGACTACATTATCGGATCAAATTCGGATTAAAAATCTTCAAATTCGCTTCAGATCAGATCGGATCGGATTCAAATTGTTAAAAATCAGGCGGTTTCGATTCACTGCTTACCCCTACTTTTAAGGTATTTTTATTTGCAAGTTGCAACAATAAATAATTATTAGATTATTTTTTTATTTTTATAACTATTTTGACAAGTGGGACTCAAAGTCTCAAACTTATAACTTTTACCTACTAGGAACATGCATTTTAGAATAATTTTTTCGATACAACGAATGTATAAAAATTATGAATATAGCATAAAAGAGATAGATATAAAATAAAAATTGAATGTGAAAAAAAGAAAAATATTAAACTCTTAAAAACAAAAGATAAGAAAATTTGAGTCTATCTCTTTCCTAAGATGTACTCACTTTTCAATACAACTACTATATTAAAAAAAAAAAAAAAATCAGGTTTTAGAGGAATTACGTGTACTTCTTAATTTTTTGATAAATTATTTTATATATTTTATTTATAAATATTTTTCTTTTATTTTACAAAAATATATAACAGTGTTCTCTTTTAAATTTATTATTTGAATTTTTTTAATTTTATTTTATCATATTATTTACCTATTTAACATTTGTTATATATTTTTTTTTATATTATATAATTTTTATTAAATAAAATGGTAAAAAATTTAATTTATTTTTATAAATATTAGGAGTGCAATTTTTCTACCACTATCATCAAGGTCATTTTTATTAATAAAAATAATTAAAAGTATTAATAAATTTATATGGTATTATCGACTCTGTTTTTTTTTTTTTTTTTTTTTTAAATTAAGAAGAATGGAGATCCTCGTAAACAGCAAAGACAACTGGGAAAAACGAGACCATCCAAATTGCCTCGTCTTCGTGCGCCACTTTGATGGAAGCATATCATACCATTATTAACAAGTAGTACTATATATACTTATATAGTAAGTCATAAATTAAATATTAATTTATTATAAAATTAAAAATGTTATATAAAAAAGTGATCGTAATAAATGTAAAATTCTTTATTAATAAAAAATTAATTAAATTATTTTATATAAATTAACATATAATTTAAATTATAATAAAAAATATTTTAATTATTAATAGATGACATACATATGTAAAATTAAGATTAAATAATATGTTAATTTTAGAAATTCATCTTATCATCTTTAAGATATATTTTATTTTATGAATTGAGATTATACGAGTTTTGATATTTTATTTATTCAAAATAATATAAATAAAACAAATATAAATATAAAAATAATTAAAAAATGAAAAATAATATATTTAGAATATAAATGTTTGTTGGATCATATTTCTATCAAGCCTTCGTATCTTATCACGTTGATATGTACGTCACCAACAAATCACGTTAGGAGGTATGACATCAGAGATGTTGTATTTTTTACAATGCTCAAGTCAGATTCTACAAATAACAATTAAGTTCAAAGATGAGTTTTGCGGTTGTGAAAAAGATCTTATGAGCCAAGTTGTGAGACTCTATTTATAAGATAGTGGATGAAATTTTGGTGAATAAGCCATATGGATTAATATTTATCTTATTATTAAATAATATAAATATTTTAAACGTTAATGAGCCATCTTTAAAGAAGATTTACCTGACTATGCGCCTACTGAATCATTTAACTTTTCTTCTGCTGACATAGACCAATCAAATGGTGTCACGCATACCTGATTTTATTTCTATTTAACATAATCCCCTAGGCTACTTAGGACACTTTGGAGAGGTAGGTGGTTTAAACTGTCTCTTGGGGTATGGTGGCTCAGCTAAAATAGGCCTTAGGACATTTTGACTGAGATGAGTAACTTGTATCCCAAAGATCTTCATGCCATTGCATTCTTATGGTCATAAGATTTCTAACACCTATTTTAGCACAATAATTTGAGTCTCTATTAGAAATTTATGAGAGGTCAAACATCGAAAAAAAGTCAATTGTACAAGGGCAGGTTTGACTTTCTAAAAGAGTTTATTCTGAGCATGATTCTCTAAAATATTTTCCTTATTTGACTCCTTGGATTCTTATTTGATAGGTGGTTGATATTTGGCATGTTGGTCTATATAAAGACTTTGCTTTTTTCTAACCACTTCACTTCAGAATCCAAGAAACTGTGCCTTGAGAGAAAAAAGCTTTGAGAACTACAGTTAACTCCATTCCTGCAAGGTAAGTGGATTAAAGTACAACTTTTTTTTTCCCTTTTTTCCTTCAATTTGCTTTGAATATGCATGAACTCTAGGGATTAGGAAAAACAGCATAGACCTTTAAAAATTTTAATTTTAATTTTTTCTTTTCCTTTGATCCACCTTGGTAGACCAAGAAATTTTCAAGAAGGTTTACAACATTTTTTTAATGCTTGGGCCAGGATATAATTGTTTCTTGGGAATTTTGTTGACCCTAGGAACTCATTACTGGCAAAAGATCACACATTCACAACAAAAAGACCCAACATAGGAGCAGAGTTAGCATGGTTGACTGGAATGTTGAGAATATCGAAAGGGCAAAAGGGATTGTAGATGGGAAAAGGACGCAACATGGAGGTCAAAAATGGGAGGTCCAGCGGTCAGATCAAGATGGGACCGGACAGGTAGCATCGGGTGCAGATGTGGAGCATAAACGGGGGAAGGCCGAATGGCCTTCCGATCGGCTAGGCAGATTGGTGATGGGGCTAGCCAACGACCTTCATCCTAATGGTTTCCAATAAGTCTGGCGCCAAATTCGGTACTATATTTGATTTTTCTCCCTATTATGACTGTGCCACTTGCTTTGAGGCTCCCTGTTCCATTTCTAGCAAAAATTCTTCTAGTAGAGATGCTTTTGATAAGGATCCAAACAATGACCAGGTGTCCAATTTAGGCAATGAAGTTGATTATTTATTTCTCTTCACAATCCAATTCTCTATGGACAAGCTAAGGGTGATGTTTGAGATCCTAGACTCCCTTGGGATTATCCTTCTTGGAAATGACATCGCCCCAAGTAGACCTGCTCTTCAAGGGATCACTAGTTTTGGTGATCAGATGTTCATTGGTCATCGACTCCTATTCCTACGGTATGTGCGGTTGTTCCTTTGTAGGATTGGGGTACCTCATAGGCAGTTGACCCTAAATGCTTAGAAGATATTATTATCACGTTGTGTGTTGTGGAAGGAAAATGGTAGAAAGATAAGCCTTGCTGAATTCAATATCCCACTATCATCCATAAGAGGTGGGTAGAGGTTTGTTAGACCTTAGACCCTTTAGTAGTGCCAAGTTGATCGTTGAATTGCCTAAGTCCAAAAGGATTATAGGTACTTCTCATTCATTGTTGTTAAGGCCTACGATGTGGCTTGTCTTTATCTGAGTCCCCACACCCAAGCAGTTTATTTCCAGTAGTGAGTAGCTCTCACATGCATGACCCATCCACTAAAATTTACTTTGCATATTTTCTAGTATGTTTTGCTAACTTTTTTTCAATTCCTTCTTTGTACTATGCACTGGAAGAAGGCCAAGCTAACTGACGACAACAAGGATAAATTCATTGGGGAGCTATTTGCTTTACCCCCTATAAAGCGCTATAATTTCGAAGTTGGTGCTATTGGAGAAGATTTTTCACTAGGGTCTCGAGCTCTCATCCTCTTTACTCAAGACTTTTAGAAGCGATCTTAGTCCATGTAAGTACTTTATTAATTCTTTAGTCTAGACTCATATAGAGTTGACTTGATTTTTTCCTCATTACCCTTTTTTGTAGTGCAATCACTAGATCATATCACGTGGAAGCTCCAAAAGGTAACGCCACGAATGCCTTCCAATTCCTTACAATGAACCTAAAGAACCAGAACTTGAATAAGAATGGGGGCTTTCTTGGAAAAAAAAAAAAAAAGAGGGCTCGTCAGATATCTACCTCTCAGGTTGAGGAGATTGAAGAAGTTAAAGCTCCTAACTCGACCCAAGCTTTTCCTTTTGTCGAGGACTTTATGATGGAAGAAGAAGCTTCACATTATAGTCTTCCACTCCACCCACCCTTTACAAAGGCCCTAGAAGCCCCCAAAAATGATACTAATGAGGATATCCCTAGTTTGTCTGAGAAGTTCTTAAAGCTCAAGGCTGATGTGGATGACTGCATGTAGACAACTCGAGCTCAATTGAGTTCTTTGATAGGAGTTGCCAGGGTGGCCAGGCTAGAGAAAGACTAAGCTTGGGCCTCACTTATTATTGCTCAAGAGGAGAAGAGAGAACCAATCAAGACTTTGGATGAAGAGATTGAGATTTAGTGGGGGTTGTTTGATGCCTTAACCATTAGTGAGGCTAATAATTTCAAGCTTAAGAAAGAGTTGAATCAGTAAGTCCGAGGTGAAGGAACTCAAAGTTGGAATCTAGAGGTTGAATGCTGAGCAAAAGCTGCAAGTTTAAAGACTATGGAATATACTTGGACTCTAAAGATTTCAGGGAAGACATTGGTGCTGCTTGAGCTCATGGCTTTGAATATGCTAAGAAACAGTTCAAGATTGTCGACATAGACAAGCGTCTATCTCTTCGCAAGTTTCCTAACTATAGTGAGGCTGCAGCTAATTTCCCAACTTCGGTGAGGTTGCAGCTAAGAATAGGGAGTACATTGATGACCTTAACTCTAAGGCGAGTAGGTTTTAGCTAAGGAGATGGCCCAGAATCTTAGGAAGGCAGGGGTTAGGCTCAAGTTCATGAATAAACTAGGATTCAAGAGAGAGTGCAGGCGACAACTCATCGCCATGGTACTGTCCAAGAATATCAGTCGTCAAAAGTAGACTTAAGGCTTAGGTCTAGGTAGTTTTTTTCCTTGTTGTTTTACTTTAATTTTGTAGGATAACTTGGCAAGTGTAGTCACTTGTTTTACTTTGATTTTATAGCATAACTTGACAAATGTTGTCACTTGGGCTTTAGCTTGTAATTGCTCTTGAAACCATGTCTTTGAATAAAACATCAACTTTGATTCCATTCTTTTGTCTTACTCCACATTAGCCTTAGTAGCAAATTTTTGTTTATGTGCTTGTGAATGCGGAACAAAGTTTGTCCATGGTAGTTGACTTAGCATTTTGTTTGTTTTTTGTTTCCTTTAAGGTTTGCTTCTTATTCTTCATGGTCTTCTTGGATGGATGTGGATTGCTCACCTAGACCTCAACATGGTCTTCATCCCTTGGGAGAGGAGGAGAGTCTTGTGAACTTAATTAAGTGCTCATTTATGCTAGAAACGGATTGAGCGTAGTTTTTGGAAGAAACAGTTGAAGAACACGATGAATATTTTTGAGTTTTTCACTAATTTGATCTATCCAAAATCAAATTTTTGTTCACACAGACGGCGCCAAATATTAGATCAAATTTACGTCCAACCTTTGTTTCGTGCCATATCGACCTACACATTACTAGTAAACCATATTAGGAGGTGAGATACTAGGAGTGTCATATCTTCTCTGATGCTTAAGTCAGATTATAGAGAGAACAATTAAGTTCAAAGATGAGTTTTGTAGTTATGAGAAAGAGCTTTTGCATACTTTTTTAGGTTGTGAGACCCTATTTATAAGGTTTGAGTGGATGAGATTTGGTAAATAAGCCGTATTAATTAATATTTATATTATTATTAAATAATATAAATATCTTAACCATTAATACGTCATATTTAACGAAGATTTATCCGACTATGCGCTGACTATATTATTTAATTTTTCTCCTGCTAATGTGGACTAATCAAATAGTATCAAATATATCTAATTTTATTTCCATCCAACAATGTTTAATAAAAAATTAATGTAAAAAAAACGATGGAACAAATATATGAGATAAAATATGATGAGATATATTTTAATTAGAATATGAAAACTTTAAACAATAAGACTCGTTAACTAATGCTAAATTTGACGTGTGATGGTTAACTAAATCAGACATATGATGGATAACTTATCCAGGATAAGTAGTAAAAAAAACCTTTGGTGTTGGAGACTAATAGTCAGCTATCCATTTTGTTAATCTGAACTCAAAGTCAGATATTCATCCGATCAAAATGTAACAAACATTTCAATTATACAATCAACTTATAATGCGTGACAAAATAATGTTTCATCAATAATTCGATCACTATCACTTTTCTTCGTGTATGAGTTTTTTTTTTTTTTTTGTTGGAAGAATTAATTATTTCTCAGTTGAACTAAAAGTAAAATGCTTACACTAACATGCACCACAAAGCAGAGCTCCACCTCACAAAGCGTAGAAGTACTAGAAGGTTTGGTTTTTCTAAACATGACAGTTTTGGTTTTTGGACGTATTGAATCATGCACATATAGTGGAGGTTTAATAAAAGAGTAAATTATAAATATCTCCCTTTACAAATTTTAAACAACAAAACGCCCATATATGTTTTTTAAATAACCAATGCACTCTCATATTGTCACCCATGTGTGTTCTTGTTTTTTAAATAACAAACACCCATATATATATATATATATATAGTTTTTTTTTTTTTTATAGAAACATATATATATATATATATATACACATGTATTACAAGTGTTTTATTTTTTAATTCTATTTATTTATTATTCAATTACAATTGAAAATTATCTCATTTTTTTAAACATTCAAGCATTACTACTGCATAAAATTACAAAGAATAGTTAAATAATATGCCTTTTATAATAATAGTAACAAGAGTTTTAATAATCTAACGACTCATTTTTGGGTTAATTAATTTCAAAATTAATAGTAAATAAGTATTTGATAATTATCTATTAATAAAAAACTTTAATTATCTAAACACTTATGAGAATTATCATAATCATAATCCTAACAAAAATATCATAAAATTCAAAACATATGAAATTTTTTTAATGTTAATATTACGTAATAAGACCTTCAAAATTACTGCACTTATTTATTTGACATTTATTTTTCAAACTTCATTATTATACTATTGAAAAAATTCACCACCAAAGTAACAATAAGCAATGAAACAAAACATAAATAAATTTATAAAACAATACATTAATCTTATAGAAGTAAAAAAAAATTATTCATGATGAACTTGGTTCATAAAAATTAGAAGGAAAAAAAAAAAAAAGAGTTTTTGCATAATATGAATTCAAGAATCCAAAGTATTTCAATAAAATTTTCATAAAAAAATTTAAGAAACAAAAAAACATGATATCACATGATAAAAAACATGTTAACTTTTGAAATTCAATAATAAATATTAAATAAAAATAATAATATCTGATTACTTACGAGTCAATATCCCTAGATATATATTAGACATTAAGGTCACAATATTAGATTAAAAAAATTAGAATTATAATGATAATGTGGTTTATTTTTAGATAATTGGATAAAATTGTAGAAAATATAAATTATTAAGAAAAAAATCGCAATAAATGACATATTTGCAACCATATATAATAATAAGATATTTTACTTTTCTATGAAAGTATTAGCCCAAAAAAATCAACTAAAAGCCAAGAAATTAGGGATATTGTCATAAATCAATAGTGGGCTGAATGTAATTGCCTATTTTTTAAAAATGAAGAGAGTGTTTGTAGTTTTCGAAAATATCAAAGAATTTTATAAAAATTTCCCTTAATAAAAATAGTTATAATTTTTATTTTCTAGTACGCTATTACAATCTCACATAAAAGTTATACATATAAATTGAGGTTTCATGTGTTAATGATCTCGTATACAATTCAATTTCATTGTTTTTAAGGAGTACATTATAAATCAAGGTCACAACATCAGACAAAAAAAAAATTGAAAATCACTTGTAATTCATGTAATAAGACTCTTAATTCTCCTATCAAGAACTCAAGTTCGAATTTCACCTGAGTATGTAAATGTGTTTTCTCTTATTAATAAAACAAAAGGACTTTAGTATCTATTTTCAAAAAAGAAAAGAAAAGGGAGTACATTACAAATCTCTCACTTATTTAAAATGTAAATGTAATATGTCATGTGACCTAAAAAATAAGTTAGTGAATGTCATTTATAATTTTTCTCATGCATGTATATGATTCTTCGTTCTTTTCTTTTTATATAATATATTTATTTATTGAATGGTTTCATTTTTTATCCCTTTGAAACATATATGTTTATTTTTTTAATTAAATTTTTAACATATGTTCAACACATATTTTATATTTAATTTGTTATATATGTTTTCATAAAAGTAAAAACAAAAAAATATTTATATTGTAAAATAAACATAGAGAACATATAGTAAAATTGTGTTCAAAATGTTACATAAATTAAACATATGTCTAAGGCCATTCATGAAAATGCTTCAAATACATAGTTATTACATTATAAAAAAATTTAACATATACTCAGCACTTGAGAGAAGATTATAGTTGAAATTTTTTTTTACCTATGCACTTGTTTTTATGTTCCTCATTTATTTATACCTCTCAATCTCTTGTTTCTCTATCATCTCTCTCCTCCTTCTTGGGTGGGAATTAAGAATGAAATTTTATTAATTTTTTCTTGCCAAACTTTTTGTCATGTTACCATATTTCTCATGTTGATTGCTTATACAACAAATCAACTTGATTTAGTACTAACTAATAATTTACCATTATTGTAAAATAGAATCTCCTTGTTAATTGAAAAATAAGCACAATAAAATATGGTATTATCTAACTATTCCAACATGAAAAAAAAAAAAAAAAAAAAATCATACGACTATATTTATCAATGATTAAATCACTCACTTTTTTTATGTTCATCATTACAGATGAGATGAATTACGAGTAAGTTGATAATTTTGTTGACAAAATTTTTATCAGTAATAAATTTAATTAGCTTTAAGATTTAGATTAGTTTTTATGTTACTATATCGATCAAGTTGCACTGAGTTGAAAAAATCTGAATCCTATCCATTAATTATGAGGCAAAAATAAAATAAGATTTAATTACATAATATAATTTTTTTTTATATATAAGAGTTTTTATTTTTAATCTTTTCAAGAAAGAAAAAATATATATATATATGTATTATTTTTTTATATAAATAAATAAAATATTTTTTTAATTAAAAATAAAATTAATTGAATAATTAGATTATATATAAAAAGATAAAAATAATCTGCTTCACGTATATATTAACTGTATATGTTTTGTGTTTGATTCGATGCTTAAAGCTGTTTTTAAAAGTGACTTTTAGAATGAACAACCAATCCCAGATGGTTCCCGATCGATTGAAGTTCGATTGAGAAAAATGGATCGAAGATCATACTAGAACTCTGGGTATTGAAGCTGCTGTTGCGCCAAAATGCCACCCTTGTCGATCGGGTGATCCAGCATGAGCTACCAGCGGCTGGTACTGTTGTGCACTCATATTGCCTCGTCACCATACTTTTGATTAGTATAAAAAAAATGTAGAGCCGGCAAATTTTTCACCAACTACGAACTTGATATGATTCACCTATAAAATAGTCAGATCATGTTAAGGTTATATAGGTTGAATCGTAAACAGTTTCGACCCGTTTAATCTATTTAAAAAATCCAGTAATAACGGATTAACTCGAATAGCCCGTAACTCGTATAAACAACCCGAATAAATAATTAAAATTATTAGAATAAGTAGGTAATTATTTATAATCTAATTATTTTGTAAGTTTGTTCTTTGAAATATTCTTAGGATGATGTTTAAATTTATTTATTTTTTTTTGTATTTTTATTAATTTATAATAATATGTTTAATTTAATTTTGTATTTTTAATTATTGATTATTTATTTTAGACTTAATTAAACAAGTTTTTACTTACAAAAAATTATGATATATAATTTTTATTAGACTTTTTGTTGGTATTTGAGACTTTAACACATTATCATTGATATATTACAATACTTATAATTATTGATATTATTTTTATTTTATATCAATTAATATTCTAATATTTTTTTGTTGAAATTATACTTAAATTAATTTAATTTTTAGTGTTTAAATAGAATTTATCATATTAGCAAGTTACATAAATATATGTTGATGTTTCATACAATATGTCAAATTTTACGTCATAAAATATAATATATGTTATTTGATATATTTAAACGGATTAAATGGATCAACCTATTATTAAACATGTTAGGTTAGGGTTGTATTTTTTGATCCGTTTAATAAACATATTAGATTTAAATCAAGCTTACACAAATCAAATCTTAAACAGATCAATCAAAATTAAATACGATCCACTCATTTAACATCTCTTAAAAAAAAAAATACCTTTATTTATTGCACGAACTTATGTTGTTTAGTCAATAATTTTTATGATCATTTAGCTTTTAGTTTTCCTTTAATTCATCTCATGTGTGTGTGATCAGGATTAGGTGATTTATATGTCAGGTTAATAAAAGCTTTTTTATATTGATTGTTTTGCTTAGTATTATATATATATATATATATATATATATATATATATATATAGGCTTTATATATATTTCTTTTTTTTTTTTATTATTAATAAAGAAAAAATATATTTACACACTTAGATAAAAAAAATTGTAAGTTTTCACAAAAAATTCCAAAAAAATTGGCAAAAATTAAACCCTTTAACTTCTGTGTTCTGATAGGATTCAAAATAATATTTTTTATGTTAAAATTATATATATATATATATATATATATATATATATATATATATATATATATATATATATATTTTTTTTTTTTTTTTTTTTTTTTTACTAAAGTAAATTTTTCGTCTACAAGCAGGTTTTGAACTTACTACTTTCACTTTATTAGAAGAGTTTTTATGCCAATTGAACTAAAAAAAAATTAAATGAAAAAAAACACTCACACTAGCTACTTTTGTATAATTTAAAATATTTAAAGCCAATAACTTAGATTCGTTCAGGGATTGCAGTCCCAACTAATTTTTTTACAAAAAATTAATTATATGTATATTTTAAGTATTAAATAAATATTTTATTTGTAGTAATATATTATGTTTAATTTTAATGTACATATTTTGATATATATTAACAATATTTAAAAAATATGTAAATAAAAATGACATAAATTATAAATAAAGTAGTTAAAGTATATAATTATTTTTATGTATTTGGTAAGTATTAGTAATAAAAATAAAATTATAGTCGTATATTATGTAAAAATTCTTCTTAAATGTGATAATTCAAAAAAATTTAATATTTGACTTTAAATTCAACATTATAAAAATAAAATTAAAAACATAAATATATGATAAGCTTCATATTAAAATTTTTAAATTTATGTTTATCATATTTTATTTCAACCCAAATTTTAACTTTATTTAATATTATATTATTTGACATTTTATTTTAATAATCTTTAGATTTTATTTAAAAAAAAATTATATAATTATTTATTTATTTATTATTATTAATCATTTCTATATTATTTATAAACATATATTTTTAAATATAGTCTCAAGTTTAAAATTCTAAATCATATTTTATTTATATATTTTTATATGTTTATTTTAATTTTAATTTTAACAATTATAAATTTTAATGTGTTTGATTGAGCTTTCTATTTGCTTAAATTTTTGGAAAAACAACAAAAATAACATCCCTCAAAGCTTGTAATAACAAAACTAGCACCTCTCGTGTTCAAACTTATATTTTCACAATTAAAAAAAATGACTAATATATCATTTTTTTTAACACTCATTTAATTGGAATTGAATGACGACAATTTAGACCCGATCAATATTAAAAGTTCAATATTTTATGTTTAAATTGAACGTTCAATATTATTGGAGTACTAGTTTTGTTATTATAAGTTTTATGGGTGTTATTTTTGGTAATTTTTCTAAATTTTTTAGTTAATAAATTTATTTTATTAATGAATGATACTAATACTTATTAACTTGTTATATTTTTATTTAATTTTTATTATAAATTAATTATAATTTATTAATATTATATTTTTTAAATGCTAATTGTATAACTCTATTATAATATAATATAAAAAATTCAGTATTAAAAAAAAATTTCTGACTGCACTCCTGATTTGTCTATTATAGAACTCATCCCATGACACATCTTGCAACTAAAGTACATCGGGACATTACACTTGTAAGGGCTCTAGTTTAAGATTAGCTTTGTACTTAACATTATTTCTTTACGGTGTATATGTTAGGTAATTAATAGACCCACAATTTTTCTCTCAAGATGCATTGATGTAGGTCGTTTTCACATGAAATGTTGCATGTCTGTTTGGATTGTTGAATTCTAAATTCAGAATAATTTTATTAAAAACGTATTCACTCTCATAATATGTACTGTACGTTAATAGAGAACAAATAATCCCTCTCCCAGCATTTCTTATGGAAGTACAGCTCTTTGATAACAATGCAATTTGCCTCCAATATTTTTGAAAACATTAATTATTATATTTTAAATAGTTTATATTATTTGCTTTTTTCTTTCACAAAAGTGTTTGATTCACTATAAGACTAAATAATTTGGTATATACTGTTAAAAAGTACCGAGTTATATTGCTTTTAAAAGGTGTAGGTAGATAATTATATTTTTCTGCAAACACGAAACATAGTGGGAAGTCTAAAAAAATAGTAACCTTTTCTCCTCCAAGCTAATTTATATGTTAATGATTAAAAAAAAAAAAAAACAAATAAGAGAAATAATAGAGAATCCCACCAAGTTTCATACCTACTAATTAAAAATTAGCATTACTGGCTATTATTCAAAATCATTCAAATCCTACTTTTACATTCTAGCTTAATAATATAATTTAAACTCTTAGTACGGAAACGTTAATTAATTAAAATCTAGTACAGTTTGGTTACGTTACTCTAATTATATATATATATATATATATATATATATATATTTTAATTTATCCCAGACTGTGTTAATTAAGTTGACAAGAGTGTCAAATATTTTCATACGAATCCATATAGTATATTTGTACAAGTTGATGATCTAGAGTTCGACTCTTAACATGTAATTAATGTAGTTATTTTAACAAAAATAAAAAATAAATTTGTACCCTTTTGATGACAACCCTAGATTATTTATTTGTTTGTATTTTTATTTAAAGTGGTTAAATAAAAGGCAATTTTAGGAATAATGTACATAGTTTTTATTGTTATTTTGTCAGAAAGCATAAAATATATTCTTCAACCTTAAAAGTACTTGCAACAATTTTTTCACATTTAATTCTAATTTTTCTTTTTAAAAAAGCTTTTACGAAGCCTAAACCAAAAGACTCTAAAAGTCTATCTTTAGTTATTATTGTTACTATATAAAATTACTGTTTTTGATAATTACATGAGTTGTGTGTCATGAAAATTTTTTAGATTAAATTATTAATGTTATTTAGTTTCTTAAATTTAAACATAGGTCATTTAATTTTTTGATTTAAAAAAATGGACCTAGTAAAAATAAATTATATTAAGTTAATAATTTTTCTTTTTTTCTAAAATAATTAAAACGTGATTATTTAATAAAATTGAAAGTAAAATATAAAATAAAATTATTTAAGAAAAAAATTAACGATAATAATATTCTAAAAGATACCTATTTAAATATATATTTTAATTTTTAAAAAATTAAAAAATATTAAAATAAAATAGCGACAATTAAAAAATATTAATATGAAAATTATGTGACATTTTTTCATATTAATTATCACTTTATTATTATTAAAAATTTATATTTCAATCGTATTTAATTATTTACTAAAAAAATAATATTTTAATAAAAATTATTAAAATAATATATTTTATTTTTAATAAATCTATTTTTTATAAATAATAAATTAAATAACATTATTTATAATAAAAAAAAATAAACAATACCAAATTTAAACAACGTCTACTGCACTTTCCTCTTTATTTAATAGCACAGCTCCCAATGTTTATCCTTTTTGTGTATATATAAATAAAGCCCTCGAATGCTATTATTAGCTACAAACATGTTCTGATCTTATTTATTATTGTTGTTGTTTCTAAAGTAAATGAGAGCTAGCTAGATAGTTTTTCCAAAGTTCCCTCAAGCACTTCAATCAATTAACAATGGGCTCTTCAGATATGGAGGAGGAGGAGAACAATAATCATAATGATCATGAAAAGTCCAAGTGGAAGATGAACGCTCCTGATCGTCCCCCAGGGCCAGGAGTACAGTATTTGGAGCTCACGGAATCAAATGGAAACAAAGGTCTGGAAGATAGCAACAACATGTTGAGACCAATTAGTTCCCCCAAACACTTCAAACAAACAATCCCCAATGCTTTTGAGAATTTCAAGATTGATGAGGAAATTGTACCCGAACTTGAGAAAAATAACAGCTCTGCTCATGAAAGATCTCAATGGGTTCTTAATTCACCTGACCCACCTGGGATTTTTCACCAGGTCAAGGACTGTGTTAAAGAAACAATTTCAAGTGTCGGAGATAAGTACAAGTCTGCTATGAATCAGTCATTCAGCAAACGTGTACTTTCATTCCTTCAGGAGATATTTCCAATTCTGTTATGGGGAAGATACTACACACTCAAAAAATTTAAGCATGATTTAATGGCTGGTTTAACTATTGCTAGTCTCTGCATCCCCCAGGTATTTAAAAATTAAAGAAAACAATCTCAAAAGCCATGGTCTTAAAAGCCGTAAGCCACAACTCGAAATGTTTTTTATTGATGATTTTTTTTTTTTTTAAATTTAATTTAGAGTATTGGATATGCAACTTTAGCAAAGCTGGATCCTCAATTTGGACTCTGTAAGTGGTTTAATTTGGGTTAAAATTTTATTCAAATTGAGTTTTGGGTGAAAAACAATGGTAAAAAAATTTGTTTGTATTGTGTTGTTAGATACAAGTGTTGTGCCACCACTTATCTATGCAATAATGGGAAGTTCAAGAGACATTGCAATTGGACCAGTAGCTGTAGTTTCACTGCTTTTGCCTTCAATGCTTCAGAAATTGCAAGATCCTGTGGCTGATCCTGTTTCTTATAGGAAACTTGTTTTTACTGCTACTTTCTTTGCTGGTATTTTTCAAGCTGCTTTTGGACTCTTCAGGTGCATCTTCTTTCTCCTCTCTCTCTCTCTTTGAAAAAAAAAAATTATTTATATTGTTATTAATTAATATTATAATTCAATAGATTGGGATTTCTGGTGGATTTTCTATCCCATGCTGCCATAGTTGGGTTTATGGCAGGAGCAGCAATCATAATTGGTCTTCAACAACTAAAAGGACTCCTTGGGGTCACACACTTCACTACCAAAACTGATATTGTTTCAGTTATGGAAGCTGTTTGGAACTCAATTCATCATCCTGTACTACTTTTTCCTCTCTGGATTAATTATCATCTTCTTCTTTTTTTTAAGGAAGGAAATAAATTTGAATAATTAATTATCATTAAAATTAATTAGTTACTAAATCGTAGTTGTGCTTAATTAATTTTATCTGATGATCCTATTTTGTCGATGGACAGTGGAGTCCTCAAAATTTCATTATTGGGTGCTCATTTCTGAGTTTCATCCTAATTGCTAGATTTCTGGTGAGTAAATTAATGAAAAGGTATATTATAATATTGGGATAGTATTAGGAGACACAATTTATTAAGTAAATTTTTATAATACCAATTTTCAAAAATTGATATTTAAGATAGTAAATTTCTTTCATTTTCTCTCTCTTATATTTTTTAAATTTTAACCGTCAAAAATTAATGACTTAAAAAATTAGATAATAAATAAAATTTACTATGTACATCACATATATATTATATCAGTACAATTGCTCAAATTGAGTGATTTCTAATACAAAAATTTGGGATTTATCAGGGAAAAAAGAAGAAGAAATTGTTCTGGTTGCCAGCTGTTGCTCCTATAATATCAGTTATATTATCAACAATAATAGTATTTCTAGTTAAAGGTGAAGAACATGGAATAAAGATTGTTAAACATATCAAAGGTGGCTTGAACCCCAGCTCAGTTCATCAGTTACAGCTTAATAGTCCCTACATTGGAGATTTGGCTAAAGTTGGACTTACTGTTGCAATTGTAGCTCTCACGGTGAGTAGCCTTTTTATCCAATACGTACTGACCATTGTAGACATATAAAATGAGTCAACCAAGATTATATGTTGGTTCAAGCTAATTTAAATACAGAACAAAGACTATTGTTATGTAAAATGTCATAATGTATAAATTTTAGTACTAATGATTAAGAAAAGAATGAAAGAATAATTAGATAAATGAAAAAAATGATTGTATTTAAGTCAATGTTCAACAAAAAACGGAAAAATGAATGTATATAACTCAATGTTCAATAAAATAGTCATTTTTTATTCTACCTTACATCATATTAACATTATTATTCATATATTTTAGTCTTTTGGATATTTACATTTACTCAAGAATCTATCTTAACCATTAAATTTGTACTTATAAGTTATAAGTTAGCTAGAATTTTCCTCAGCAAAAAATAGATAAAAGTTGCAACAAAATTCTTTTTTTTTTTTTCCACAAGAAACATAATTTTAGAAATGAAGGACGTCATTGAAAAAAGGCAATAAAATTTTCAATAAAAAAGAAAAAAACATGATAAAATTTAGAAAAATAGGCTAAGATAATCTTATTTTATTATTTTTATTTTAAGATAACTCACATATGTAAAAATTATAAATAAAGTGTCCATGTTAAAACATTAATAAAAGTGAGTTATGTTAGATTATTAATTTCCCCAAAATTTATATAAAATATACAATTTGCAGTTGATTATGATGAAATTTTTAAAATTCAAAAACTAAAATCGTTCAACAATAATAGATTATTAATGTTGTATAATGAGCTTTTATAAAAGAAGATTTTATGATAAAAATATATGCACAAGCTAAATAAAAAAAGATTTAGAAGAATAATTACTCAAATTTAATTTTTGATTGATTTGCTTATGAATTTGCTTGATGACTTAATTATAAGTGGTCTTATAACTCTATTTATTAGGGGCTTCCAAAACACTTCTATTCAACTTACAATCACTAATTAAATTACTTATCCAATTACATGCATTAATTATAGTCTCAGGCTTACAAATCACCATAAATTTATTTGCATTTATTAATTTTTTTTAGAACTACTAATATTTATTAGTACAATAATCTAAAAACATGACATAATAAATTATTCCTAATATGAAATTTAAACTTTAACAATAATACTAAGAAAATGCTATTTATCGTTTTACTTAATGATTTTGTCCAGACTTACTTGATAAATAATTATTTGATATATAACATTACAGTCTGCATCAAATTTATTGCTTGTACGATCATGTAGTGTACCTTGATAATTTCAAGAATATATTATTAGCATTTACATAAAATAAAACCCTGTAAGTAATTGCATCTATGTAAAGCAATAGATAAGTTTTTCACATTATCTATAAACATCGCTAGTATAAAAGTTTTGATGATATAATGTACTTTGATAATTTTAACAAAATATTATTAGCATAAATTAAGAGGTTCTTCATGTTATCCCATATGCATCGCTCGTATAAAAGTTTCTCTTACTTGAATAGTATTACTTAGCATTACTCATTAAAGCATACAATTGAGCCGAACGTACAAAATTATCCATAATTAGTATGTCGGTTTTTATCCTCCCCTACTTGATTGCATTGATTATAATGGCTTGGTGATTTTGTGAACTTCAGGAAGCAATTGCAGTAGGACGATCATTTGCAACAATTAAAGGGTACCACCTTGATGGAAACAAAGAAATGGTGGCAATGGGCTTCATGAACATAGTTGGGTCTTTTACTTCTTGCTATGTAGCAACTGGTAATTAATTAATTAATTAGCTAGCTTTATTACTTTTCATATTAATTATTTAATTATTTATCCAAAACTGTCTTAACTAGTTCAGATATTTTATTAATAAAATAAATTTATGCAGGCTCATTTTCTCGAACAGCAGTAAATGTGAGCGCTGGTTGTCAAACATTGGTATCGAATATAGTAATGGCCATAACAGTGCTGGTTTCATTAGAATTGTTGACAAAACTCCTTTATTACACTCCAACTGCAATACTTGCTTCAATTATTCTCTCAGCTCTTCCTGGACTCATTGACTTAAATGAAGTTTACCAAATTTGGAAACTTGACAAGCTTGACTTCCTTGCTTGCATTGGTGCTTTCTTTGGTGTCTTATTTGTCTCTGTCGAAATTGGTCTTCTAGTTGCGGTAAGAACTCTTCTGGTACTCCCATGTCCCAGCTTCCAGAAAATATCGAGTATGGACTTAATAGTACATAATTTGTACATATAATTTATGTACTTATTGTACATAATTTATAAAGTGTACATAAATTAAATATATGCACACTATGTATAAATTAACATATTATTTTAAAATAAATTTAATTATATATAAATTAATATGTTGTTATGGAGCATGAAAAGATGTCCAATGCACTTAATTTCAATTTGATATTTTAACAAAATGCATATTTGCAGTATCAACCCAAAGTTGTGTTTTTTTTTTTTTAGTTTGAGCAGAAATTAACCCAAAAATAAATTTTGTACATACATAAAGTCCAAAAATAAATGTATATATTGACATATTGTACACAAAATGTACTTATGGGACATTTTCGACCCAAACTCCAAGAATGTGAGTTTAGGGCATGATTTTATACCACTAGAATATTAAACCCCATAAATATTATTTGGTTATTGATAATGTGAAAAGAACATAGATGTCTAATATTTTACAAAATTGTAACTGACATTGCAGATAAGCATATCATTTGCAAAGATCATTATAATATCCATTAGACCAGGTGCTGAAACACTTGGAAGGCTTCCTGGAACTAATGATATGTACTGTAGTATGGAACAATACCCCATGGCTATTCAAGTCCCAGGAGTTATGATTATCAGAGTCAAGTCTTCCTTGCTTTGTTTTGCAAATGCCAACTTCGTTAGAGAAAGGTATGTATATATATATAGAACTTCATGTGCTCCTAATTATATAACTTTTGGCACTCATTTCAATCCTGAACCAGTTGAGCTTTAAGGTAGCAAAAAGTAAACTGAATTAATTAAAGGAGTGGAGAGAAACATGTACTGCTTCTTAAATCTCAATCATTGGGACGACTTAAATCAATTAGTTGAAAATAATTATGTACCTGTCATATAGAGATACACAATAATATTTATAAATTATTTAAGAGTAATGCTAGAAAGGGTAATATTAGCTAGAGTCATGTTCAAGAACAACCTAAACCAAGAAAAAAAATTATAAAATAATAAAATTAAAGGTTATAATAGGGTAGTGATGTGGAGCATTATCTTAAAGGTCGTGTTGCATAGCATTTTTTATTATTTAATTTAAAAAATATTAACTCAGTAGCATTCTATATTTATTGAAGGATTGAGAGATGGGTGTCAGAGGACCTCAAAGGAAACGCTAAAAGCACCAGTCATCTTGTAGTTCTTGATTCCTCTAGTAAGTGTTTCTAAAGGCTAGCTTTGAGGTTAATTTCATACTATAAAAAATAAATTAACACACACAAACTCATATATATGAGAAATAAATTAATGAGATAGAGCTCTTTTTATAATGGGTCTTTTTCATTCATTAGTTATTACATAAATGGACTAGCTAGTATATAATAATTGAACTAGTGAATTTCAAAAAGTATTTTGTTTTGAAATAAGAATAAAAAAATATTTATTTTAATTTATAATGTTCTCTCATAACCGTATCGCAGATTTGATGAACATTGATACATCTGGAATTGCTTCTCTGAATGAGCTGCATCAGAATTTGACCTCACAAGGAATGGAGGTGAGTGACAGACTTCATGATTTTTTTTCTCCTCATGAAATTAAGTTATTTTAAATTTCCTACTTTCATGTAGGTGTAAGCATGGTTTGATTTTGATCAATTTTTGCCTAAAATCAAATTTAATCGATATATATTGGTTTGCTAAATCAAAAACTAAAACCGATTTATAAAATATTGGTTAAAGTTAACATTAGATCAATATATTTATGTCGATTTGATAAGTTAAATTTGCAATTTAAAATTACTTATTTTTTAAAACGAATTTAAATTACTTTATGTTAAATTAATAAAGAAAATATAATGTTTAATCAACAATTTAGTTTAAAAAGTTGCTTAGCATTTAAATTAAGATTATATACTAAATTTTAAGTGCATAATAACTCTTCAAAATGAATAAATTTTTTAATATTTGAGAACAAAAAAGAATTTAAAATTTTTATTATTTATAGTAAATATTTATAAAAATAAACCTTAGAAATAAATAGTATAATTCGTTTTACCTTCTAATTGATATAAATGATTAACTATAAACATATATGATATATGTTTTACAAATGATTAAAATTTAAAAAGTAAATATATATATTAGTAATATATAATTCGGTTAAATTAAATGTTGGCTTGCATATTTTAAAATCTTTACTGACTCGACACAATTCGATTTTTGCATTTCTAAAATCGAAACTAATCTATTTGGATCTATAAAATATAAAATTTGATTCGACTCAATCAGCTCAATTTCGATTGAATATGTTGTTTATCGATTATTATGTTCTGTTCTACTTTCCCATGATATTCAATGAACTGCTTGATTAAAATAGAATAAAATACTAGAGTGACTTAATTTAATAAATGTTGACTTTGTAAAATTATTCTCATCTAACATGTATATTTTAAAATCTTAACTGACTCAACATAATTTGATTTTTGCATTTTTAAAATCAAAATTAATTTATTTGGATCTATAAAACATAAAATTTAATTCGACTCAATCAGCTCAATTTTGATTGAATATGTTGTTTATAGATTATTATGTTCTCTTCTCCTTTCCCATGATATTCAATGAACCGCTTGATTAAAATAGAATAAAATACTACAGTGACTTAATTTAATAAATGTTAGCTTTGTAAAATTATTCTCATCCAACATGTCTATTTTTCGGTGGCAGTTAGCCATAGCAAACCCAAGGTGGCAAGTGATTCACAAGCTAAAGGTAGCCAACTTTGTGAGTAAAATTGGTGGAAGGGTCTTCTTGACCGTCGGAGAAGCTGTGGATGCGTCTTCAATCAAGTGCTAATTAATTAAAATTAATGATTAATTTTATTAATTACCACTTGTTAATGACATTTCAAATAAAAGGGTCACTAATCTAGTATCTATTGTGTGTATCTGAGGGCCTTGTCTGTACGTATCTAAGGGATCACATACTATGTAAACAAATAATAAAAGTGAGGGTGAAGCGCACGTTTGAGAATATCATAAGAGGTCTCCACTCTCCAGTGTGCTGTGGTTTGCGTTATGTGTTTCATGCTATGTGTGTACGTTATGTGTTTCATGTAAAATAAGAAGGGATGTAGTGTGTTAATGTGTTTGGAACCCAATGTTAATCCATGTGCTGAATTTCTAATAACATGATCAGTGAGTTTATGAACGATTGAAACAGCGTATTTTTTATCAATTTCATCTTAATGGAATTTGAACATATTAAATACAAATTTAATTCGATGATATAATCAATCTAAATAAATTAAATTTTTTAGATCGAATAAGTTTTGATTAAGTTTAAAACTTATATGTAAAATAAAGTATATACAATATTTTAATTATTAATTTGTAAATGTTTATCACAATTTATTATTTGTAATCTTAAGATAATTGCATGGTTAATTATCAAAATCTTAAGAGAATAACATCAATAAAAAGCACGAACGGAGATTTATTAAATTATTATATAGATTTAAAATTATATTTTATTATTTAAATTAAAATAATAATTTAATATAATTATGATAAATAATAATACATTATAAAATAAAATATATATTTCTTTAAAATTTAATAGTAATTCAATTCAAATGAAATGAAATTGCAGCAAATTGTATAATTTATCAATTCAATTTTGAAATAGATCTCATATGGTCATTTGTCTAATCAAATTGGATTTTTCAGTTTATTCATATTAATCGAATTATTTACCCGACGTCGTTTTAGGCTATTAAACTCCAATTCTATTGTAGTACTGGAACAATATGTATCATGGGTACTTTTCCAGTCTGAACTCGGTTAATTTCCAACCAAATATATGTGTGTTTATAATATAAGTAGAGTTTTGATACACCTAGCATCTACGAGTTTCAAAAATTTTCCATTATTTTTTATATTTTAAAAAAAATTATATATTCTCATTATATATATATATATATATATATATATATATATATATATTTAAATCACGTTAAATATTTTTTTGAATAAAATTATTTATATATTTTAAACTATTAATATTAATTATCTTTTAGAATTTATTATCACATTAAATAAGAATTTTTAAAAAATAGAATAAAAATCACACTTAACAAGAATTTTAATCATACAATGATTACTATATTCAATAAATACTCTAATTATATGATAATTCTTACAACCAATGAGAACTTTAATCATAGGATAATTATCACATTCAATAATAACTTTAAATATTTTTTACTTTGACAATTAATTTGGAAGCTTAAAAAAATTAGTTTCGTATTCATTTCAAATATGCAATAAAAATTAACTCAAGATAAAAATTAAAATAAGTAAAATAATTAATATATAAGACATATTTTTAACTAATATATATGTATATATATACATGTATGTATATTACAATGGGTTCTATCGGGGTGTATAAATTTTACATTATTTTGGTGTAAAAGTCATAATATATATTTTTTTTATTTTCAACTCATTATACTAAATATCACAATAAAAATTATTTTTTTAAAAATATTTCTTTTCATTTTCTTTTAGTGTAACTTTATATATTATATATATGTTTTAATCTCCAACTTATTATAATAAATATCGATCTAAAAAAATTTTTTAAAAAAATAGCACATAAATAGTACCACAATAAACGAATATTATCGCGCCAAATATTGTCCAATAGTGTTCATCGAGCTATTTTAATATATCATAGCTCATCTTTAGTCCTTGGATTCCAATTTTTATGTATGATTCTTTAATTTGATAGGATGTCATATCTTTAATAAAATTTAATATTTTATGACTTAAAACTTTTAATATTTGAATTGTAATAATAGCTAAACCAAAAAAATAAATCTAGAAAGAAAACAAGAAAGAACAAAATAAAACATAGAAATATCACTCTTAGATGTAAATTTAGGTGAAAAGAAAGTCAGCCTAAATTAAAATTTAGGTGTAAAATGTTTATTAAATTAAAATAACAAGAAAAATAATATACTAAAGAGAGCTCATGTAATACGAGACTCTTTCTCCAGTGCCAAACAAATTTTAGAAAAGTGACTTGGTTTTTTAAAAAGGCAGAATAAAAAGAGATAAGAGGCCAAGTTTTATGCGAATTTTAGAAAAAGTATTTATTATTTTTAAAATAAATAATTATATAATATTTTAAATTAATAAAATTTAAAATTAATGTAAATATTATTTTTTAAAATATATAAATATTTAATAAATGATAAAAAAAATGACAATATAATTAATATAATGTATATTATAAGGAGTAATAATAACACCTCGCGAATTCTATATTATTGCACATCATCATACAAATTAATTGTAACAATTTATAAGTACTATGAATTTTGTCATTTTAAATTTTTTTTATAAAATTACTTTTTATTTTTAAATAGGAGTTAAATTTATTATTTTTTATTTGTTACTTAAAAATTTATATTATTGAACTACTCAATAAAACTTGTATATTTCTAATAAATTAGTATTGTTTTTGAAAAAAACAAAATTATATGGGACTTTCATATTTTTTTACTCAGACACGCCTAGTCGTAGGAGGCGGGATTATTTACTTTTTACTTTTCAGTGGCGCATCATTCATCCACAGTACATATTTTTACCAAAAGCTATCACTAATCCCCAAATGTCTAGGTTCAATGTATTTCATCAATATTTTTTCTTTCTTTAGGGTTCGGCGCTTCGATTTTCAATTAGGAATACTGTTCATCTTATTAGAGTACATTGTAATTATCTCATTTATTTTTTTTTATTATACATTTTATAGTTGTATTTTTTATAAAAAAAAATAATTATATTAATTTTTATATTTTATTATATTAGAGTATAACATCATTATTTACATAAAAAATAATGAATAATTTTCATCATTTAGAAAAAAAAGAAAATGATATAATCATATAAATTTGCACTCACTTTTACACTAATATTAATAATTTCAAAATATATGACAAAATTATCTAAAATTCAAATTAATTTTTTTAAAAATAATTTTGGCACATGTTACAATATAATTAATATGTGTAAAAAAATAAATATAAATTTATATATTTTTATTATTTATAATGCATGTCTAGTAATCACTACGATAGAAAAAAAATTCATAAATTACTTCATTCTATATTATATACTTTAAATTTTGTGGTAAGGACACTAATAACACACTATAGTCTTATAACTTTAAATTAATTATTAGATTAGTCACTCTTGAACATAAGAATGAGAAAATTTACGAGGGTAAAATTGAAATATCAAGTTTTAAAGAACAAAAATAATTTTCTTTTAAAACTTAGTTCGCATCCGTCTTTATTGTGAGCCCAAAGACAAGAGAATTTTTTCTATACTACGGACGTATAAAAATTGTGGGTGTATTAGAAGAGAGATAAATACAGATTAGGAATTGAATGTACAAGAGAGAAAAATATTGAATCTAAAAAAAAAGAGATTAGAAAATTTAAGTCTATTTCTTCTTGTACTCAATTTTCAATATATATGTTTTATTGAAAAAAAAAATCCAAAAATACCTATCAATTAGCAAGGATGATAAAAAGTAAGAAAGATTAATGGACGATACCCAAGTCTCAAACGTGAACCCACTTCACAACAAAGTCTTATTAATCGACCAGACAAACAAGTTTTTGTCTTGACCAATAGAAGATGGTTCACGCTTATTTGCACTAAAAGTTTATTTAAATTCTATTAGGACAATACATGAAACACTAAGAGATTGTTAATCGACAACTTATAAAGCTATGGGAATTCGACAATGGTGGTGGAACAACAATTTGAACCTGATGACTTCAGATGCTGGTGGCATTATTTGGGCGAGAAGTGAAAATGGATTTTTAAAAGTTAATATTTGTTTGTAAAATCATAGCTCTAAATTTTATTTTTCAAAAATGGATTTTTGATCTTGTATTTGTTAGAAAATGAATGTTTTAGAAAGTTTTAAGAAGTTTAAAAAATATAAGAAATAAAGTTATTTTAAAGGAAGATGATACTTGTTATTGAAGCAAGACCATCCATATTTATACTAAAAGTTTATAATAACCGATGGTTAAGATTTTGTCAATATTCTCTTAATCTAATGGTTATAATTTATCACTAAATTTTTTTATTAAATTATTCAATTTTTTAGAATTCTTTACTACTCTCTTTTCTTAAAATATCTAGATATTTTCTAAGACAATTCTAGAACATGTTCGTAGAATTTGGGCTCTTTAGATTTAACATTTTAATGGATACTTGAATTAAATTTTACAATATCTAATATAATTTAAATCAAATCAAATTTATTTCCAACAATATTATATCATAATTAATATTAGTGTGAATTTACATGTTATTAGCATTTTTTATTTTATTTTGCTGTCACGGAAGCAAAGAATGAGAAATGTTTGAGTATTTTGTATCCTTTTACACATAAATCATAACTTATATCATTA
This sequence comes from Elaeagnus macrophylla, assembly GCA_029378325.1. Lineage (NCBI taxonomy): Eukaryota > Viridiplantae > Streptophyta > Magnoliopsida > Rosales > Elaeagnaceae > Elaeagnus > Elaeagnus macrophylla. The sequence goes on along the minus strand of CM055648.1, from coordinate 18,176,989 downwards.
CACATCATAAAATTATTTAAAAAAAATAAGAAAACATACGTTTCATATAATATAATTGATATAATTACATAAATAATTACAAATTTATTAAAAGCTAATCATTTCCATAACTTTTATTTCCTTCTTCTTGCATTCTTTACACTTTCTGCGTTTTCATATAATACAATAATCTTAAATAATTATTTCATTAATTCTTTCTTAGCAAAAAGTAAAAATAATTATAAATGATTTGTCACTGTTGATTATATAATACACGGATAATAACAAACAAATTTACTCATACTTTTACGTGCACATATACTTTGAATTTATATCATAATATGTGTTAAAATTATTTTTTAAATTAAAAAAATAATTCTTTTTTTTAAATAATACTAACATATGATACAATATTCATAGGTGTAAATGTATGTATGTGCTTGGCATTCCTTTTCATACATAAGGTAGTTGGAAGTAATTGAAGACAAACCAACCTTTCTCAAACTTGTCCTTGTATAAGGAACAGCTCCCTGATGAGATCCAATTAGTGGCTGTTGGGGGAGATTTTATACTATTTTCTTCTCAGCATGCTTTCCACTAGTTGATCTACTCCTTTCATTATATTATTATTACTACTAGATGAGGCACTCTTGTTGCCATAGTTAAGGTACCCAAGGGAGGCTTGGTTCCTATTATCGTACAGAATACTATTAATAATAACATAAATATTGTTGTGTCCTGATCATCACGAGTAATTTTTTAACCTCGACAAACGGTATTTGTTGTGATTCGAATATGTTATGTGAAACTTCGAATGAGAAGTTGGCCAGACTACTATCTAGGCGAGCCACATTATCAACTTAACTTGAAAACCATTACTTTTTTTTATAAAATATAGCAGAAATAGGACAGTTGCACAATATTGCTTGAGAACCTCCAGATTCATCCTTCCTGTTCTTGTTTCCCAAATGCGAAACTCCAATTTGGTTACGAAGAAATGCGTTTTAGATGTGGGTTCTGGGGTTTTAGCTGCTTCAATTGTGGCACTTTCACATGAGAATTTGATGACCTAGAAAAACTTATGTAGTGTTAATTAGCTGAGGTAGCATAAATTAATTACAAACTTGATAGATATCTTACTATGCATATTGGCCTTCGCAAGGTATGAAAAATGTCTTACATTATTTCTATTCTTACATCCATTTTTATTTGCAGTATTAACTTCAACTCTACCAATCCAATGTAATGAACAATTTCATTTTGTTCTCGAACTACTTGTGATGATTAAGTTGCTAAAATTCTTTGCCATTGAGCAGATGACCAATTGTTTTAAAAATTGATATTACTTTTGGCAGTGTATGCTCAGATTGGCATTTGTTTCTCCTAGTCTTGTTTGTCCAACTCAGTCATCAATACGTAGTTATACATCACTTTTTAATGTTTTGGTCATTATGCGACTAGTTCAGGGAATTTTTTCAGGTGAAGGAGTAAACCCCATGCAAGTAGGTACGGGTTTTAAAGTCTTAGGCTACTTTATATTATATTTTAAATTATTAACATTCATTATCTTTTTAAGATTTATTATTACATCAAATAAAAACTCTAAACCCGATAATAGAATAAAGATAACACATTAATAAAAATTCTAATTATATTATGATTACTATATCTAGTATTCTAAATATTATTTTATTTTTGTAATTTATTTGAAAATATAAGACACTAATTTTATATTTATTTTAAATATGTTGTAAAAATTAATTAAAAAAAATTATACATATAAGACATATATTTTTAACTAATTTTTGAAAAACGCTTTCAGGAAACACATTAGGGTCTGTTTTTGCTTCTAGAATCCTGTAAAATTGCTTTTTTTAAGTCGTATAGAAGTGACTGCAACATACCCTCCACTGCCACACTTGTCTATGATATTAATTTGTTGGTATCCACTCTGGAAATAGGAAAAGAAGATTTCCATAATCATTTTATATTAAACTAAAAGAATCCCCTGCGCAGTCTGAAAGTAAATTATCTTACAAATTTGGGTAAAATATGAGGAGAAAACCAAAGTATTATATTGAAGTTTCCTTCGTACGACCAGCTTTGAAGTCGCAAAATCATCCTGAATTTTCTTTTTCAGGATTATTAGTCTTTGCCTATTGTTTTATATGGTAAAAGTATTAACATATATATATATATATATATATAATATATATGCGCTACAAGTTCGACGAGTTAAAAGAAAAAAATTTAAAAACACTTTCCATAATTTAAAGTACTAAATATCACTTTTTATAAAAACAAAAGCACTTTTATGACACTTTTTTTAATATAAAATTCATGACTTTATCAATGTGAACATTTTGGAACACATTGACTTTATTAGATTTATTTGTAATTTTTTGTAGATCATGTGCAGCTAGAAAGTAAAAATGTTGTTTGTTCTCATGTTAGAGTTTGGATTTGAGTTCGGGTCTAAATTTGTTAAAATTGACTTATTTTAAATTCAAGTAGTGTTCAGGCTTTTCTGATTCATGTTTGTATTCGGGTTGTGTTTGGGTCTTTTGGGTCTGTGTTCGAGTTTGATATATATAACCTGTGATCAATTCGAGTTGAGCGTGTTTGAGTTGAGTTGAAAACGAGTTAACACGAACACAAAACGAACGACTCCAATTGCCACCCCTACTACACAAGTCCTCTTTTTTAAGAAAATATCAAAAATATTTTGGATAAAAAAATATATCTAAATTTTTTCTATTAATTATAAAAGCTTATTTGGACATATTATAAATTTTATGTCAATACAAGTTTAAAAATAAAAAATTATTCTAAAAAACTTATGTGCTTAAATATTAAAAATTATTAAAATTAGAATGTCGTAGAAAATTTTGATAGTAGAGCTATTAAAGAAATTAAATAAATTTTAAAATTAGATTTATCAAATCTAATGCAACAAGAAAAATAAATTATCTAAAATATTATAAATAATAATTAATAAAATTAATACTCTAGTAAATAAATAAAAAAAAAGAATTAATATGGAACAGTAAAATGAATCCAACAATTAAAATAAATTATAATTGAATTAATAAAATATCATAAATAATAACATAATTTTGTAAAATCTTTCAAATATCTAACAAAGATTTGTACAATTTTATATAGTGAAAAAAAGAATTAATGATATTACTTTTACAAAAAAAAATAAATTATTAAAGTAATATAAAATATAAGTAAAAGACTAAAATGCATCTTTTTATAAATAAATAAATAAAAAAAGATAATTAGAGCCTCTACCATAAATTTTATCAAATTAATTAATTATTATTAATTAACTTGACATAAGTCATATTAAATTTTAATGTATTTTAATTAAATGACTTAAAAAATAATTAATATTAATTAATTGATGTATTAGAAATTAATCATAAAATATATGTATACACAAAATAAAAGTTTGAGTCTATAGAAAAAAAAAATATTCATCTTTATATAAAATATATTAATATTTAAAAATTGTTCGGTCATTATTTTATATGTGTAGCACATTGTAGTTTTTAATTTATATGTCTAAGCATTTTTAATTTAATATTTGAGGACAGGTTTGAACTTTGAACACCGGCTTAGGCTTTATTAGGGGATGGAGTAACAATTATTTGGATTATTTTTACTCACGGTAGAAATTCAAATCTTGACAGTTGCACCAGCTTAGGTTTTTACCCCTATCAGGGGATGGAGTAACAAATCTTAATTTGTGATCATTTTTACTCACGGTAGAAATTGAGATCTTGATGACAGGTTGTTCACCAGCTTAGGTTTTTACCCCTAAATTTGAAAATGAAAGGGAAATCTAAGGATTGAAATGTCAGCCGTTATCACGTATAGCTTGGGACTTTTACCATGACAGGTATTTCATCTGTTAAGCAAAGACTTTGTTCAAATGAGAAAACAAACATAGAACCTACAAACAGTGGCCAACTTGCACTATTTTTATAGAAAAGATACAGCTGTAAACAAGCTATAATCATCTCATATTCTCATGCACAATGTAAGAAAACGTGACATCATGAACAGAGACAATAAAATTAAGGTATTGCTGCTCTTTTCTTATTCGTCAAATTCAGATACGACCATGTACCAACATAGCTATAATCGAGTGGTGTATTAAAATTCTCATGCATTAATGTATTTAAAACGTGACATCATGAACAGAGACAATAAAATTAAGGTTATTATTTGCTCTATTACAAATAATTAACTTAATAAAAATATTTAACACAGACAAAATTAAATTATCACCGCTAATTATAACCAAACCATTTAATTGCTTCAAGTTACATGAGGAAAGCTAGTAAGCTACCATGGATCAAAACATGATAATACTGTCGAGATATATATACAAATATATATATACTATAATGCGAAATTTCTACTTCTATATGACAGACGGAATTTAAGGAATTATTGTCACCATATTTTATTTTTTTATAAATTTTTCAAACCATTTAATTGCTTCAAGTTATTTGTTAGGAAAGCTAGTAAGCTACCATGGATCAAAACATGATAATATGTCGAGTATTATATATATATATATACATATATATACTATGCGAAATTTCAAAATTGGCTATATGACTAAGGAAATTAAGGACATCACTGATTGTCAATCTCATTTTTATTTTTTTATAAATTTTTCAAAAAATTCTTCAATATTTGTTAGATATTTCCATAAAATTAAAGGGTATTTTTAAAAACATATTCTACTACTAAATTCAAAATTGGCAAGTAAGGAAATAAACATCACTGATCAAAATCTCAAATCTATTCATCAACTATTTGAATACATTACAAATTTCAAAACAAAATTACATTAAAAAAAGAAGGAAAAATGACCAAAACTTGAATTATACATTAAGTACTAAAACTATGAAGCTACATTACAGAGCAGGCGTTTGGATTGTCATCACTAAACATGTTGATGTAAGGGTCCTCATATCTGGTCACAGTACCGGTAGGAGCATAGTACTCCACATTTCTAACATACCCAGGTGGTGCTTTCTTGTCATAAGCCTGAGCTGCATAAGGCTGAGCCACAAGACTGTAAGGCACATATGGCCATATCTCTGCCTTTTTACCCGTTGATTTTGCTTTCTTCAACACTTTGTTTGGTTCTACATATCCTGTTACAGTCACCTTCTGTTGCTTTCTATTTATCTCCACAGATTTTACACCTGAACAAACCCATTTCATTTCAACTTTAATCAGACTTGTTTTCAATTTCAACTATAAGAGAATAATAAAGAAAAGCAGAGTATTTGCAGCAAAAAACAGAGGAGGAGGTATAAGTAAATGGCTAAGAAAACAACATACCACTTAGTGAAGAGAGAGCTTTCTTGACCTTGAGCTCACAACCATCACAGTCCATTCTAACCTTTAGCTCAACAGTTTGAAATTGTTTCTTCTTCTTGTGGTTATGACCACTGCCCATCATGTCAGAAAAGTACTCTAAAGTTCCTCCAACTCCCATTTTTTCTGTTTTAAGGATTAAACCGAGGAAAAGGGTCAATTAGAAAACTTAATATGATTGAATGAATGATGGGTTTTGGGTTATGAAGAAATGGGATGAAGGTCTATTATATAGAGCAGTTTGTATAGAAGTGACCCTTCAAAGAAACTGCAGAGAAACTCCTTGAAAAAAAATGGATTCTTTCCTTGCCTTATAACACACCAAGGAAAAGGCCTTAAAGGCTGTTATTTATAAACCTATTCTTAACTCTCAGATATTTCTCTACACGGTTCTATACTTCTTATATAGGCTTTTTTTTTTTTTTTTAATCAAATTTAAAACAGAGAAAAGGTGGCCGCCACCAAAACAACAATAAAAATAAAAATAAAAAAGCTAATATTTTTACTGTTTGAACTCTGTCCAAAACTTAATATAAAATATGATTCTTCGTTTTTTAGTTTTCTTAATAGACACATCCTCTGTTTTTATTTTATTTTATCAAACAGTATGTATTTGGCCAATAATAAATTTTATTCTTACATTAAAATTTTATTTCACAATTATTTAAATATTACCTGAACCCGGAGTTAGATGTACTAGAAAAATCTTTTCAATCAAAAACAAAGAAACATCCTTGGTGGACAAGAAAGAAAAAAAAGTATTATTTTTTTGCATTTGTGCCCTTATGTTCCATCATATTGCATACATCTTCTGTGTAATGTACAAATATTTAACATTATATATTTGTATAATAGCATCGACTCTAAAGAGAACATTTTTGTCACATTATACTTTTTAATGTTTGCTAATCTCTGCATGCCAAAATTGATCTTAAGACCAGCAGGGTAAAAAGAGAAAAAATTTAAGACCTTACTAGCTACCTTAAGAAAACATGTATACTTTTTAACTATTACCTTAGTTACCCAGCAAAAAAACTTTTAGTTCTTTGATGTCGTATAACATTCACGTCAAAAATGAATTCGAATATTGATAATATGTTGCCCTACAAACCATAATGAGAAAAGTTTGTGTTCTCTCTTCTTCTTTTTTTCTTAAGTCACTTAATAGATTGGTAGTAAGACTATTTTTTCTCTATTTTTTGTCATATATTGGAACCAAATTTTAATCAAAAGAGGAAAATGACTTATATGCAAAGACAATAATCTTCACTTTAAGTCATTTTTCTCACCTCTTTGGCAGGAATGGCTCAAAAACTTTTGTAGTCTAAGGTGAAATATAAAAATAGAGCCCTTAAATGTTTTTTATATATAAAATAATTATAGTAATTTTTAATAATTTATGTAAACATATAATATTGTATATGGTATACCAAAGAATAAATATTTATTTAATTTTATCATCATTAATTAAACTTTCAAACTTTACTATAATAAAATAGGGAACATATTATAACACTTTCTTTAATCATCTTAAAGCTATTTGCATTGTAGCTCTTTTTTTATGCTTTACTCTTTTGTTTTTAGCTCCGATAAATATCTTCCTTTTTTTTTTCTTTTTCTTTTTTTGTCTTTTGTGAAGAAAAATATTCATCAATTAGTCTTTTTGGTCTTTTATATAGCTAATTATTTAATATTTCTTACGACATTATCAAACATAAATAATACTTGATAAGTTAGCCTTAAGTTTAGATCTGTAACACATTCTTGTGTTGTTATAGCACAGTAGTACTAAAGTCTTTTCCTAAGTCACACAAGCTAGAGTTTAGAAGTTCAATCCTTATATAATATGTAAATTGTGTAATGTTATTTAAAAAAAAACACATGAACAAAGAAAAAAAGTAGAAATCCAATTCATCAATTCTAAACAAAAAAATAATTATAAATTAAGAATATGACACAGTAAAAATTATCAGATAATTACAAAGGTGTAGCAAACTCATGTAATTAAACAAGTTATATGTGCCTGTAGCAAAAAAAAACAAGTTATATGTGCACATTATATATATCAGCTCATTGTTCCATTAATGAGAATTATGAGAAGATAGAAAGATAAAATAATTAATGGGATGTTATCTTATTGAGTGTGAGGAGCATGGAGAAATTGAGAGTAATGAGAATAAGAAAAAACTCAAAAATATTAAAAAATTTGGCAGAGATGTTTAATAATAAAAAATTAACTTTTTTTTGCATGTATATCGTGTATTGATGAACATATAGTGATACACAAAAAATAGCGTATAAGAATTTATTAAACTAAAAAAAAAAAACCAAACAATCCCATTTTTATATATATGAGATGTCATTATAAATGTCAAAACAATAATAACGGTGGTTAAGACAAATATATTGGAAATAGAGGGACTTAAACTGCAAAGAAACAAAAGGAGCCGGAGTATGGGCAACAAGATTACAAGAGTAGGTAAACTTTATTTTATTTTAATTTAAGAGTAAGTAAGCTTTTGAGATCAACGTTTAAGGAAAGAGACTTACTGTAATCACAAAGAGAAAGAAAGGACAACTGTTTGATGTTTCTATTTAATTATACTTTGGTTAAATTGCTTAATGCTTTGTGGAAGCAAAATGAATATTGAAAGTACATTAATATTAAAAATAAAAATTAATATAAAAAAAAAAGATATGTAGTAACTTGTTATGCATATATAAATTCAATAATATTGTATATATTAATTAATTATATGAATTAATTAAGTAATTAAATTAAAAATTAAAAGTCTAGATAACAGAGTGACTTTGTAATTATATAAATAACAAAGTGATGTATAAAATCACTATTGATGTAATTTGTGTACATTAACATTTGAAGCAAAGTATAGCAGCTGCCACGTTCTTAGAGAAGAGTCCCTAACACGTACCAGATGAGTTCATACCAAACCATTTTCGACGCGTGGAGAGAATACAAAGCTAGAGATGGAAAGAGGAACCGAGTAAGGAAAGAAAAAGCTGGCCTCCTCTAAAAGGTTACATGTTCTTTTGAGTTTTGATGAACTGCCCGTGAGTGTTTCTGAGTTGTCACTACTACAAATTTGCATTTATAGGACGGTCACTGACCGTCCTATAAGACTTATAGAGCAGTTAGTGGCCGTCCTATAAAGTCCCGTCCTAAAAGAATCGAAAAAAATAGGACGTTCGCGGAGCGTCGTAAAAATTTTTTTTATAGGACGGCCACTGACCGTCCTATAAATTTGTTTTAAGACGGCCACTGACCGTCCTATAAATTGTTTATAGGACGGCCACAAAATTAAAAAAAAAAAAAAAACCTATATAGGGCGGCTTTTGACCGTCCTATATTATTTTTATAGGACGGTCAAAAACCGCCCTATATAGTTTTTTTTTTTTTTTTTTTAATTTTTTTTTGTTTGCCCGGAATTAAAAGAGTGGGAAATTGTTTCTGTTTCTGTTATTTGAAATTAAAATGAATTCAAATTTCGAACGAGCTGGAGTAAAAAAAAAAAAATTCAATTAGGGCTATTCCTAATCAATCACTCAACTTACTCTTATAAGTTTTTGAGGTATTTAATATTTCTTTCACTGGTTCAAATTTCCAAGCTAAAAGTTGATTATTAGCAGAAGCAGAAGCCATCAGATCTAGTTGAAAAACAAGTGCTTACACTTTGATAATTTCAAAAGCTCCATTCATTAGTACTGGAAATAAAAAAGCTAAAATTGAAAGAAGATGAAAACATAATCCATAAATAAAGTGAGAATTCTTTCTCACCTGTAAATGAGATTTCACATGTGCAAGAGTCAGATCCTTTACATCCATTAGCTCTAGAACCGACTTTGGAGTAGCCCCTTTAATAAATAAAAAAACCAAAGAAAAACAAGGTCAATTCTTTTCATTCATTTGCTTTTTTAGCTATTGTTGAAGGAAGAAAAGGCAAAAGAAAATGAAACATACTTTCATGACCACCCAGTAGTTCAACAGCATGAACAAAACGAGCATGAAGAGTAGTAGTCCAACGCATCCGAGGAGCTCTCATGCTACGTTTGGTTGGAAATCTAGGCATAAATCTCGGTCTCATCAAAGAGCAATTGAAGATAGGGAATAAAATACTATAAATGAAGATAAGGTTTCACGGGAAATAAAAGGATTAAATCTTATTTATAGGACGGTTACAAACCGTCCTATATGTAGGAAAATAAAAATAAAAAAAATACAATGGGATCGAGCTGGCAAGTAAAAAACAAAAAAAAAAATTAATTTTCTTATAGGACGGTTAATAACCGTCCTATATGTAAGAAAATAAAAAAAAAATAATGAGATAGAGCTGGCAAGTAAAAAAAAAAATTAATTTTCTTATAGGACGGTTAATAACCGTCCTATATATGAAAAAATAAAAAAAAATACATAATGGGATCAAACTGGCAAGTAAAAAAAAAAAAAATTCAATATTTCTTATAGGACGGTTATTAGCCGTCTTATATACCACATATAGGACGGTTAATAACCGTCCTATAAGAAAATTGAAATTTTTTTTTTAAGACGGCCAGTGGCCGTCTTATAAAGTAACGCCAATTTTTTTCCGTAATGGCCGTCCTATATTTCTTATACGACGGTCATATATATGTGACCGTCCTATTAGTTTCTCACTCTAAATTTGAAGCCGTCCTATATTGGTTATATTGTAGTAGTGTGTTTTATTTATTTATTTTTTAATTTGAATTGAATTTGATGGGTCAAACTCAATTGGATTCTAGAATTATAATTTAATATAATTTAATTAAATATAATTATGTTTAATTTATAGAATGTATAATCATCACTTAAAATAATTATTGAAACCACTTTTTTTATTAAAAAAAAAATCCGAATGCCTTATTTCTTAAAAAAAGAAGAAGTTAATACTACTTACTAAAATATTAAGTTTAATTTATTGAAGTATATAACCCCAAGAACCATTAGTTGATGTCCCAATATAACCTTTTATTGAATATATAACTCAATTTAAGTTTCTTGCCATAAATAAATAAATAAACCAATTAAGTTTCTGGAAACAATTCAATCTTCTGTTTGTGTACTTAAGAGGTAATATTTATTACTTTTAAAATATATTTTTTAATTATTTTTTATCAAATATTAAATAATTATATTTTTTAATAAATTAATTATACTAATTTTATATTTTTTTAAATTAGATTATATATTATTACTAATTTTAAAAATAATAAATAATTTCTTTTATTGAGCCCTAATTAATTAATATTTTCTTTGAATGTAACTTTCTAGGTACGTTCATTACCTCTCAACAACCAGATTATTGAGCATATTGTATTTATTTATCAATAATTAAAATAAGCGTAGATTTAATATTCATAATTTTCAATTTGAGAATGGCTTACTAAAGTACAACTTTGACATCTGTGTTTCATAAACAACACAATTTGCCTTTCTTAAGAACACTTCTTTTTTAACTTTTTTTTTTTTTTTTTTCCTTTTAAAAATAGGCTCTAAAGTATTTTTCTTTTTATTAATAGAAAAAGTACACTAACGTACTTGTGTGAGATTCAAACTTAAATTTTTGGTAGGAAGATTGAGAATCTTACCACCTGAACCACAAAAAATTTCTAAAAAAAATATCATATTAAATTTATACATATTATTTAAAAAAAAAAAGCGAGAAAAAATAATAGGTGGAGAGTTAAATTAGTCTATTTATTTTGTAAATATGTATTATTTCGTTCTATAATTTATAAAATGTATATTTAACTCATTTTGTTTATGAAAAATATGTCATGCAAATGATAAAATTAATTTTTTAATAAAAAAAATATACTCATACATTTAAATAAAATTCAAACTTAAATTTTTGATAAAAAAATTAAGAATTTTATCACCAACACTCTCAAATATTTCGTTATTAACTTAAATTGTGATATATCTGTCAAAATTTGCCTTTTATAAACCAATCAAATTTTGACAATTTAGTTGTGATTTGTAGTTAGAAAAACTTCTTTTTTTTTTACAACTTTTCCTTTCAAAAAGAGCACGTCTTTATAAATTCCGGAATATGATAAATATCCAACTTGGCACTCGACAAAACACAGAAAATATATGTATTATATTTTTATTTTTCACTTGCTTCATTTTTTAAATAATACGTATTAATTTTATTTTTTTATACATTAGTTTTTTTAAATAATTTAAAAAATATATATTAATAAAATAAAATTTATACATATTATTTAAAAAATAATACAAATGAAAATATAGTAGGTAGTTCTGATGGTAAAATCATTTAGATGACATTACGGGATTCATAATTATTTAAACAACAGAACGTTAGTTTGAAATTTAAAATTTATATTTTAATGATAAGTTTACACATAAGCCTCTTATTTATTGTAAGAAAGAAAGTATAATTTAAAATGTTGCTAATATTTCTCAAAGGAATAATTATTTTCAATAATTTATAAGCTCAACGACAAGACACAGAAAACCTTGCGATATTTTTAGAAATTAAGTTTAATTCTCAGCTCCAAAGTATATATGTTTGATAGAAAACCCGACAACGTAACAGACACACACATCCAAAGTATATATTTTGATAGAAAAACCGACAACTTAACACAAGCACGCACGAAATATATATATATATATGTATATATATATGAAAAAATAAAACACATAGTGTCTCTCCAAATTACATCCAAGAACAAAAATTATATATATATATGAAAAAATAAAACACATAGTGTCTCTCCAAATTACATCCAAGAACAAAAATAATATTAAATACACATAAATTTTCAATCACAAAAATAATATTAAATACACATAAATTTTTAATCACGCTATAATTATGATGTACTATATATCAAAATAGTTTTAAAAATTAAAAAATTATTAATTTTTAAAGAAAGCTTTGTTACATGTGACACTATAATTAAAATAAGTCTAAATATTTGTGTATAAATTATATTATAATTAATATGAGTATAAATATTTGTGTATAGTTACGTGCACTTAGCATTCTATGCAATTAGCATAGAACATTAATTTAGGTCATTTTCTATAATAATTTTGATTTATGTTATGTTTGATAGTATTTTTTAATTTATAATTAAATAATTAATTTTTTGATTTTTGATTATTTTGTAAAAATAATCCCTAATACATTTAATAATAATTTCTACTTAATAGTTTTCAAGAAAAAAAAATCAAAAATTACCTACAAGTTATTTGTATGCACTTTTTTTTTTTTTTTTTTCAAAATTTTAAAAATAAATTTTTTTTGTTATTATATATAAATTTTTATTTTATTTTATTTTATTTTAATACTTATACATACAAAAGTTATAAGACTTGATTTGCTTTCTAAAAAATGTTTAGTGAAAATGAAAAAATAAAACATATGAAATCTAATTCAAAAATCTTATTTTTAAATATTTATGAATCATCAAATATTTTGATAGTGATTTCTTAAAATTGTGAATATCAAAGTAAGAAAATATTACCAAATATATCTGATTGAATAATCAATTGAAAAAAAATCAAAAAACATGAATTAAAATCAATATCAAATCCATGATTTTTTATTCTTCTGTAAAAAAAATAAAATAAATAAAGATCATGGATATATGTTTGATAATAATTATATTTATTAATTTCAAGGAAAAATTAAAAAATCAGTTACAAATTATTTGATAATGCTTTTTTTTTTATTTCTTTTCAAAAACTTAAAAACAAGAAAATTTTTGTTATTATTTACAAGATTTATTTATTTTTAATCATTTTTTAATACATATATATACAAAAGTTATAAGATTTAATTTATTTTTTAAAAAATATTCAAAAATTTAATTCAACTTATTTTAAAAAAATTTATGATAGTGATTCTTTATAAAATGGAAAAATAAAATTAGAAATCTTTATAAACACACCCTTGTTGTTTTAAAGTTGTGTTTTATATTTAACATAGTTAGAAATACTTATTTAATATTAATGAAAATTTTGTAATTGAAGAAGTTCGAACTCTTAACTTTATTGCAACTACGTTGTTTTTTAAGGTACGGTAATTATATACCCTTATATGTTATTTGAGTCGTAACAGTATATAAGCCTCAAGTGAGAGTTGAGTGCACCCCAGCCAAGCCACATATGGATACAAAGATAGAAAACAAATTAAAGCAGCATCTCCTCAGAAATCCACGAGAAGCATGCAGCAATGTCACTTGGAAACATTTTTTAAGAGACTAAAATTTAATTTTTTTTATTAAAATATTAAAAAATAAAAAATACACTACAATGTATAATTAGTAAGTGTTAAGATGCATTATACTCAATCTAATACTGAATTTTGATGTCATATTGTAATAGAGATATACAATTAGTACTCAAAAAAATATAGAATTAATACATTATAATTAACTTATAAAAAAATTAAATAAAAATATAATAAGTTAATAAGTATTAGTATTATTCATGTATAAAATAAATTTATTAACTAAAAAATTTAAGCAAATAAAAAACTTAATTAAATACATCAAAATTTAAAGGTATTAAAACTAAAACTAAAAGAAACATATAAAAATATAAAAAGTAAAATATCATTTATAATTTTAAAATTGAAACTATATTTAAAAATATACGTAGATAAGCAATATAACATTGACTAATAAAAATAAAATTAAATAAAAAATTAAGGACAAAGAAATATTAAAATTTCATTTAAAAAAATTTCAAATAAATTCTAAAAAAAATATCAAATATATAATATTAAATAAAGAAACTTTGACAATATAAATTATAACATTTATAAACTTTAGTCTAAATCTTATGTTTCTTATTTTTAATTTTTTTTTAATGTTAAGTCTAAAGTTAAATATTTAAATTTTTTTGGATTATCACATTTAAAAAGAATTTTTATATAATATATAACTATAATTTTATTTGTATTACTAATAGCTATTAAATATATGAAAATATAAGTATATATATAATCACTTTATTTAAAATTTATATTATACAAATATTTGTTAAATAATATTAATATATATAAAATATGTACATAACTCACGTAAAAGGCAAGCGTTGATGACCATAGCGAAAGAAGTTTAGCTTTTACAGCTAAAACACTATGAAGTATGGACTTCCAAATACCAACCATAAATTATATAAACAATTTTTTCAAAACAAGGGCCAAAGACTCTAGTATTTTCTAATATTAAAAAAAATTAATAATAATTTAAAACAGTTTTTAAAAATATTTTCAAATTAAGCTATCAAAATCCAAAGGGGAACCTAATTTTGCTTTTCTTCTAAAGTAGAAGCGCACATGTATTTTAGGCTAGTAAAAAGCCAGGATTCTACTTAAAAAAAATTTAAAATGATGGGTGGAGAGTTAAATTGGTCTATTATTTTATAAATATGTGTTATTTAGTCCTATAATTTATAAAAGGTATATTTAACTCATTTTGTTTATGAAAAAAGTGTCAGACAATGACAAATTTAATTTTTTATCAAATTTTTTGTTAAATCTAACATAATAATACATGTGTTAAATGCATGTATTTTTCGATGGATATATATATCTAATGAAGTAATTTTTAATTAAAAAATTACTCTATTTTTTAACAATTTATTTCAATCAAATTTAAATAAAATTTTTATTATCTAATTTGTGATTTTAGATTTAAAAAAACAATGAACATGTCAATATTATTTTAAAAAATTAAAAGTTATAATTTTTATAAATATGTATCATACATTTTTTGGTTTTAGTATAAATTTATTCATGTTTAGCATTAATTTCTACCTAATTATACTCCTAAGAAACAACTCAAATATGAAATGCTTTAAATGCACTTTATACTTTTTTCTTTCTTTTTTAAAATTGTGTGATTTGTTACTTGTCTATTTCTCTTGCATCACAATAGTTTATTGAATTTTCTTGTACCACCGATTGCTATAAATCTCCCCATACGCTAACTTTTTCACCTCTTTTGTTTTTTCTTCAAGTAAAACAATACGTACATGCTCACACAAATTCTACACGCATATATTTATTATTTGGACAATTATATGCTACTAAAGTACTATAGTGATTGTACCACCTTCGGTGGTTTTAGAAATACTTTCACAAGTCCTGTCCGTTTAACAAAAGCAAAGAAAGTGGGCATTGTAAAACGATTGCCTTTTTGTTTGATTTTTTTTTTTTTTAATTCCTAACAAAAATTGATTTTCAATTACATTTTCGGACGATTAGATATTAATGAGACTTATAATATAAATTATGAATTTTTAAAACTCATCTCATTTTATATAATTTTTAATTAAATGATATCCTAATGAATAAAATAACTCGTTTATTTAATAGGCTTAAATAAGATAATTAAAAATATAAAAATAATAAAAAATATTTATACATGATTATTTATAATATAAATTTTAAAAAAAATGATATAATATATATGTTTAAAATTAGGTTCATTAATTAGGACTACAATTTAAATAAGATGAGATGATATTTAAATAAAATAAGATAATATTGTACAATTAAATCGTTAATTATACTAAATGAGACATGAGATAAAATGAAAAATTTTACTTTGATCTCTACAATAAGGAATCGCTTTGTGTAGGGAACTATTTTTTAGAAATAATTTAAGTAATAATTATAACAATTATTTTTTTTATTATAAAGTATTTATTTTGTTTTTATTATTAATTATAAATTAGTGTCTTTCTTATTAAAAATTATTATTAATGTATTATTTTTAAATTATGACAATATTAAACGCCCGTAATATTGTAAAATGGGTGCGGAGAAGGTAGAGGCAAAAGGGCAAGGTTACTTTCTTGTAACCAGAAATGAAAATGCTGATGTGGTTGATAATATTGCAACATTATTAAATTTTTATATATTTTAATATTAAAATGTAATATATATATATATATATATATATATATATATATATATATTTATTTATTTTTTTTGCCAAAATATCAAAAATGTTTATAAATTGTCTCTAGTTTATCATTTTATCATTATCTTTAAATTGTCAAGATATATATTAAATATTGTGAATATTATCACTAAAGTATTGATAGAATATTGAAAAAATATATTTTTATATTAATAACTTATTTTTTATTTTCTAAAAAATTGATCTTTTAATTATCTATCTATTTTTTTTATCTTTAATAAAATAATTATTTATTTAAATTTAATACAATATTTTATACCTCTTTTTAATATATATTTTTATTTATATATCACTTTCATATTTATTTTATTATTTTTAGGTACAATTTTTTTTCTTCATAATTTAAATTGTATTAAATTATGTTGAAGTTTATTCATTTATATTAATATTATATTTGTAATTTACATAATTATTTTAGATTTTAACTACTTGTTTTACTATATTTTGTTTAATTAATTAAATTATTGATTAAATTAAATGTTATAATTTTTATAAATATATATATATTAAATAATAAATTAATTTAAAAATATAATTAATTATTTTAATATTTTATAAAATTTTATAAATAAATTTCAAGTTGACAGAATTTTTATGAAATTAAGGTGGCGTTTGGTTCGCTGAATGTAATCATAATCGTAATCGTAATCGTAATGGAATGTAATGTAAAAGAATCAGTATTACGATTACAGTTTTTGGTTTAGTCACTGTAATCAAAAAAGGAATCAGTATTACAGTGTTTGGTTTGACAACTGTAATGTAATGAAAAATACAGTAATATTACAATAATACCCTTAAAATTTATATTCAATTTTTATTTTACTATTTATTTCTTAAATCAAGTAAAATATATTCTTCAAAATTAAATAATTATTTTAAATAATTATTATATAAAATTTTAAAAAATAATTATATAAAAGTTTAAACTTGTTAATTAATAAATTAAAATTTATAATCATAATAAAACCAAAATTTAATAACATTATACAATATGGTTATTTATCAAATTCATAAATCCAAATATTATACGAAAAATATAAAAAGTGTTCACAAACCTAAAAATACATATAAATATTAAAACCAAAATTATATAATTATTTTAAATTCAACAATTCAGAAATTTATAACAACAATTAATAAAATTTAATTACATAAATTTAATCACAATAATTACAGCAAAAAAAATTGCAATTTCAAAAAAAAAATACAATTGCAATTTTAGAAAAAAAAAAAAAAAAAAAAAAAAAAAACAAAGCAATTTCAGAAAAAAAAAAAAAAGAAAAGCAATTTCAGAAAAAAAAAAATTCAAAGGGAGGGCGCGCACGGGAGAGCAGAGGGAGGGCGCGCATGACGGTTGTACGGAAGCTGGACGGGACGTCGCGAGTTGGATGGGACGACGCGAGCTGATGGTCGGGACGACGCGAGCTGCTAGCAGGGACGACGCGAGCTGCTGGCCCAACGCAATGGCAAGGACGATGCGAACTTCTGGCCGGGACGACGCGAGCTGCAGGCCGGGACGACTCGATCTGCAGGCCGGGACGACTCGATCTGCTGGCAGGGACAACTCGATCTGCTTGCCGGGACGACGCCGAGGCTCGCGAATAAATCCAAATATTATACGAAAAATATAAAAAGTGTTCACAAACCTAAAAATACATATAAATATTAAAACCAAAATTATATAATTATTTTAAATTCAACAATTCAGAAATTTATAACAACAATTAATAAAATTTAATTACATAAATTTAATCACAATAATTACAGCAAAAAAAATTGCAATTTCAAAAAAAAAATACAATTGCAATTTTAGAAAAAAAAAAAAAAAAAAAAAAACAAAGCAATTTCAGAAAAAAAAAAAAAAAGAAAAGCAATTTCAGAAAAAAAAAAATTCAAAGGGAGGGCGCGCACGGGAGAGCAGAGGGAGGGCGCGCATGACGTTTGTACGGAAGCTGGACGGGACGTCGCGAGTTGGATGGGACGACGCGAGCTGATGGTCGGGACGACGCGAGCTGCTAGCAGGGACGACGCGAGCTGCTGGCCCAACGCAATGGCAAGGACGATGCGAACTTCTGGCCGGGACGACGCGAGCTGCAGGCCGGGACGACTCGATCTGCAGGCCGGGACGACTCGATCTGCTGGCAGGGACAACTCGATCTGCTTGCCGGGACGACGCCGAGGCGACGCGAGCTGCTGGCAGAGGACGAACGCGAGCTGCTGGAGTGCTGGTACTGTTCAGTAATGTAATCCCCATCCCTTCTCCTACAATGTGTAATCTTTTTTTCCTCTCTATATGTAATTGATTACATTATATTATATGTATTTGAGCAAACTAAATAATATAATATTTTGAATCAATTACATTACATATTTTATTACAATATACCAAACACTACCTAAAGTTTTTTAATTAGATAGATATTAAGATTTAAAACCTTGATATTGGTACCAAACAATAATTGTACTTCAGCCCTCTTCACCTTCTATATTGTCCTTATTCCAATTAAGGTCCCACTTAAACCTTTCCCAATGTCCACTGCAAATGCAAACAAAAATCGTTAAATCGTTAATAATAATAATTATTAACGTGTGCTTGGTATAGAATATGCATTTTTGGCCTTTGCAGAAAGTGTAAAAAATCTACACGTGCGCGTGCAGAAACAAGGTTGATTTAATAAAACAAAATTGTTTTTTAATCAAATCATAAATAAATTTAAATAATACAATTTAAATATAAATATTTTTATAATTAAATTTTTTAAATATAATATATCATATTCCTCTATTAATAATAATCATTGAGATTATTTTTACCCAAATATTCTCTTCTTTTTTTAAAAAATAAATAATTAATATAAATTCGTTCCATTATATATTAATTTTTTAATTATATGTAAGAGTTTCTTCTAATAACAAAAATAATTTTTTAATTATATGTAAGAATTTCTAATTATAATAATAAAAATAATATTTTTTATGCTCAAATTATATATTTTTATAATTAAAAAATAATTTTTGTATTATTTTTTTAAACGTTCGTCTAGTTAAATCTTATTTAAATTAAATTTTAATAATTTAAATTTATTTAATATTATTAAAATATTAATTTTATTACTATAAATTTTAAAATAATATTATTTTTAATAATTTTTTAAAATTTAATTATGTTGGGCATCGTTAATTATTGAGTTGGTGCAATGGATAGATTAGGGATTGATACGACAATTTTACAATGTATCATTAGATTAGATCTTGATCTTGTCTCATAGATGTGACCAACTGTGTCGTGTTCTTGTCTTCAGTCTTCGCAAGGGAGCAATTTTAATTTAGTGTATTTCGATTTCATTTTTATAACTGGCTAGTTAGCTTACTCTATTTTTTTTTTTTTTTTTCAAAAAATCAAAATTTGATCGAATTAAGATTATTGTCACACTTTTAAATCATTAAAAATTTAATTGATTTATCAATTATAAAAATGTTTAAAACCGTGTTCAAGCTTGGGACTAACTCGCGTCCCTACTGTCCAGCAGAAACACGACATTCTTTACGCACAGTACCCAAACCAACTGAGCTATTTGCTTATAGGCGCTAGTTAGCTTACTCTTGATGGAGTGTTTTTATTGTAGAACGACACTCAATTTGATACACCGTAAACATGTTTGTTAGTAGGATCGTATAATTTAGTATAGTAATATATTTAGTTGTAAAATTATATTATGTAATATAAAAAGTAAGATTATAAAGAAATGTAGTAGGGATAAACAAATAATTTGATCAATCCATCTAAATTAAAAAATTCAATCTGATCTGTCGGATTTAGATCGAATTGGATTGGCATATTTTGTAGTCGGATCGGATTCAGATTTAAAAATATACAATTCGTTTAGATTTGGATCGGATTCGGATTGACAGATTTTATAATCCGCTACAATCTGATCCGGACCGAATTATTATTAAAATTATAAATAAATACATATTTATTTTTAACGTGTTATATTTAAATATTATACATACCATAATAACATTAAATTATTATTTTAGTTTTAAAAACAAATAAAAATGTTAAATTTTTTATAATAATTTAATAATATTTAACAGTATTTTTTTTTATTTATTTGATTATCTAAGTTGTAACTATAAATAAATAAATTTTACTAAAAAATGTATCAATTTAAAATTTAAATTTTAGTATATATTGTATTTTATATATGATAATAATAAAAATAAATTATAATATCAATCCGACCCTATTCGATCTACTCGAATTCGGATCGATTCGGATTGACTATATTATCGAATCAAATTCGAATTAAAATTCTTCAAATTCACTTCTGATTGGATCAGATCAGATTCAGATTGGTGAAAAATTGGCGGTTTCGATCCGCTGCTCACTCCCAAAATTTAGTATGAGTAGGGGTGTGAGTATTTCAAATAATACTATATACTTAACTTAATTTGTCTAAATTTTTAAGCAAAAATAACAAAAATAGCACTCATTGTGTTCAAACTTACATTTTCATAATTAAAAAAGATTATATCATTTTTTTTAAACATCTGTTTAATTAGAATTGAATGGTCGCAATTTAGACCCATTCAATATTACACGTTCAAAGTTGAATGTTCAATATTATTGGGGTGCTAGTTTTGTTATTATAAATTTTAAGGATGTTATTTTTTGTAATTTTCTAATTTTTAATTATAAAATTATATATTTTGATATTGTATTTTATCTTAAATTAAAAATAAAAAAAATTTCCTTGTAATAAAAATAAATTAAATATTATTTTAAATAATTTTTTATAATAATTTTTTTTCATATATAAGCAAATTACATACTATTTTAAATAAAATTTATTTTATTAAAATATTTATCTGTTAGTTGTATCCGATTATATTATACAAATTATTGCTAAATAATATTTAGATTAATTATAATATAATTTAATTAAATATAATTTAACATAATATATATAATATAATACACCAAATATACTATATATAATATGAAAGAGTAGTATAAATTTTGTCAATCGAAGAGATGTGTTTTTTTTTTTTTTTTGCTATGAAACCAAACCCACAAATTCCAGTTAAAATTGGAATTGCAGGGAAGGTTTATAAACACACACGAAGCGAAACACACTCTCGATGTGGGATACTCCATTCGAAGAGAGGTGTTTAACCCAAGTAACTTCTTTAAGAAAAAATTGTCATAATTTTGATAAAAATTTTAAATAATTTTTTTTCAATATTCTTTTTTTCTCTCTAAAAATAAAAAGAAATCATTATTTAAATTTTCTAACTTTTTGGTACGGAATTGCACAAAATACAGTATTTTTAAGGTCAATCAAATCTAAAGTATCGACTCTAATTCTCATGCTCTATTTTTTATTATTTATTTTATTTGTCACTAATAATCAGCAAAAGTGATTAGTAAAATGGTAGGAAAGAAAATTAAAATTAATTCGGTATTATAATTTAATTTTTGATATATAAATAATATACTAAAAATGATAGATGTAAATTGTGAGTTTTAATGTAAAAGTACTGCAGCTGTGTAGCATTAGATTTTAATGCCTTATTGTCTGTAATGTATTGTGTCTAACATACTAATTAAATATACTTAAATTAAAAATTTTTACCTACTTTGGATTTGAATCCTCTCTATTGGAAATTTTTGTCCTAGATTGGCATTTTAATTATAAAACTACAGAAAAAATAGAAAATTATAAAGTAAAATAAGATAAAACCACATAAAAAAAGTTGAATAAAAGAGAATTTTCGATTCAAAAGCTTGTCAATTTGCCCACTTTAGAGTACAATATAACAATATAGTAAGAAAGGAAATTAAAAAAAAATATACTCTTTGTATTGTCTGAAAATAGTGATAGAAATTATAAATAAAAAAAAATAGTGATGGTAAAAATATACTCTCACACATTATTATATCATTAAGGTTAAGCTTGTGGAAGATGAGTAACAATTTATTAACCCACTTTCATTAAACAAGAGAAGAGTTGTGGTCAGTGAGAGATTAAAAAATGTTTTTTTAGGTCTTATTAGTTAATGATTTGGTAAGGGCTTTATTTTATCTCTCATGGATAACTGATTATTAATAATTAATTATTAGACCAAAGAAAGAAAAAGGTCCCTCTTATTTGTTTGTATTGCAAATATGACAATTCACGATAATTATCAGAATAATAACATATTATTTGTCTCCATTATTTTTCTAAGGGTGACGAAACCACGGTACAATAAAACAAGCACAAGACACAAGATTTAAGTATATAATATAATTAGTATAGTTTATTTATAGGAAGAATCAATCTCAGTGACTGGATTTTACTTTTAACCCCCCTTTTTCGGTTCATTTTTTTTTTCTTCCTGTTTTCTGCTGTACCCTTTTTCTTTTCTTTTAATTTGCTTTATCAAATTACAGGTTTTTAAAAGCAATTATAATTTTGGTTTTTAGTAATAACCATAAAATAAATCGTATTATTAAGAATGCCCAACGGAGGTATAACGTTAAAGCCAGATAACAAAAGAGGTTTGGAGGTGTGAATATTGTATGGAGTCCATAAGAGAGACTCATACTACTTATAAATATTACTCTTAATAAATATTACACTCTTATCATTGCTAAACAATGGGAAAGTTGTACTATCCTTTTATTCTCTAACAGGAGGTGCATATGGCCAGAGGACTCAAGAAACATATAAATCATAAACCAAAATAACTAAAGAATGTATCAGATAGGATTGGTGGTAGAGCACTGAAAAATGTTCAGAATACGATCACATCTACAGAAACTGGAACCAATATCATCAACTTCTTTTGAAAACAAATTGACATGCACACAATAATACAAAGAATCTTATAAAATATGAAATCATGTTACAAAAGAATACATTGTCAAGTGATTGCTTATAGACCGTTGACAAAAAAAGAAAAGAAAAGAAAAAATTACAAAATCTTCGTGGTACGTTATGTACATTGATAAATAAACCAAAATGGACAACCAAAAAAACGAAAAAGAATAATCCAATTTTGCTACATGCCATTCCCTAATTATAAACTTGAGGCCAAATATATCTTCAATATTGTGAGGTTACTTGTTGGACCACTGGAATTCTATTTCTAACTTCCGCGACGGTCCACTCTTGCTTTCTGGCAACAGCGTGTATTCCCCAGCAACTGATCCTAGCATTACTACCCGATCAATTTGGATAGTAACTTTCCCGAACGAATTCTGCAATTAGATCGAAGAGGAACATGGTAAGCAGTCATATGAGAAAATCAAAATATTTTTCTTTCTTCTGTAACAAGACAATCCTCTCTATTTACCTTTCCCATTTTGCTTTTGTTCTTGCATGATATATGAAGTTTCTGGCCTTTCGGAGGACTCTCGAAGGACCAGGAAAAGTTTTCATCCCACTCTGGGTTAGGGCCAGTTGAAACAATCTGACAACCACCAGGGTTATTCCAATAAGTTACCAAGTACAAGAAAGATACAAGGATTACTTCAAACAATTTATTGTCCACCAACACTAGCCATGCCCATGCATTAGGTGGTGATGAATAGTTGGCACTAGTTTGCCCCGAGAACCTAACCAATGTCTTTTTAGGGAATTAAATAAAATCTAGTGGATTTCGGCAACATTTATACAGAGTGATGATTACTTTTAATCTATTTTTCAATAACTAAGTTGAAACAAGTCAAAAATAAGGGGGGTTATAAATTCTTCAAATACAACCCAAAACTAGTTTTAAGGTGTATGCATCCAAAGTCTCGCTAATACTAAGAGCAAAATGCAATCTGACAAAATACTCCCCATTAAGACAGAATAGAGTATTTTTTAAAATTCCAAGCATCATTATCTTTACAAAAGCTCAACTGCATTTCTAAGAAGATTACAAAATATAATTGCTAAGAGTTAAAGATATCCTACAGCCTAGTACTCATGGTCTTAGTAATGAACTTTTGATTCATGGATCATAAGTTTAATAATTAATGAAAGAGAAAGAGTGTCTGACAGAAGCTACCTTGGTATAGTAAAAGATAACAGGAATTTGTAAATTATAAGATAGCCATATACCTTGGTTTGCCTTGGTGGAGTGTTGCCTAGTGTAAGCTTGCAATAAACACTCGGGTTTCCAACCGACTGCTTCATATTGTTTCCACGTTTGAGAATCACTACTAATGTTCCAGGTAAACATTGCAACAAAAATTCCACCTTCTCCTGAAATCGAGGTGGACCAGACTGGGTCAAGTATTGCAGCAAGGGGATTGCATCAGCAGCAGCAATTGACTGAGCCTTGGAAACCTCAGCAGGGCAAGCTGACCAAGCTTGCCTGAGAAGAAAAAGTGCATCCAAGGCAGCTTCTTGGGTTGCCTCTGATCCTGTCTTGAGACATGTAACAAGATGTGGAATGCTGAGAGTTGCAGGCTCAGAAGCTCTTAGACGTGGGAAATTGCTATAAAGAGCATTTAAAGCTTTAAGATATTCCTCGTTCACAGTTCCAGTGGCCCATAGATCCTTTTCAATAACAGCTGTGATACCAAAAATATTACAATATTAGAGGAGGAAAAACAAATAATATTTGCTAAGTAAATATACTGATGCCCAACCCTAGTGATTTACTTCGTTAAGCTATCCTTTTTTAATCAAGGACACATGTGTAGCACATTAACAAGGAATGGCATCCAAAAAATCTTGTCAGTTGTGCAGTAGTAAGGGCCCATATACAAAGAGAACATTCTCCACAATGATGAAGTAAATCAAAAAGCCAAAACAGAGAGAGAACTGACCAGTCATAGCTCTGACTGTTTCACTTGAAGCGTATTCTTGAATGATGTTATTGGAAAACAGAAGTTTAATAAACATTGCCGCCTGAACAGATATCTCCGGATCGCTTGAACCAATCAAATCCAACACAACTTGAACACCACCAGCCTCAGCGACGGCTCTTTTATTAGATCGACTGTACATTACAAGATTCTGCAGAGCACATATGGCCACAACTTTCATTTCTTCAGTAGGTTGTTCTTCCAGTACATTTACTAGAGCGCGGCAAGCTGATACAGCATCGGCACTTCGAGCAAAACCCTCATTCTGAAAAAGATCACCAAGAGAAAGTGTTGCCAGTAACCTTGCCTGCTGAGCTTGGGTTTGAGGATCCAGAAGATACTGGGACAGAGGTAAGATGGCAGACTTAGTAACTTTAGTGTCTCTAATCTTCCCATTGTTCAACAAAACTTCCAACAGCCTTGCAGTAGTTTCCTCACACTGATGGCATCTGAGAAGTTCTAAAAGAGCCTCTATAGCACCACTTTCAGCCATTGCTTCTGCACTGGTTGCATCATCGGTCTCCAGTACCAGCAAAGCATTCAAAGCACCAACAACTGTGCTTTCTGAGCCAGAACGAAGCAACTTTACCAACACAGCAACAGGAACTTCTAAATAGAACTCGGAACTAAATTGCAGGATACTAGCTAAGACAGAAGCAGCAGATTCCCACAAAGCATGAGGAAGAGAAGGATCTTCTTGCAGTATCACTTTAGACAATTCGCTGACACCACCTTCTTTTACAATTTCATTAGGCCAAGTTAGTGCAATACTAACAAGAGCCTTTACACCTCTTTGCTGTAATATGCGTGTGCCAGAGGCCAGAATCCGTACAAGGGGACCAATCACTTGTTGTGTCACTGGATCCTTCTGTAGATGTTCTTCAGTAAGTAAGTGTGATAAAAGTTCAGCTGCCAACTGTTGTACTGCTGGTGCTGGAGAATCAAGTAATGGGATAAGTGGTTCAATAGCTTGGTGGGAAATTAATGTATAGTCAGCTCGGCATTGTGGATACTCTAAAATATTAACAAGAACCTGTAATGCACTGTGCTGTCCATCAGGTCCAAATTCAGGTCTTGATAGCAACATAAAAAGGGGTTCAACCACCTTCGCTGCATATGACCCCTTAGCAATGCTAGCGTTATTGGTCAATATCCGGAGCAATTCTGAAAAAGTTGCACAGAGAAAATCGGGTGCATCATGGAGTATAGCCAATATGCTTTCAATTACTCCAGCTTTTACCATTTCCATCTTACAAGCAGGCCTATCTTTCCCTAACTTCACAAGAGCTCTGGAGATAGCCCCATGAAGCAAGTAATTCTTACCATAAAGAAGACCTACAAGAGGAATAACTGCACCATGTGCAGCAACCAGTTCTGCCAATTGCTCATCATCAACTAGCTTATCCAAGGCACGCACAACTGAATGTTGAGCAGGACTAAATTCAGTCACAAGAAGTGACACAAGAGGCTCAACACACCTTGCTGCAGCCATTGTTGACCTGATTCTTGTATTTCCAAAAAGCACACAACATAGCTCTGCAGCATCCCCCTTCAGCTCCATTGAACAGTTAGATGAAAGGATCTTGCAAAGAATATCTACTGCATTAATTTCAACATCTGCTACAGCTAGGGCTCTTGATGGATTCTCACTCAACAACCCAACAAGTGCAGCAATAGCAGCATGTTGCTCTCTTTCCAAACCAGTGTTAAGGATCTCCACCAAAGGTTGAATAGCTTGTCGGGCAGATTCTGCATTCCTTATATGGTCAGCAGAAAATAGACTTTCTAATGCTCTGGCAGCACTGTACCTTGCCCCTCTTCCACCTAACTGTAAAACTGCCACGAGTTGACTGACAGAACCCAATGCAGACTCATGCCTCCGAATGTCGGGACTGCTGAAGAGAATGCCCAATAGATCAGTAGCTGCTTCTTCAGTTGCATCTTGTGGACCAAGTGAAAGATACTTAGTCAGACCTTCCAAAGCTCCTGCTTCAACCATTACAATCTTATTGGATGGGGAATCCTTGGCAAGCTGAGTTAGAAGCCCAAGAGCCAGAAATGGCGCCCCAGGACGATCTGGGATTGGTTTGAGAAGATCCACAAGTAAAGGTATTGCTTTCCGAGATGTAGCACCATTTCTTATGTCATCAACTCTAAACAACCTCTCGAGGGCAACTTGGTCAGGATAACGTACTAAACCAAACTCATCTGATAACTCTAACAAATCACCTATATCAGGATCAGCACAGCCAAGCAGTGGGATTAGCCCACCAGCTGCTCCAGAATTCGCAACTGAAAGAAGAGTTCCCCGGCTACCATTACATACTAGACTTGCGATCACCTGTGCAGCAAAATATCTGTTTGCTGGCTCATCTGACTTCAGCATGTTTGCAACTACTGGAATAGATTTAATGGTTGCATGTGCTCGAATGATGTCTCTATCTTGGAATAGGAGTGCCAGGAGCAAAGCACAAATCCATATGCTGTTATCTTCTTTGAAAGCAATCTGTTTGTCCCACCACAACAAAAGCAGAAAAGCATAAAGGTCTAAACTCATTTTTAAATAAATGCACTGCAAAACTAAGAAAGAAGATGAAGACAGAAATATAAAGCCAAATGAAATAGTTGATTACCTGTGAATAATGTGAAAAACGATTTGATATCCTGTCAATAAGTCTTTCAACTGCTCCAGCATCCATAATCACTAATTTGCACTTTTCATCATGACAAGCGAGAACAGAGAGTAGCCATATAGCTAAATTGGCATCAGAAATAACTGCAGTGCTTATGTCAGATTCATTTTTCTTGTTTTCTTGTTCAGTCTGCCTACAAATGCTAATGCAATCATTGTCATCATCCCTCAGATTTCCCAAAGAAGAGGGGGATGATGAATTAAGCATCTCAACAAGGGACTGAATGAGATGGGCATGTGAGTTTGACTGAATAAGATCTTCAACTACTCTCTGAGGATTAACTTTTGCAGCACAAATAAGAAGTGCAGCTCCACCAATTTTAACCTTTCTGTTTGTAGAATGTATAGCCCTCTTAGCAATTGATGATATACATCCAGAGACACTGGCAACTGTGTCTCCCAGAACAACAGGCTGACCTCTGCAAAGTCGTGACAATATTTCAATAGCTTTTTCCTGCAACAAGGGTGTTGCATTAGCAATAGATAAAACTATCGGGGCTATGCTTTTTGGGAATTCAGCTAAAACTTCCCATGGAGGTTTTGTATGACCAGCAGCTCCTCCTGACCTGGACAATATAGCAAGTGCATCAAGTGCCTCTGCAATTGCAATAGATCCACCATTGGCAGATTCTATAAAAGAAACTAATGCAAGAACAGTTCCAGCACAATTTACACAATCATTCAAGGTATTATCAATTTGGCGAGAATGGAGCAAGCGAGCAATGGCAGCTGCTGCATGGGTTTTACCATAAATAGTGCCTTCATGCAAAACTCTGGTAGCGAGCAAAATAATTTCTTCCATAACTGCTTTCTCTGAAACTTCACTATCCAAAATAAGATTTGCCAATGCACATGTTGCCAATTCTGCAACCTCCAGAACTGAAGAATTGGCAAGCACAACCAAGGACGAGTACAAAAATGCATCTCTAGCTACAGCAGCTACATCCTGGTTCTCCTTAATAGAGAGAAAAATTGCAGCCAAGCAACGAGAGGCTTCTACCAGAATTTTATCAGATTCAACATTCAGCAACTTTATGATTGACACAAGAGTTTTAACAGCAATGTTACATTCACGCATGTCTTTCCTGGTTTCAAAGATTCCAGCTAGAGCTGATGCAGACTTGGCTTGAGTCTCTTCTTTACTTGAGCTTAATATTTTTATCATTGTCTCAAAAGCATCATTTGCAGCACTACCTTCAAGCATTATGTCATTGAGGGGAGCCACGGAAAGCATACTTTGTAAAGCATCCAAAATATATACTTTGGACTCAGGTAGGTCACTGGTTAATAATGCTGTAAGCTGACTGATGGTTGCCGTGTCAGATTTATGGATTAAATGATTCAACGTCTTTGCTGCAATTTCTTTCCCATTTGAGCTACCATTCTTTAGAAGCCACAAAAGTGCAGGAACAGCATCAGCACTTTCAACACATGCACGAATATCTTCACTGTGATTGCATAGGTTTCTAAGAATTGTTGCGGAGTCTTCCTTAGCTTTCACAGATCCAGTCTCTAGAATCTGGACAAGGGGAGGTATGCCACCAGCAGCAGTTATAGCCCATATACTTTCATCATTTTCATTGGATAGAAGACAAAGAAGGGCAACTGCGCATTCTTGCTGTTGTTCGGAAGAAAGTCCAAGGAGAGATATTAATAGCTGGACTCCTTCACGACCTTGAAGAGCACGCCATAAACTGGATTCACTATTAGAAAGTTTGAGCAGAGCTCTAATAAGCTCCTCCTGAGCTTCGCTTACTGCCATAGTGATTAAACCAACAAGCAATCGTTTTGCATCAAAGTTTGCAAGTTTAGTCGAGAGTATCGTATTGCCATACAAACTGGCAAGGGCTTCTATGGTCCGTTCCAGCACTAGGAAAGACAGATGAGGTTTGATCTGCAAAAGCAATGTCCTCTCAACAGCCAGAGGATCCGATGCTCTAGTTGATTCTGCTTTGCTATCATATATCATAAGAGCTGACGCTAAAGCTCCTAGGGTATCAGCAGTTTGGGCAGGTGAAGTGCACAACTCAAGGCTTTCACCAAGACTTGAGATAACATATGACAAGCCACCAGAAATATTTGCTAAAGCACACATAGCATTCTCCTGCAATGCTTGAGCATCCTTACCTTGCATGAATTCTTTTGAAGGGGCTATTGTAGCATTTATCAAAGTAGGAATACCATTATTTTTAGCTATCTCCTTTCTTGCCTCTTTGCTCTGGGCAGAAAGAGACTTGAGAGTTCCAGCAGCTTCTGCTCTAACCGATGCTTCATTGCCGGGTCCTAGAAGCTTGAGAAGTTGTTTAGTAGCCTCCACAGTAAGCACTTTAGAACAAATTGAGGTATCCTCCATCATCGCACAAGCAAGAAGAAAGCAAACATTAGCCTGAGTGCTTGATTGTCCTGTTGCCAGTAACTTTACAAGTATATCCACTCCTCCGGCCTGCAAAGTTGCAGACCAGAAGCCCTCAGTGTTGCTGGATAGGTTTCTCAACGCTCCAGTCAACAAGCTATCAACCAAATTACCACTCTTGAATCCACCTTTTAGCTGCTCCCAGAGCACTGGCACAACCCCTTCAGTTGAAAATATTTTTGATCCAACATGATCCCGGGCACCACCTTGTGAGACAGCATAAATAGTCTTTGCAGCTGCAACTTGACCTTCAGCAGGGCTGGACTTCAGCAAACCAAGCAATGGTGGAATGCATCCCCCGAGTAAGACTTTCACCCTCAGTTCATTTTCCTTACAAAGAGAACCTAAAACAGAAGCAGCTTGTATCTTCACCCCAAGCGACCCCGACCGGAGAAGAGAAACAAGTACTGGAACTGCCTGAGAATGAGATCCAACAGCACTGAAAGCATTTTCACGAGTATCAACAAGGTCCAACAAAAGCCTCAATGAATACTCTTTTTCTTGTACAGATGAGGAACTTTGACGTAGCTGCTCTATACATTGAGCAACACTTGCTAACGTCCCATCTGGGTCCTCCAGGCTTGTACTGCGATCTCTGTAGCAATTTGGGAATGTAAGATGTCAAACACAATTTATATCAGTAAGCGCTCAAGACTTCCTTTATCAAATGTTTCTTTACTCAACAATCACCCAGGATGGACCAGAGAATAGAATGCAAAATAACTAAAGGAACAAAGATTCTTTTTTGCAGAAGAATTAAGGAATCATTCAAGTTCAAAAGAGAATCATGGCCAGAAATCGAATAAGTAGATAACCATGTGAAATGAAATGAGTAGGCAGAAAAAATTAGCAGCATGCCAATAGAAATATGTTGCTATTTAGGAAAAGCCACATGCAGATATTAAGATCGAACAAACCTCGAACCCATCTTTACAACAGAATGTGGAGTTGGAGGCTCAGTATTTCTTTCCTGTGATCGTAGCAATGAAAATAATGAGCCAAAGACAAAATTCAAATAATGAAAAAAATGACAAAGGAGCGCAAAGTAATCATACAGCAACGTAAACACAAAATATTTTGAAATAAATCAATAAACCATGGTGTGAAACAGAACAGATTGCGAGTAAAAAGTTGAAGGGGCAAAAATAAATTGCAGTTTTATCCTCGAGATGGAAAAGAACAGAGGTTTAGATGTGTGAGCCCATACTATATCCCAGCAGTAGATACGATGTAGGGTTCAGTGTTTACGTTAGGATAGTTATACACCATATTTCCAATAAAAGAATAAACAGACTAATAAAAAGATGGAGATATGAGTAATAAATCCTGAAGTGGAGGATCAAAAGTTTAATTATTCTGATAAGAGTTACCACCACATTCCTAATAAAAAACAAATCAGTTAACAAATGGAATAAAGGAGTAAGAAGAAACTCTGAAAGTTTGTGAAGGATTTGATACTGTGAAAATGGCTAGGACAACTTATTAGGTGAACTGAAGGACTAGATACTAGAATTTCTAACAGTCTATCAAAAATTGAAATTATAAGTTTAAGAATTTCATAATCATTGCAGAGCAGAAAAATCGCTAATCAGGCCATTGCCCACAGCAGAACAAACCAAGTTAACTAA
Source organism: Elaeagnus macrophylla (assembly GCA_029378325.1). Classification (NCBI taxonomy): domain Eukaryota; kingdom Viridiplantae; phylum Streptophyta; class Magnoliopsida; order Rosales; family Elaeagnaceae; genus Elaeagnus; species Elaeagnus macrophylla. The sequence goes on along the minus strand of CM055648.1, from coordinate 18,145,016 downwards.
AGAACTAAAAAAAGTGCAAGTCAAGTGAGATCTAGTACTTCCTAACCCATTCCACATGTTGCCACTGCCACACCTACAGTCCACAACGAAGCATGAATTACCGTGACTGTTCACAGCCTTAAATCAATTAGACAGTTTTTTTGGATTTGGTACTCTATTAATTTTTATATTTTTAAAATATAAGTTTTTTTTTTTTTAAGTTGTATATTTTAAATTTTTTAATTTAAAAAAAAATTCTTAAATTTAATTTCTTAAAAGAATTATCAATTTTTTAACATATAATTGTTATGTGACTTTTTAAAGAAATAATTTTTGAACTTTTAATTTATATTACTAAAAAAAAAAAATTTTGAAAAAATAGTTTTTGATAAAAAAAAAATTAATCAATTTTTTAATTAATTTTTTTGTTTCGTGATTTAATTTTTTTAAAATTTGTTTAACAAAAAAAATTATAATTATATGCCAAAAAATTAAATTTTTATTTTTAAAAATTAAACTGTATATTGAATATATATATATATTATAAAAATAATGGACTTGAGAAACTCAATTTTTTCTGCCATCATCTTCACCGTCCCTTCTCTTTCCGCCCAAAGATGCGAAATATGTATGTAACTTATGCATGCGGAAAAACAAGTAAGGAATGATGCATAAATTGTTAAAGAATACCAGATCATTAGCGCCGTGGCCACTGCCATTGCTGGCAGCAAACTTCCAAGCCAGTGTTGCCGCCAGCTTCTCTTCGCTTCACGCTTTCAAAAGGAAAACCGATCAAGAAATTCGCTTCTTCTCCAGATCTAACATAGAGACACAATTAAAAGCATCAACTCCTCTTGGCGAAGGGCAATCAAATTTCCGAATCAAAATTTTGAACAAATGCAATGAACATCAGACTATATCTTATCCAATTGAAATGACGAGCAAATAAAACAAAACGGCAAATCATAAAATAAAAAGAAACTAAAAGGAACACAGAGCTCAATTCAAGCAATAGTAGCAATGAGCAACCGAAGCTCAACCAAGCCAGTTAACTGCCAGACATTCGGATCATTACGTCTGGAAGCTATACTGTGTTCGGTAACAAAAGAAAGAAAAAGAAATAAATCAATGAAATGAAATGAAATGAAGCAAGCTCAATTAAGCATAATCTAGCCAACTATTCATCAAAAATGAAATTACATTTATCCGAAACTGAATGAAATCCGAACTAGCTAAGGACAGATTTAGCCAGAATTCAGCGAATCCAATGCAGATCGAGTAGAAACCAATCAAGTCATAAGCATTCAGTAAACAGACAAACGCAAATCAAAACACCTCCAAACAACAAATGAAAGCAAAACGTGTTTATATATGAATGCAGATTGTGAATAATTCAACAAAATCAATAGGAAAATTCTCGACCTTAGCATTCTTCAAGAACACAAATCAGAAAGAGAATGATATAGAGACTGACCTCAGAGACTTGCTCAGGGTTGAAACTCTCTGAGGCATCAATTGGTTTCGTAAAAGAGAAGCGAAAAGAGCATGGAGAACAACTACCACAAAAAGTAGCTACTATCAAAAGCAATGGAGACAGAAATGGGACAGTGAATTATATACTACATTCTTCTTCTTTCTAACTAGGGACTTGGCCCATTGTAATAATATTTTAACAGGAATTTTATCCTCGGATATGAATTTAAGCTTTGATTACATAATAAAAATGGTTCTAACAATTTTATTTAATTAAAATTTGCTATCTAACTTAATATGATATGAGACTTCTCCTTTTTTTTTTTTTTTTCTTTTTTAGCGAAGATTTTTCTTATTATTAATATTACACGCATAATTTAGAATGCAAATTATGAAATAATTGTAATATCACTTACGTTTTAGTAAGGTTTTCAAATTTTATATCATGTAGATTGTTGTATGTATTAAGTTAAAATAAAAAAGTATTATTTTTTAAGATGGTGTTTAAAAAAAAATACTATATATTTTTAGAAAGTTTTAAATTTATCTTCTTAAAATTAAACTTTAAATTTCCACTAACTTAGTGTTTTCTCTTATTTGCTTAATTAATCACCAGCTATGATGGGGAATTTGAACTACCACCAGCTAATAATGATTTATAAAATGCTTATGTCTAGCCGTATTATTTCCATCAATCAACTTATGTGTCTTAATGTGGCATATTGCTGATATATCTAATGAATTTGACGTTTAAACTTATCTTTCCTATTATGTAAATGTAACAATCGTACAACTTCTTATGTTTTTGCTTCACAGTGATGACATATTAGTATATTACAATCTCTTTTAGTACCCAATTGAAAGTTGCTTATGTATTGTTGAATGAAAGCTCAATTAAACTTAATTTATGTAATAAAAAAATTCCATTGAATTTAATAGAAGACATTAGCTCTAGAAGTGTCCATAGTGTTTTTGATGTTAAGAGGGTTACTTTACTTTTCATAAAAGCAAGTAAATGAACGTTGAGTGGATTGCTTACAAAGAAGAACATCTAACCCAAAATGTGAATGATGGCTAGCTAACATCAATAACGTAATTAATAATATTATTATAATATGATATTGTCTTTTTAAGTCACATCTTATCAAGGAAGCAATTAATTTGTAAATCTGGAATAAAAGGTCACCCCAAAAAAAAGTTATTGCATTTTTGGATGTCTTTCTTTTTAAAAATAATTTAAAAAATAATTAAATTAAAAATTTAGTGTAAATTTAACACTAAGTCGTATATTTTTAATTCAAAAAAATTATTATTTTTATTATTATAAATTTTAAAAAGTATTATTTTAAATATTTTTTTTAAATATTTTTCGGATCATCATAAAACACTTTCGACCAAATAAAGATCGGTTACCAGATTGGATGTTTATAAGTGATTATTGTAACAATTAAAGGATTGCCCAACCTTTGAATATTGGTTGATAATTTAGAATAACACAGTAAAAGCAATTCCACAACTTTCCAATCAAAACCGTCTTATTTCTGTTTTCTTTTGGTTTCATTCGGTATGATACAGCTGGAAAAGCGAAAATGCAGAGATTCAGAGAAGTGTTTTTGACCTGATCCCAAAAAAAAAAAAAAAAGAGTAGTGTTTTTGGTAGAGGTTCTGTCATCGCTATCCTATACTTTTATTTTTATTTTTATTTTAGGAAGCATACATTGTGTAATAGTCGGAGATTCTTGGGGCTGTATTGTAGCTCCAACCATTTTTTTTTTATAAAAAAAATTTTATGTATATTTTTAGCATGTAATAATATATTGTGTTTAATTTTTGAATTCATATTTTATTTTTTTATTAATAATATTTAATAAATATGTTGATAAATGTCAAATGATATGAATTGTTAATAAAGAGATTAAATATATACTCATTTTTTCATATATTTAGTAACTATTAGTAATATAAATAAAATTGTAATGGTATATTATATATAAAAAATTCTTAAATATGATGATTCAAAAAAAATATTTAATTTCACACTCAATATTATAAAAACAAAATTAAAAAAAAGAAGCATGTAATAAGCTTCAGACTAAGACTTTTAAGTTTTTATAATTCATATTGTCAAAAATTTTCATATTTTATTTTAATCTAAATTTTAACTTTATCTAATATTATATTATTTGCAATTTTATTTTAATTTTTTAAAATTTAATTGAAATTTTATGAAAATTTTAATATTTCTTTATTCTTAATTTTTCATTCAATTTTATTTTTATTAGTCAATTTTATATTATTTATCAAAATATATTTTTAAATATAGTTTCAAGTTTAAAATTCTAAATCGAATTATACTTTTTACATTTTCATATATTTATTTTAATTTTAGTTTTAACACTTTAATACATATAAATTTTGATGTATTTAATTGATATTAATATATATTAACTTATTATATTTTTTTTAATTTTTATTATAAATTAATTACAATATTTTAACTCTATATTTTTTGAATACTAACTCTTTGTCTCTATTATAATATTGTAAAAAAAATTAGTGTTGGATCAAGTATTGTCTATTGTAGCTCATATTAATTATGTTTTTTTTGTTTTTTGTTTTTTGTTTTTTTAATAACAAATATTAAGTTTTAGCCTTCTTTAACAAAAATATTTTTGACTCTGCATTGTGTGACTCAAGTCCAGAAGATGAAAGCATCTTTTTTTTATATCAAATATTGGAGATAGCAATTCAAACCAAGATTTTCTCCAATAATACACAAAATACACCCAGCCTGTATCACTCCACAAGATTGCAGCTCATATCTATAAAAATAAAAAGAAAAATAAATTGTACAGACTCAATGGTCGTCAATAATAATAATAATAATGTATTAATATCATATCTTGCTATTTATTCTTTAAGCTGTATGTCATTTTTTTTTTTTTTTACAGAGACTCAACAACCACGAGTATTCATTTAAATAAAAAGACATAATACTTAACACATAACACATGTACTTCCTTTATTAAATTAAGCACAACACTTGGACTGGTGGCAATCAGAGTTTCCATAATTATTGAAAATACAAGGTCATGTTTATTAAAAAAGACATGAAATAAAGGATATGGTCATTATTTTGTTCCCTTCCAGCTTATTGAATTGTAACAAGACAGTATTTGATGATTTTGATCCTTCTAACTCCAACTATCTTTACACGCCTTGTTAGTTTTCCGGTCTAAGGATTTTCAATTAAAATTACGGCCAAAATAGATAAATAGTAAAAGAAAGATAAGTTGCAGTTAACTGTATTTTAAAATCAAACTGTAGCTTTTTTCCAAAGTTTTGTCTAATACGTTTCAGAGTGAGGGATTCAAAACAGGAAACTTATCGGAAAAAGTGCCAAGCATTTTACCAAGTATACTAGAAGCTGTAGTCTATAGGCCCACAAAACAACTGGAAGTTGAAATAAATAGTACTAAAGCATGTCCACTGACAAAAACATGCCAAATAAAGTGGATCTTCGTAGTCTCCATTGAGGTATTCTACATATATTGCGGACTTGTTACATTGATTCACATTGCAATACTAACAGCCAGTCCAATAAGTTTCACTTTGACTCCCAGATTCTAAAAATAAACTTGAGCTGTTACAATTTTAATAGATAAAACAAAAACAAAAACACGCTTAGAGTTAGAGAAAAGAAGAAGTACGCCCATTAAAACGATCTAATATTCTTTCTTTCTTTTCTTTTTTATATACCAAATCCACTGCAAGTTTAGATCACAACTGCCAAAATCAACATCCAGGCATATTCGCTAATCAAACCCTGAAAGGTAATGTGAGAATCGGTATTCAACATACTCCCTGTTATTCTACACGCTCATATGAAAATATTCTTAGATCAAGAATTATTAATTTCATCCGAACTCCCAAAGACTATGAACCGCCAAAAATGAAGAGCAACTAATTTTTCCTGCCAATAATAAACTGGACCAGTATCCAAAAGAGCTAACCACACGCCAAGTAGCAGGCTGATGATCAATACTGAAATTTTAAAAACTCAAGTAAGGCTGATTGCTGTAGAATAGGATTGAATCAAAGTTAAAGCCTGCTCTGTGATAGCTCTATTCCGGGCAGACCTCACCCAATCACCCACTATTTCTGTAGCTTGGGTGCCCAGGACACCTTCTTCAAGAACATCTGCAGCTTCAACTATTTTTCCTTCAGCCAGATAGCAATGTACTTTATTGATGACCGATTCAATTCCATCACCAGATTGTTCTACTTCTTTAACCTGGACACAAGTCAAAGTGAAATAGACCATTTCAGAGTGAGATATATACATGATAAAAACATAGAAAAGAGTCACAAGACCATTTCAATTTAGTACCTTCAACCAAGATGCTAAGTGTGCTAAAGAATGTGCCAGGATGCCACCACCACCAGGAGGTATTAGGCTGAAGTGCCGAAGAGCATCTTTCAAGGCATCAAACTGCAAGAAACAGTTGAGTTAGTACATAGGATCTTATCTTAGAATCAGTCTTACTTCCAGAATTTTCAGCATTCAGACCTCAAAAGCTCAACATCTTTTTTTCAAAATTTATGTGTTTGCTAAATCTTCAACTGAGATCTTCTTTTCATTAAAATAAAACTAGAAAGCTGATCTTAAATCTAATATTTCGAACGATGACACTGACAGACAGACATCTGCCTTAAGAACCTTTTTGAATTAGGTATTACTATTAACAGTCAGCTGAAGGTATGATCATAATACAACTTTCTCAATCTGGACAGATTACATTTAGTATGCACGCAGGACAGTTTCTACATCGTGTCAAAACCATCTAAAATTTTCTAGCAATACTACCCATCTATGTCATAGATAGCAGTAACAGACGCTGAAACTCTCAGACAAATCCTTAAGCAGTTGACAGAGCAAACCAAAACTTTGGAAGAAACCTTTCACAACTCATAGTAGTATGATAATTACTAGAACCATAGTTGAAACAGTAGTTAACCTTCAGGCTCCAACATAATGAAACAAAACAAGGACATAAATAGCTTGCCTTTTGATTCAAATGCAATAAAGTATCTGTGCCATTGTTTCTTGTTTCATCAGGAAGGGATGAGAGAACCAAATCTAAGACTGAATCTTTGTCAATGCCTTCAAGATAATTGCGTAAAGCCTCTATCTCTGACCGAATAGGCAACCCTCTCGCAAGTGCATCTTCCAATGCAAGTGCTCCCTATAGAATCATAGATAAGTTGTAAGTTTGAATGTTTGGAAAAATAACCAACAAGATTGGGTTAAAATATGCTCATTTATGATAAAAGGATTTATCATACAAAACAGAGATGCAATATATTACCAAAGCAAGCTTGTGAGCAGAGTGACTCCGTTGAGCCTCTTCAGATCGTGCATAGAATGCCATGCACAATGCATTTATCTAAAATTGTATGAAGCCAAAAAAATATCAGTTTACGTAATGGATCAAACCAAAATATTTGGTGGTTACTAATGAGAAATGACAGATCTAAGCAAAATCAACAGCCATAAGCTTATTCCAGATTCAACTTTGTCCCATATTTCTTACTGATGTCAGTGAATAAAGCTTCTTTATGCTGACAACATCAAGGAACATTAGAGCAACAAATCTAGAAGATAAAACCAGATTAGCATAACAGTACAGCTCCATGATCAAGACTAGCTGTGTACCTACCCTAACCTGAGTCTAACATCCCTATTAAGTCGTACATCTATGGTGACTTCATGGGGAAATCTAGTTCTTAAACAATATATTTAAAATGATTTTATTTAATGTTGTGATTCCTATTATCCTCCCCTTAATCTTTAGCATTAAGTGCTCTATCAAAGCAAAATACAAACCTGTCATAGTGTGTTTAATCAATCTTAATTTGGAATGTATGCCTAACACAAAACCATTCTATGTTGAAACTGGTCATCAAAAGAGTTCCTTTGATGAAATGCCAAGGTCCCCCCTCCCCCCCCAAAAAAAAAATTATATGTGTCACGAGCGGTTTCAATGTTTTTATAAAGCATTCAAATACATTTTTCCAGAAAAAGTGCATCGAATTTCCTTCTGAATTTTTTCTCCTGTTAGATCAATATGGAATCAACATTGGCTTGGAAATATATTCATAGGTGAATTTGGCTAATCTTACATTTAGATTTGCCTCTATCATTTTCTCTATCTGGGATGCCTTTTCACTAGCAATTGTTGCAGCTAGTTCTGCTTTTGCTAATTCTTGCACCTGCTTTAACTTCAATTCAGCATCATTTTCCTGCAATTGTCAACATTACAACTTTTAATTCTATAGATGAACATGCACCTTCGAAAAAATATTTTAACACAATCTTAATCATACACCTTCTGTTCAAGTTCTCTCTTAAACTTCTCTTCAAGTTTCTCTTGAAGTGCCTTGAGTGCAGCAGCTGCTTTTACTCTCTCTCTTTTCAATTCCTGAGAAAAGACAAAATCAACCACGTGATGTTATTTGAAAGCTTCTGAATATCTTAATTGAAAATTAAATGTTCACCTATCAATTGTTCATGATAGTTGCTATACACTCGTGGTTCTAACCACTTGCACCATAAATTGATCTCAACCCCAATGTCATCATCCACTCTAGGATGGGGACAAGGTCCTTGAATTCTCTTTCTATGAAATATGTTTCTAAGACAGATAAATGCCTTAAGAAACCTAATCAAACTACATTTTACTCATTACTCACATTTGTCCATTCAGGTCCCAGACAGTAAAGCAACCATAAAGAATCTCAAAAATGAAAATAAAATATACATAGCAAATAAAAGAAGAAAAGACAGTCCAATTATAAAGAAAAAAAGATATACAGTCATGCAACCTTGTCAAGCATTGCTGCCTCTTCTGCAAGCATCAGTTCTCTTACCCCAGCATCCTTCAAATCCTTTTCGTACTTCTCCTATGGTGAATAGAAAGGTTAGGAATAAAAATGGTAAGAGAATACAGAAAGCTGGCCATCTCATTTTGTGGAATAAGATTCAAAGTTGAAATTGGAAGGTTTTAACTTTTAACTAAATACCTTCATAGCTCTCTTTTCTTCAGAATATATATGAGCATCTAATTCAGCTTGCCTTTTTTCTGCTGTATGAATGGCTTCTAGGAAATCAAGGACTAATTTTCCATCCTTGGATAAGTAACCATCATTTAACTCTTCAATTGCATTAACGAAAGACTGCCACCCAACAAACCACATTAAATAAAACGTACACACACATAATATTTACGGAATAGCTAAAAAAAATTGAGATATTTACCTCTTTCTCTTCTGATAAGTGATTGTTTTCCTGTTTGTTTAAAGAGCCTGTATCCATTTCATCACCTAAATGATATGCCTCGAGGAGAGAACTAGGGGGTTCTAGATCTTTATGTAGTGTATCCTGCAAAGTTCCATCAGGAAGAACTTCTAATAAAACCATTGCAGATTAATGTTACTTCAAAGTTTAAACAGTATTCCAAAACAAGCAAGAAACCTACTACAGGATTCAATATGAGGTATGTCAGGAGAATAGAAAAGCGAATCTTAATTATCATGTTATAAGAAACAGCTTGAAAGACTGCTCCCACCAATATGATATGAGGTTTCAAAGGGGAATGTCACGGTGCTCAATTTTTGGAATATGGTTTAGCTTTTTTTCTCTCTCTTTACTTTTTTAGACAGAAGCCTTTCAAGAGAAATAAAGAGACTCAAATGCAACATTTATGCATGTTCATGCACATGCAGTTGAAATGCCTTCTTTCTCACATTCTTTTGGTATTTATTCATGTTAGATTCTATATGATTTAAAAAAAAATGAGCACAATACAGACTGAAAGACTAAAACCTGTCATAATTACTACAATAGCATAAATAAATTAATAGATAAGTATAGCTTCTGTACTTGGGCTGGAGTTAAGTTTTAGTTTTCTACTTTCAATGTGAAACCAATAAATCTTCTAATCACACTCAGCAAGAGAATAGGGTTAGTTTCACATTTAAGAAAACTTCAAATAACTAGCAGTTGATGTTAGCATGATTTATTTTATTTTTATTTTTAAGAAAGGTAAAATCACAATTACCTCCCCTCTGTCTTCCGAGATGATTTGTGGAGTTGGATCAGTCTTTATCTCACTTTTTTCTTCAGTTGCATTGGCCTGGGTAGATAACAGTGGAATTGGAACCTTCTCATCTGAATCCGTACTAGGACTTCTCTCTCCAATTGAGTGCAGGCTTCCTTGAGTTGAAACTTCAATATTCAAACTTTGATTATCAGATGCCACATTGTGATGAGAATTATCCGGTAAATCCTTTTCTTTGTCAGGGCTAATGCCTTCTTCAGGTGCTGTGACGGGGTTATCTTGGATCTGAGACTGGATTTCACCTTGTCTTTCACTTAAAGCTTCAGCATGGGGAATGTCTGAAGAAATTTCAACTTTCTCAGCAGGCTCCTCATAAGTAGTCAATTTGTTAGTTTCTTCGCTAGGGGGAAAATCTGATTGCTCTCCAAAATTTTGTGTACTTTTGCCATCTCTACTCTCATCACCAATCTTAGCTTCTTTAAGAGGATCATGCTGACCTTTATTGCTGGAAATTTGGTCCAGATATCCAGTTTGGTACGCTACAAGAATGGCAGCACCAATAGCCGCACCTCCGATTGCAATTTTTGACATGGAACCACCAGAAGCTGGTGGCTTTCCTGCAGAAGCAGGTTGTGGAGTCGCATTTCTATGGGGTGTAGTTGACAATTCTCTTCTTACATATTTAGGTATCTGCTACAGTTGAAAGAAGGAAAAACAAAATTATAGACCAAGCAAAAAAGATTAATGCAAGTGAATTCAATGCCCTGGTAGCATCAATTATAAGGATTACCAAATTAACAACTAAAGGCCCACGAAAACAGAGGTCATATAAACGTAATTATTGAACAATTATAGATTATAGGGTTCATAGATCAAATGCATTGACACAAAACGAAGGCGAACACAATTTTCCACGGACTCTACAAACACGCAAAATTAAATAACATGCGTCATTTGTAAATTACAGGGTGGCGAGAAACAATAACACATTGAAAAGAAAACCATGCCTACAAATTATACCAAGCTTTAGTAAATTTACATGCCTGACTTGTAATCTGTCTTGGGAATCTTTTAATTGCTCGACGTGACGACACCTCCAAAATTGACCTGCAAAAATGAGGTAGTTCAATAACAAGGATTAAAATACACGCATCATTGTGCCATAAATAAAGTAATTAGGGGATGAAGAACTACAAAATGGTGGGTCACCTGAGCATCGTTGGTGTGCACGAGTGAGCGGCAGAACGGGAGAACAGATGTTTGAGAAAATGTCTAAGTGAAAAAAAAGGGGGCCGGAAAGGGATCAACTGGAAGTGGAGGGTAATGGCCTGTTTTTGCTGAAGAAATTAGTTAAGTTGTTGAAATGGTTTCTCTGTAAGAGGAGAGGAGAGGAGAGGAGAGGAGAGGAGAGGCGGAGGTACTGGAGAATACTTCGAAGTCAGGACCGATGTCTTAAATGCTGTGAATGTCTACCTATGCCATGAGTGCCCTTATTTTTTCTTTTTTTAACCGGTTCGACTTTTAGTTTCGTAAAAAACTGTATAATTTATTTTATTTATTTTTTTTTTTTTTTTTAAAAAGAGCTCTAAAGGCTCCTTTTTTTTATTAAAGAAGAGAAAACAACTCACACACCCGTGGTGGGATTCGAACTTGGGTTCCTAGTGGGGGGAGGGGGAGTCTTACCACTAGACCTTATTTTAATAAGGTTAGGAGTTCAAATATTTTACGATTTCTTTTTAGCTGGGCACATATTCTTTGAATTTTAAAAAAATTGTAAGGATTAGCTATTCTCTATTAAAGAATATAATATATTTAATTATACATTTATATAAATTAACAAATTTTATGTTTAAAAATAAAATAAGTTTCAAATTATGTTTAGTATATATTAAATGTAATGCATAAATTATAGATATAATTAAAGTATTTATTTGTATATTTGTTAAAAATTTAAAATAGAATGTATCTTTAATTATAATGTTGTATTTCTTAAGAAAATATATTAATGAAATTTATAGAAAATGATAATAAATTTAGTTTCAGGGATTTTAGGGAGTCAAAAATGTTATCTCCTAACCTACCTCACAAATGCATTTTTTTTATCGATAAAAAAATTGGATTTTCCCCATAATTATTCACACTGGTCAAAAAATTTCCAACACTAATGGAAAGTGTTATCGTGAATTTTTCAAAACATTTCAAGTCTTTTGAAAACTTGAAGTTTCTTTAGAACCTCAAAATTTGCTACTGGGTACACTTCATTGCAACCTAAACCATTGGATCAAATTATGGACATCGAAAGAGCAAAAGATCATTCATTTGAGGATCTTGTTTCAATTTGGGATGATGTATTGCCTTGATCCCTTACATTTTTATTTAATTCTCACACTGCTATGTAGCTAGCTTTATTTTTATTTTTCATTTCCTAGAATGTGTCTTTGCTATCAAGCATTAATTTATTTACTTGGTTTTTGATTGATGGAGAAAGTTATGGAATCTATTACATAATTGATTTGATTGTTGGAAAAAGTTATGCAATCTGTTACATGATTGAATTAGTGAAATAGATTACGTATGCATAATTCTTGTTTTGAATGTCTATTAAGCATGCATATGTGGCTTTCAACCTCTCTAATCTTTTTTATTTTTATTTTAATAAGATTCAACATTCTCTAAACTCGTACCATTGATCCTTCACCACCTAAGTAGAACACATGAGCCTATTTGACTCTTGTTGAATAAACAATACCTTCTTGAATGCATTTCAAACATTTATTTGAAAATTTATTTCTCAGTCTTAAAATAAGTCATTTTGTTTTTGTTTTTGTTTCCCTCCTTACATCTCTTGGATTGGTCCTTTAATAGTTCTTAATTTTATTTATTGTTAAAATATTAAAAGCAAATAAGTCGTTATCTTATATGCAATCCCAGTTGGAAATAATTAAAACTAACATGTCATAACTCACAATCATTTATTTGTTCTTCAGAGTTGGTTTCTCAATTTTTATTTATTGTTATGGGATTAGTTAAAGCCCATTAGGTATTTTCTTGGTTTACAATTTAACTTGCATGAATTAGAGTTGTCATATATAGTAAAATTGTTTAAAGAAACTTTTGTTTAATCTAACTAGACTTTGCCCTTAGTTCGTTAGTCTGTTCACTTTCTAACATGTCTTCTTACCATCATTGCAGTACAGATGCCACATATGTTATTTACTGGTGTTGAAGATTACAAGGCAAAGAGAACTCAAGCAGCTACCTACTTCTCCGTAACTTACTACAAAGAACTTGCCGCAAACAAGGACCTGGTGCTTATTCTAGGAGATATTGTTTTCACCAACAAGCTCGGCGACACAGAGGCAAAGTGGCTTCTTGAGATTGCTCAATCCTTTTATTTGAATGACGTGAGGTACAAATTGGTTGAAAGATTCAACAAAGAAACTCATGATTTTGATTCCAAGGATGTCTTGTGTTTTATGACTTATAGAGAATAAAAAAGATTTGTAAAAGTTTTAAGGGTATAAGAGAATATTAATGACTGATTTGTGGAGTAGTTGTTCTCATCTTCATTTTTATCTTTCAATTTGTCAAGACTTTTTTGTCTTGAGAATGTGGGATTCTTGAAATGATTGTGAGTGGACATTAGGATTATGCCAAGTCCATTGAGGCATACCACAAATTGAGATAAAAATCTCATTTGTTTGATACATGTAATTTTCAAAAATGTGCACCGGTCAAATATGAGTGAATTAATAACTAATATATCAAATTATCTAAATAAATAACTTTACATTCACTCTTGTGTGTTAGACTTATTCATCGTTTCAAGCAATATAATTGACATATGTGTCATTAGGGTGGAAACAAAAACTAATAAACCAAACCTAATTGATAAATCAAACTGAACTAAAGTTAACGATTTTAGTGTTATACGTTTAAATTAGCAATTTTAGTGTTATACGTTTAGTTTTGTTATACCATTTCAGCTTTATTTCAATTACATCCAATTAAAATGATACTTTTTTTCTTAACAAGTTGTTCTATTAAATCTTGAACTTATAATCTTTTAAATATAAAGTATTCCTATTTATCACTTATAACTTATAAGAGTTCAAACCAATGTTTTCAAATTTTTAATATTGCTCTTAAGTTAACAACATTCTTGTGTACATCAAGTTTCTAGTTGATATCAATTTTTCAAGTAAAATAATCAAAAAATAAAATTTATGCTTCAAACCATAAAACTTAATTGCATTTCTCATTACCTCAACATCTTTAAATACCGTATTCAGTTACAATTCTATTATTTCTAACATTAAATCACCCTTCTTGAACATCCATATCTAACTCCTATTCAAAATTCACTTCATTATCAACATCTACATCATGTTCAACATCATTCCCAACTTCATTTTCATGTTATATTCTACTAATCTCACCAACTTCATACACATTTCTCATGTCAACCTTCACTCACTTAACTCCTAACAATAAACATATATCAACTTAATTTCTATCAAATTCAATTAATTAAAATATACTAATTAATAGTACAAACATTATACTACAAACAAATCCCAATAGGTTTTGTAAAAAACAAACCCCAATCCAACAAAAATATTAGTATACATACAAAAAAAATCCAACAAAATGCTTTCAAAAAACCCAAACAATATGCAAAAAAAAAAACCTAACAATATACATACAAAAATTTCAACATAATTCAAGCAATTAGTCGATGATTATTTTAATCTAAAAACAATAAGGATAAAACTTAGAAACAAGTTACAAATAAAGTGTAAAGTAAATTTCATAGGAACCACTCGACACACCCAAATAAAATAATCACACAAAAATAAACAATACACAATTTTTTATGAAAAAAAATCATCATTAAGCATATAAAGTAGAAGAAAAGACAAGGCCAATAAAAGTTTCAAAAGATTCTTACCACACACTAGTGTGAGCTAATTTCCTCTTTTCAAAAACTCACTAGACTTGGTTTCAATAGTGTTTTCAATCATCCTCAATCGCTTCAAATCTTTAAATCCTTTTACTCTTTAGCGCAGGGTAATTTTCTTTTAATTTTTGTCCTTTGCATTTTAGGATTTCAAAATAATAACACATTTCTCTCTAATGAAAGGTAAGAAAGGGTATGTTTTTTAATTTGTTTTCATCGAGCTATTTTGTTAAGTAACATATGCTCTTTATTTTCTTTTCTAATTTTAATTTGTAATCCTTAAATTTCCTATTTCACTATCCACTAAAATCATACTTAAGTCACATGTTTTCATTTAATAATAAAATAATAAGCAAAAAGGCCAAATGTTCTTCTTAAACCCTTTTTTTTATAAACAAAATGATGAAAAAACACATTTTATTTTTAAGCGACTATACAACACATATAAGCTAAGCAAGATAACTTGCATGATACTTTACCCGATGTTATATTATGCTGCGTGTAGATTGTTATAAAAATTAATGTGTTATTACTTATTATAAATAACATTTTTCTTTTTTAAAAATAAATAAAAAATGAGATCGAAACACAAACGTGTAAATTCATATTAGATATGGCGCAGGTAGATAGCAATTTTTTCATGGTTTAATTTCGATTCTTATTTTTTAATATTTATAAAAAATATAATTAATTTTAAAAAATTTAAATAATATTTCTGTTAAATTATTTAATTATTTAACATAAGTTGCAAATTGCTACAAAGTGACGTGGATGCGGGTGAGGAGCTGATTGGATTGGGATGTGTAATTTGTAACTGTCGAGGAGAGGTGGTGGGTGCTATGACAAGCAAGTTGTACTAATGATACCTTGAAATGAAATGAGGCAATCTTTGCAAATAATGTAACAAACTCAAATTAAGGCGAGTGTATTTAATTAAATTTTTTATAGACTTTTAAAAAAATTATAAATTTAAAAAAAATTTATAAACTATTAAGGACTATCGTAAATTTTAACAGAGTGTTTTGAATTGTAGTAAAAATCCTTATAAATGTATAAAAATCTTAGGAATAGAGACAATAATGAGTAAATTTTTTTTACTTCAAGTTTTAACTAAAATTCATAAAAATCAATCAGTTTTTAAAATCTTTTAAAATTAACAATTCTTTAAATACCACTAGATTTTTAAAGATTTTTACAAAATTATTAATAAATATATATAAACTTTTATAAATTTTTAAAAGCTTATGTAAAATCATAATTGAGCATCCCTAAATTTTTAAGAAATTTTAATTGAATTTTCCTAAATTTTAAAACTTCAAAAAAAAAAATAATTAAATACCCCTATAAATAAAATACTCTTAATATATATATATATATATATATAGATGTTGACCGAGTCGAAACAATAAATGAAATAAGGTCTATTTCTGGATATTTTATCTTTGTAGCATTGTGGCTAAATCTACTTTTGAAATATTTGAGATATCCATTCAAGTAACCAATTCAATTAGATAGATTCTTCGTTAAAGAGAAGTTAGATGAAAATCTTTTAGAATTATCTAAGATTCGATTCAAGGATAGTTGGCAAACATCCTCACCAAATCAATTTTAATCGAGTACTCTCAAAATTTTTAGATATGTTGGACATATGTGACATCTATACATCAATTTGAGAGAGAGTATCAAGTTATCAATATATGCAACTTATTTCAAGATATGTTACGAGGCGTTTAGGTAGATAAAGGTCAAAAATGATATTAAATTATAATTAACAGATAAGTGTATAATTAATAGTTAGGCTTGATATATTTATTATTTGTAGTCTATATATATCTTTTGTAAAAAAAAGTTTGAATCAATCCAATATTTGTAATTACCATTTGAACCATTGGATAAGGAATATGACTTGGTAAACGAGGGTTGTTGCTAAGATTATAGCTGTTGAGGAGAGTAACAAGGGTAGTGGCAACTGGCTAGACCTAAAAGGATAGGCCTTTAGATGGGAATTGCCTGATCACCACCATCGAGTTAATTGAATAGACGTAATGTTTTAAAAGTTGCGTCATTGATTCACCTTCATGTAGCTCAAATTCTTGTAGGGGAAAAGTAGAAGAAGACGAGGCAGGGGTAATTTTAGTGGTGCAAGATTATCAATTACACTAGGATTAGGTCTCACGCCTCTGGTGGGAATCTCTTGTGGTTCAGGTGGTAAGACTCCCAATTCCCCCACCAGGAACCCAAGTTCGAATCCCACCAGAGGCGTGAGTGTATTTTTCTCTTCTTTAATAAAAAAAAGGAGCCTTTAGAGCTCCTTTTAAAAAAAAAAAAAAAAGGTCTCATTACTCAAAAAAAAAAAAAAACATTTGTGAGATTTTACCAACTTTGAGGATGTTTGTGATATTAGTATAAAAAACAACGATATATTTTATATTTCTCTTGTGTATATAAAAAATAATAATATTAATATATGTTATGTTTAGATTAACTACAAATTTAAAATTATAATAATCATCTTTGCATATCCTTGACTAATTACTATTAGTTTTGAGGATAAATAGTCAAATTTTTTATTTTTAAATTAACGAGTAAATCGATTTTTTTATCATCAAATTTTTAAAATCGTTAAAAAAGTATAATTTAACTTTAATTTATTAATTTTATAGCATTACATTTTATAAATATTGTAAAGATACCATAAATTTTTTTTTATTAATAGCAAGTTATACATAAGTCAAATATATTTTTAAAATATTTGTAAAATTTAATAATATAAAAATAATAAAAAAAATTAATAATATTTTTATAATATTTATAAAATTTAACTGTATAAATGTAACAAATTTAATAACTCCATAATTCAATAGTAAAAAAACCCTAATTCAGCAGAGTCCTTCGCGTAAACAATACAAACTACAAAGACGGAATAGAAATTTGATAGTGCTAAAAGCTAAAACCCTCTTCCACCTTTCACCATCTGCTGTAGCTTTTCACGTTTCGGGTGCTTTGTTTTCATTGAGAAACATATGGGTCACAACAAACCAAGGCGGTTTAAGAATAATGACTCCCATCGCGGGCAATCTAGTCGGAGCCGCCATCAGTTTCCCCTGTAAGTTTTTGCTGTTTTGCTTTCGACCCAGTTCTTATTGTCTTTAGTTCTATTTATTTGTTTGTCTCTTTGTCTCAAATTTTTGTTGTTGTTGTTATTTCAGTGACGACGAGTCCTTACCGCATGATCAAGATGGTGAGTTTATGATATCAATTTTCTTTTGAACTTAGGCTCATAAGGTGTTCGATTTATTGCCCATGTATGCACACATAATAGTAAAATCAATTTTATATGCCCAATTTTGATTGTACAATTACAAGAGTATACATTTAGAAAGAAAAAAAAAAGGGGAAAAAAAATGAGTAGGCATATACTGAAAAATTGTGTTCGTGATAAATAAATTTGCTTTTTTTTTTTTTTTGCAGCAACTGAAGAAGAGCCTGCTCGTCCAGGAGTTCAGCTTGCAATGTGGGTATGCTTCCCTTTAACTTTCTATCACTTTATTTGTTTTATCTCGTTGTGTCTTGTTTGGTTGAGTAGAAAAATTTAAAATGGGAAAAAAAAAGAATCATAGAAAGCTGGGCAATCAATGGTGCTTGGTCTCTAGTGCGTGCTTCCTTTAATTGCTTCAAATGGTTGCTAGTGGGTTTTCTTTCTAATACCATATTCTGTTTGATCAGCTGCCAAGCATAAACCATTAATTTAGATGGCTCATGCCGAGAAACTTTAAAGTTTGATATTTTGTTTGCCCTTTCCAGTTGCATAGCTTTTTATTCTTTATCATTATTCTGCTAGATACTAATACGTACGTGTCCTTAAAACACCACCTTCAGTTATTTTGCAAGATGTCATATTCTAAAAACTACAGAGCTGCAGTTAAATTTGGATTAGTGAAATCTAGGTTCTAGCATGTTCATTTGTATTTTTATAAATTTTCTTTGTTTCTTGCTTGCGTAGCTTTTGTACTTTTTCTCCTATAATCCTAATCGTGTGTGTTTAAAACATTAGGTTCAATTATTTTGTATAGTAACATATTTATCGGTTTCAAAAATTATTTCTTTTTTATCTTTTTTAAAAGTTCCCACTAGATTAGGACTATTGTGTTAACTTGTAATGTTTTGTTGATCAGGATTTTGGACAATGTGATGCGAAACGATGCACGGGGAGGAAGCTTTCAAGATTTGGTTTCTTAAAAGAAAGTATCTGGTTCTCTTCCATCCTTTGATTATGTTTTGTTTGATTACTTTGTTGAAGTTGATGAATTTGTCCTTTTATTAAACACACATTTCTATAAAACTAAAATCTAAAATGATAATCCATTACTCTATCTACTTCTTCACATGTTTAGCTTTTAGCTGAACTTTTATGTATGGAAAGAATGAGCATATGTTTAGTAGAGGTGACCAGTCCATAATGGTCTGCAGTGTGAGGAGTTTGATTTCTTTTCATTTTAATGAGCCGTAAATTAGGAAATGTCTTCTATGAACTAAGAAAAGCAGTAGGATCAATTATGAAGAGAAAATCAAGTTAGAAAGACTAGGGTGGTTCCAAATAAGAAGAATTGCATTTGGGATTATTTAGTCTGTTGTTTAACGCTTTTCGGTTGAAGTCACTGTTAACTTTAAGTTTCAACATAATGTTATAACTTTCTGAGAATGGCCATATCAAAAGAATTTTGAAAATTTTGGTTTCGAAGAACTCATGCTTCCGAACAATCTTGAATTTCCTTATTTAGTGTGATCTCTTTCTATCTACAAACTGATTTTTCTTATTCCTGATTGCTAGTCAAATGTTCTCATCATTGCTGAGGTTATTCATTCTCCAACATGCTTGCTTGATGTCTTTTAGGATGTGCAACATAAATAGAAATATGCATATGTTCTTGATGTTTGGAAATTTTCATGCAGGAGTTGCGTGTGAATAATGGTTTTGGAGGCATTGTTTTAAGGTATTCAAGCAAATTTTCGTGCTTTCCCACACTATTTTTAAGTTAGTAATTTTTAAGGAACTCAGAAATCCTAGATAATGACATGCTTTTTGGCTCATAAGGTATTTAACAAATTATAAATATATGATCTATAAATTTTAAATTTCTTAACAATCTTTTCTGTAACGTTCATGCAGTCCAGTTGGAACACAATGTGTTTCAAGAGAAGATCATAATTTGATAAAGCAAAAAGGATTAGCTGTTGTGGATTGTTCATGGGCTCGTTTGAGTGATGTACCATTTGTGAAGTTGCGTTGTACTGCTCCACGCCTTTGTATGAGTCTTATCTTTTAAATATTTTACATTTTATATAATGGTTGCAAATTTCAGCACTGCAGTTGGTTTGAGTATTTAGAAAATTTGTTCAATAGTCGTCCTAAGTCTGCATTTGTGTGTGATCATAATACCGTTTATGCAGATAACATTATTTGGCAAAATGATTGTCACTTATGTTGAATGAAAACAGCATCTTTACATTTCCAACTCCCAGCAATCCATTTTGTTCCCTTGCCATGCTTGACAAATTATATCTTTTATATGTTTAACTGCTGGCATGGAAGCTGATCTATCAGTTTGACCTTGCGTTGAATTTACTTTATATTTTTGTTATAACTTCAGAATAACTTTGTCCATTAGTGTTCTTTGGTCTATATTTCTAGCCAAAAGAAATGTTTTTCACATGATTTATGACGTTGTGGTGTTGAAGGTCAAATCACTGCCATGTCTGAAATCCCTTTTCTGCATTACCTAATACCTATTGGCTACAGCCAGAAATAGTTATACCATAATGTGAAGAGCATTACAAGAGCGTTATACTTATCTTTGTTATATTTGTTCAATTAATGAATTTGTTGAAATATTACATCATATAAATGGATTAAATAGTGACTTCCAATCATTCTTCTTGATTGAAATGTCAATCAATATTGCACGCGAAGTCATATCCTCTACCATCTTCAGATTTGTACTCTGTAATTTCTGCATATGTTATATGCATTTAATTTTTTTGTATATGCAAAAATGCAAAATTTGTTATTTTTTTCCTTTTCCTGACTAGCTCTTTACACTAAAAAATGACGGCATATTCCAGTGCCATGGTTGGTAGCTGCAAATCCAGTTAAGTATGGTCGACCGTGCGAGCTATCATGTGTGGAGGCACTATCAGCTGCTTTACTCATATGGTACAAAAACTTCTTGCCCTTATTGTGTCACTAAGAAGCTGTCTACTATGTTATTTCTTTTAGGTTGTGGTTCTGCAGTTGTGCTGAGTTGTGTAAAATAATAATTTCACTTCCTTTAAGCTGTAACCACATGTTTCATATTCTTAAGTTAGTCTTTAGTATTCTGAATGCAGAGTAGAGCTCACCTGCAACTTTGTTTCCACTCTCCTTGAAGTTTGTTTTCTGTGACATTTTTTTAAGGCTACTAGCATTTCTCAGTGCTTAAGCAAGTGTTGTCTAATGGGGGTTATATACCCTGCATGTTTACAATACATGAATATTGAGTTGGATTGCTTCCAACGTAACTAGTTCATTTATGTGTTTTTTTTAAGACTTTATTTTCTCCTGAATTAGGGTCCCCCAATTAACTTTGTTTTGAATACAAGCCTCAATGGTGCGTAATTCTTTAACTGCCCTTTAAATCACAATAATAAAGCAGAAGCTTTTTATATTTGCGTGGTTTAACAGTGGAGAAGAAGACACAGCAAATTTACTGCTTGGAAAATTCAAGTGGGGTCACTCCTTCCTCTCCCTCAATAGGTACTTTTCTCATTCACTTTGTTTTTTTTCTTTTGCTTTTTTTCCCTTTTGCAAGGAAACTGTAACTTGATCATGAAATATTGGTCCTAGACCTACTCAACCTGTTCCAGTTAAAACCCGTCAAGGAGGATAGGTATTCAGAACTTTGTTAATGTCAAAAATAATAATTAACTTTGAAAATTTTCATCTGTCTTTTACCGTGAAAACTGAATATACATGGAATTCCTTTCCAAGGCAGATTATGGGTTCCTATCAGCACAAGGACGGCAGTTTTTCATCTCTGTTTCACTCAAATTTTGACACTTTTAAATAATGCAGGGAACTCCTAAAGGCATACTCTGAATGTGAAACTGCAGCTGATGTCATTTCTGTTCAAAATGATTGGCTCTCTCAACAAAGTAAGATCCCAAAGGTTCCTACAGAAGGAACAGGTAATGTTTTTTGTCTGCTGAGTTATAGATTTCTTTAGATATCTGGGCTTATCTAAAACATAGCAGAGGACTTTAAATAGTGGCAATTCTACTAGACGATGAAGACTTGCATAGGCGGATCTATACACCTTGCTAACATGGCCGTTTGATTTGCCTTTTTTGCCTTACTTATATTTTAGTTCTAATGATGGAGAACTAGGAAGGCATTTACTGTAGATATATCCTGTCCTATACTTCATTTAAGATCTTATATTAGACCTTCCCATGAAGGATGAAGTGGTAATACTCTCCATTTTATAATAATATGTGGTGGCATTGATCTCTCTGATTGATCAATTTACACATCCGGCCTGTACGTTGACAGCTTCCAGGAAAAAAATGATGAAAAAAAAAAACTTTTAGGGAAGCCAACAGAAGCATTTGTGTTTTGCTGCTACAGGTTCAGGAATTACTTCTCGTAATGAAGGGGAGGATTCTTCTGATTCCGAAGATGGACTTCCACCGCTCGAAAAGAATATGAATCATTTGAGCTTGGAAGAAGAAACTGACGAAGATAGTGAGTAAACAGGGTTATGCTGTACTTTGGTGAGAACCAAAAAGGATTGCAGCTTGCAACTCACTTTCTTAACCAAGAATAGTTGATACAATACTGTTACACATATCAAGCTCCAGATGTTTTCTTTTTTAAAATTTTCCTAAGTGGTATTAGTTTTGTACGTTTTTGCGGTCTTCTCATTATCCTCTGTACAATATTTATTTTGCCTTTTGTTTCAAACTGTTTGCCAGCTAGTAGACTAGTTAGAACTTAAAATTGAGACCAGAGTTCTCCCAACTTGTGACATTACCAGCCGATCTGTGGTTTTTACGGTCGAAACATTCAGATGACTTGTTTGCAAATGAGAGACACAGAAAAACGCTTGATGTACTGGCCGGGATCAATCCTAACCGTACGTGTCTCTATTTAATTGGTGGTAAATCATATTCGCCCATCTCATAAATCGTGTCTGTAACTCGTGTACCCTTTTGGTCGGGATGTTTAGCACTGTTTCGGGACAAATGGTTAACTATTTGGGAAAATAATAAAAATAATACCCCCAAAAATTTATAATAATAAAAATAATATCATTGTGTTCAAATTTATATTTTCACAATTAAAAATAATAATTGATGTCTCATTTTTTATTAACAATCATTCAACTGGAAGTGAACAATTGAAATTTAGACCCGTTCAATATTAAATGTTCAATATTATATGCTTAATGTTATTGCGATATTATTTTTATTATTACAAATTTTTAGGGTGGTATTTTTAGTAATTTTCGACTACTTTTTTGTGGATTGGCCCTAGTGTGGCAACTTCGTTGCTTATTTATTTATTTTGCTTGACGTGAGAAAGGGAAATTTCAAAGGGTGAACATATTTTCTACAATCTAACTATATAATTTGTTATTTAGTTATCACTAAATTATTTTTCGTTCGGAAATACTATACGAGAACTAAAAATCTTCCACTGATACCTTCTCAACTAAAGAAAAAGAATAGCCATCAATTATTAATGCATACCTACAAGGTTTCAATAGATGATTGGCCTTTGTCTAAATTACCAGAGAGAATTATTTTTCAAAAAATTGCAATTCATAGATTCTAAGGCCCACCCAAAAAAAAATATGACACAAAAATTTTGAATCTCGAAATAGCTGTTTGGAACAATTCTCTTTATCTCATCTCTCAAGACTATTCTACAAGAAAAAATTTCGAACTGTAGTTGGTGATGATCATCACCATCCCCATGGGGGATCCTCAGTTCTAGGAGAGGAGCCATAAATTTTCTTTAAAGGGGCTGAAGTCTTAACTTTTTTTATTCAAAATAAAAATTTTATTTAAATATTAAATAACGAAAAATATATTATAATGTAGAATTAGTAAGAGCTACCATAGATTTTTTTACTGAATTTTTCATATCATATTATAATAAAGATATAAAGTTAGCTTTAAAAAAAAAAATAAAGTTAACACATTATAATTAACCTATACCAAAAAGTTATATAATGAAAAGTAAAACTATAATAATTTAATAAGTAATGATATCATGCGTGCATAAAATAAATATAATAACTAAATATCTAACCAAATTGAAGTTTAATTAAATATATCAAAATTTATAAATACTAAAACTAAAACTAAAATAAATATATGAAAGTGTAGAGAATAAGATATAATGTAGAATTTTAATTTTGATACTATTTTTAAAAATATATGTTGATAAATAATATAAAACAGACTAATGAAATTAAAAATGAATGAAAAACTAAAGAAAAATAAATATTAAAATTTTTATATGAAGAAAATTTTAAATAAATAAAAAAATACTATAATAAAATTTGAAATAACATGATATTAAATAAAATTAAAATTTAGAATAAAATAATATATGACTATATGAGTAATTAAATCTTAAATTCTTTTGTTTGAAATTTCTCATCTGTTCATTTTTTTAAAAATTTTAATTTGTATAATATTTAATTTAAAATTAAATATTTTAAATATTTTTTATTACTATATATTGAATTTAGAAATATTCTTATATAACATATAATTATAATTTTATGTGTGCAATTAATGTTTATTAAATATAAAAACAAAAGTATATATATTTAACAACTTTTCATAAAATTTATGTCATTTTTATCTACGTGTTTATTATATATTGTTGATACATACCAATACATTAAAAAAAATAGATATAAAATATTATTATAAATAAAATATTTATTTAATACTAAAAATATATAGTTAATTTTTTTTTTAAGTTGGACTAAGCTACAGCACGTGCAGGCCAATGAAGCTTGGCCCCTGAGTCCTACCACTTCAAGCCCAAAGTAATGTGTGTGGACTGGGCATTCGTGTGATTTGCCTTCCTCCAGCCAAAACAACACAACATCGTGCCCATCCTCTACCATCTTCCCTTCTGAGGCATCCAACCATTCTCCTATCACAATAATTCACACAAGGGACCATTGAGAAAATTAATATTCAAAAGGTTCTTTCCCTCAAGTTTAGCTTCAAGTTCTTCTTGCTTGTGTCCAGTAGCAATGAGCATTACATCTTAGACCTATTTTTTCAGAGCAGTATTAGCTCGCTTAGTGTTGTTGAAGTAACGAAGGAAATGAGAAGCAGAGGCAAAAATGATTGCCAGATTGATCAATTGACCAGGTCTGGAAGCGGATCGGCATGAGTCGGTGGCTGTAAGAAATCCTTAAGGTAAGTTTGAGCGGGAAATTGGTCACGTCCGAATCTTGTGACAATTGCTGTCATACTTTCTGATTTATTTGACGAAAATGGTATTTTTTAAGACAGTAAATTTAATGGTAAATTATTAATTTTTTTTTTATATTTAATAGTATTTATTCTTCTAATTTAAAAGTTAATAAACAACTTTTTTTTTTTCAATTAAATTATTAATTAAATATAAAATTTTATTTATTAATTTAATATTAATATATAGTCTAAATAATTTAAACTCATTTTAAAAAATAAATAAATTTAAATAACAAATTAAATTTAACAAACTTAAATAACTTGATCTAATATTTTCTTAACAAATATGTTCAGATTATTGATATAGCAAACTAATATATGTAAAATAGGTTTAAATTTTAGGCAAAAATTGAATCGCAGCAGGTTTTAATCCTCTGTATTTTGCCATGTCTATTATTTTGGCATTTTTTTTCACCATATTAAAAATATTAATTATATAATTTTTATACAATTATATTTTTGTTGCAAAATTAGACAGTATCATACAATATACAAAAATTTGTACGATAAAAAAGTGTAAATCTAAATTATATTGGATTCTTAATTTATTTAAATTTTTAATTATAAAATATGTGTGTTGACTTTTTTTTATTTTAAATTAAAAATATTTTTTTTATTTTTAAAATGCAATAAAAATATAAAAAATTAAATATTAATTAAAATAAATTTTATAATAAAAATTATTTTATTAAAATATTTATAATTAATTTTATCTTCTCAACAAATAGAATAAAAATTAATTATAATCAAATATGTTGTATCAAATAAATGTATTCAACCAATTGACTCGTTTCCATGATTGTATTTGTAAAGTCGAGAATTTTTTTATGTTATAAATGTATAAAAAATGTAGATATAATAGTAAGAGAGAGATAGATACAGATTGAAGATTATATATAAGAGAGAGAAAAATATTTAATCTTAAAAAATAAGAGTAAAAGAATTTGAGTGTATTTATTTCTTAAGATGTACTAAATTTTTAATAAATATATTGTATAGAAATTTTTTTTTTTGCCAAATCAGCAACCATAAACTTTCACTCTCAAATTTATTTCTATAGAATTTTATGATTTTAATAAGAAAAAATAGAGATAAATATAAAAAATAGAAAGATTATGAGAATAATAAGGGAGGTATAGAAGTAAATAAAGGGATGATTATAAAAAAGAGAAAAATATTAAACTTAAAAAATAAGTGTTTAAAAAATTTGAGTATATATTTTTTTAATCTGTATTTAATTTTTAATACATTTGCAGCATTAAAAAAAATTCCTCATTTTAAGGGTATTTTGGAATCTTCAATACAAGAAAAAAAAATTACAATTTTAATAAATGATTTAACCCGTATGGCCATAAGGTCCTTCCATTTTTCTTAACAAGCGCACGGAGCTAAGAAGCAAGTAGGAAAACCCTAAAAATCCCAATTCCCTTACTTTCCGTATTTGAAGAAAACAAAATTGAAACTTTTAAAGGGGATAAGAAAATTTGAAGAGATTGGATTCTGGGTTCTCTCTGTTTCATCTCTCTCTAGAAGATTCTTCATTTTCTGTTTTCACATGTTTATTGTGTTTTAGATATTCTCTCTCTTTTCGTTGTTTTCAGGAAACAAACTAACGGCTTAAGCAGAGCTTTAGGGGTCGATATCGAGTTGCTGCACTCGTTGTTGTTGTTGATGAGGTCGCTCTCTCTGATTTTTTCTCTAACGATTGCTTTTGTGTTGTGAAATTAGGGTTTCGCATTTTCATTTTATTATTTGCCTTAGAGAAAGCTTTACTGCTAGGTAGCTGCGAAGAGAACACTACTGTAAGTAGTTACTTCTTTTTTTTCATAATTGGTTTCATTTTCTGGCCTTGTTCCGCGAGGTTCAGTGCTGTTTTCTTCCATTTGTTATTAGATAATGGTTTGATTTGAAATTTGTAAGTAGCTGTTATCATGGAGTCCTGTCTTAATTTTGGGTGGTTAGTGAGGAATTCCAAACCTGGGAACGGGTATTTGTGTTATTATCTTTTTGTTTTTAGTTTTGTTTCTGGTTGTATTTTGTCTATGTTCCAAACCGTTTTCCATAATTAGTACTCATTAAATCTTAGATGGATATTCGCATATATTTTGGGTGCAATATTGGGGGGAAAATCTGAATTGTTTGCTATAGAAGTCATGTTCAGAGAATCCGAGTGTACTTATCATCTGATATTATCAGTTTTAGCTATTTAAGTTAATGCATGTTGAAGCCCTTTAGTAAATTTGTTGAGGGATTATTGTTTTCTATTCACCTTCCACTTTGTGTTTCAGAACTACCTCTTTTCTAAGGCCATCTGTTATGTCGTGACTTTGAGGCATATGCATGAAAAGTTTGTATTTTTTTTAAATTTAACAATACTTTAGATATAACAGTTTGTTCATACCCATAATATAGTTTTAAAAAGGAATTTTATGTATTGGTTGCTACCTTTTGTACTTTCTGAACTCAATGATAGACCTATAATAAGTTTTTCTGCTCTTGTTCTGGTGTACTATAAGTCTCTTTTTAGTTTGTTTTTTCTAAAAGTATAATTTTCTTTTGTGTTATTCCTGCAGTTTTATACAGTGTAGGCTCTGGGATATTATTTGCACCGATGAACATTAATACAAAATATGTTCCTGTTTCAGACTTTATGTTATTTTTCTGTAAATCATTTTATTGGCATTTCATATGCTGGAATTCTTCTTCCTTAGCTTATTCTTTTAAGTATCAACATTATTAACCAGGAACAGTGATTTTTAATTGGATAAGATGTCTTCTCCGTATCAAGTTCTTGACAATCGACCAATTGATCAGTGGAAGGTCACTGAGTTAAAGGAGGAGCTTAAGAAGCGGAGATTGACAATATCAGGTTTGAAACAGGATCTGGTAAAACGATTGGACGAAGCAGTTCGTATCGAGAGGGAGGATGCGCAGAAGGAATTAGAAAATGCTCAGAAGGAAGAAGAAAATGGTCTTAGCTCTGATCCTGAACCTGAAGTTATGGTGAAAAACTCAGAGCTACAAGCAGTTATTGCTGGAACTAATGAGGAAAATTTGGCTGATATTGGTACGAAGACTGGTAATATGGATGGTGCCCCAGATCAGGTTGACATAAACTGCAGTGTAGAACCTCCGGATCAAGTGAATATCCAGGAATGGTACATGCTGGCTGGCAAAGATTCTGCTACTATGGAAGAAGAGATGGTTGTTGAAACAACTACTGTTGAAACGATTGTTGAAACTACTACTGTTGAAACCAGCGTTACAGATATGGAAACTATAATATCTGATGCAACATTAAGTGAAAAAGATGAGAACACTAAATCTCATGAACATGGGAGTTCAAAGCCCCATTTGGAGAATGAGAAGTCAAAGCTCCTATTGGATGCTGAAGATTCTAAGCCCCTGATGGATATTGAAGATTCAAAGCCCCAGTTTGAGAATGTTAGTTCAAGGCCCCAGCTGGAGAGCGACACTGAAAAGCCCCAGCTGGTGGAGAGCGACACTACAAAGCCCCAGCTGGTGGAGAGCAACACTGCAAAGCCCCAGCTGGAAAATGACACTGCAAATCCCCAGCTGGAGAGTGATGCTACAAATCCCCAGCTAGACAATGAGTTTTTGCGGCCTACACCCGAGGAAGTTGTGGTCAGCCATCCTGCTCCAAACAACCAGGTATCTGAGGTCAGCCCTGTTTTAGGGTCTCAAGTAAAATATGATTCTATTTCTACTGATTCTCTGTCAATTAATGAAAAGATTGAATTAAAGGATATTATAATTGCTGATCATGTCAAATTAGAATTAGATGTTATTAAGCCGGAGATGGTGGAACCCCCACCCAGCACTGTTGTTCCTGATTGCGGCTCACATCCAATGGATGTTGAAGAGCCTCATGAGCATAAAGCATCTATTGAAGAGAAGGATGACAAAAATGGTACTAGTGCAGATTTGGGCAAGAAAATTGATAATCTAGATGTGGGATACTCAGAAAAGTTAAATTTAGACAGAAGTTCTGGAGATGATTCCATGGAAGAAGATGTGTTGGAGAATAAACAGATTGATTCAAAGTATAGTTCTGATGATGTAGGAGATAGGAGTGGAAAAAGTGAAGTTCGTGTTGGTAAGGACGAAGAAACTTATGTGGATGTTGTGGGAGGTGATTTTTCTATTGACAAAAAGGATGCTCAGGTGGAGAATAAGGATCATCCATTTGCACCTGTTGAGAAAAGGAAGCTTAACGGTGAGCTTTGCTGCCAGATATTTCTTAAAGTTGAAACAGTATTGTGTGTATTGTGTACTAGTTTGATAGTTTCATAATTTCATCCTTTGTATGCCAGTTTTCTTCACTAAATAACTGTTTCTAGTTTGTGAAGTACGTTTATAATAACGGTGATGCAGTTGAGAATGGTGATGCTCTCAGAGTATTGCCTCTCTTGTTCTTTCTCCTGGAACTCAATGCCCTTGTATATTTCTAATTAGTCTGGGATGCCAACTAGATTCGTTTTGGGTACTTGGGAACATTGTTCCAGGTGTTGGATGTTAGTTCCCTGTATTTCTTTTTCCAATTTTTATGATCTAAACTATTCTTATGTCAACCCAAATAGAGGCTGTGCCTCTAATTGATCAACTGCTCTTGGCCATTGCAATAGTTCTCTTTTTTTTTTGCTTTGTAATTGTTCTCTTTTGTTTATATGTTCAACATATATAAGGCTATGCATTTAGAAGAAAGTGTTTCTATCTCCAAATGAAATCTGGCATTCTTTGGCTGTCTTTATCTTATAAGTTTTCCTTCACAGATCAATCATCGGTTGGTAATAGCGAACCTCTAAAGAGGCAGCGTAGGTGGACTTCTGAAAGCCTCAAAGTTCCAGAGCCCCATGGTTCTAATTATGCTGCTACAACTACACCCAAGGACACTTTTCCCTCTGTTGCTAAGCGCAACTTTTCACGATCTGACTCTACGGTCAGCGAGGATGCTCCTAAAGAACGTGTTGGTGAGTTATCATTGCACTTTGTTGAATCTCAAAAACTCTTTTGCAAGGTAGAATAATATCATATAATCAAATCTTATGCAGTTCCACCTTCTACAAAACCTCCAACAAGTTCCCTCAGAATTGATCATTTTCTGCGTCCTTTTACGCTGAAAGCTGTGCAAGAACTTCTAGGAAAAAATGGGAAAGTTACTGACTTTTGGATGGATCACATAAAGACCCATTGCTATGTCACAGTCAGTTTCTCTCAACCCATTTGCATATTTGTGCATGCATTTGCATTCAAGCTCTTATATTTTAGTAGTTGATCAGCATCAAAACAGAGGTCATATGAAGAATATTGAACCAATTTATTTTGAACTCTGACGATTGGGACATTGTTAATATGCAGTATTCTTCTGTTGAAGAAGCCATAGAGACCCGCAATGCTGTGTATAATCTACAGTGGCCTCCAAATGGTGGACGCTTTCTTGTAGCAGAGTTTGTTGATCCTCAGGAAGTAAAGGCTCATTTGGAGACTCCAAAAACTGCGTCTGCATCCCTTAATACTGCTCCTGTGCCTCAAACACCGCCGACACAGCACCAGCCCTCCCCTCGTCAACCTAGGCAACAGCAGCAACTTCCACCTCCATCTTCTCTCCCTCCCCCACCACCGTTGTCTAACCCTCCCCCAGTAAGAGAACGACTTCCTCCACCTCCTCCTCTGTCAGAGAAAGTTGATCCTCCAATTGTTACCCTTGACGACCTTTTTCGAAAGACTAAATCTACTCCGCGGATCTACTATTTGCCTCTGTCAGAGGAGCAAGTGGCGGCAAAACTTGTGGTTCAAGGGAAAAATACCAGGCAGTAGTGACCATGTTACAATTCAACCATGGCTACTCTAGGGATTTGTCTAATGGGTTGCTCAGTATGTTAGATAACGGTAAGGAACTATCATGTAATTGTGTTTTGCAGGTCTGCAGGTCTTGCATTGTTGGTAATGAATATCCCAGCTGTTGCAGCAGGCTGCTCGTTCTTGAGGCTTTGTTTATTCAGTGGATTTTTGAAACCCTGATACTATGAGCTTTCCCAATGACTTTATGTGTTTTGGACGAACAAGAGTTGCAAATTTCTTTTTGTTGAATTTTTAGTATGTTTGAAGTACTTAAGTAGAATCTTTGAAGAATTGTTTGAATCTTACTTTTAATGGAAGACATTTCTCTATAAATCAAGTTGGAGTCGTAGGGTCTGCAATTTCATTTGATTGTAGATTCTTGGGGTGCCCTTGCATTTGTTTACTACTAGGTTTCGCTCGGCATCGTGGATTTCTGTCTTGAAATATTTGGATTTAGGGTCTAGGGCTGGTTCCCTTTAAGTGGTGCTTTTATTTTTTTAGCCCTTGCTATTTTTAATCACATGTTCATAATTTTTTCTCTTTATACATGTATAAGATTTGTCTGAACTTAAAACAATTATGACGATGGAAGATAACTAGAACATCTAATAGAAATTCTCAAAAGTCGTACCTTGTTACACTTCCCTAATATTGAGGACATGATTGGAACTTTTAAAATGTTAGAATGTTGGGACAAAAAGCATAATTAACCCATTTCATATTATATATTATGCTTTTAGTTAAACAATTTGATAAACTAACGCATGTACCATTAAAGTATAAAAAGTTGTAAACATATCATGTATGTTTATTAGGTTATAAACATAGCATTAAAGTACACAAGTGTAAAAAAAAAAAATTATACATTTGCGACTTAGGGTAACTTTTGTGTTGTATTTGTAACCCAATAAACTTACATAAATTTCATCAAATTCTATTTGTGTTATGTGGATGATTTTTTTTTTTTGGAATTTTAAATATTTCATTAAATTTAAAAAAAGAAATTATAATTTAGTATAATCTAAGTATATAATTTGAGATTATAACTTTAAAAGTATATAATAATTAACGTCCATACAATAATATATAACAAATAAAACTAAAAATTAACTGAAATTAAAATACAAAAAAATTACATAGGTTAAACTTAATTACCGATTTGCACTAAAAGGCAACAAGAAATAAAGAAATCACAATAAATTTTGATTAAAATCTAGATCTATAGAATTTCATGCAAAATCTTACAAAGAATCAACAAAAAGTTAATACTGTACAATGATAGCATAACAAATACGAAATCCAAATACAACAAATATGAAACCCAAAAGTGAGTAAAAAGAACACAAAAATTCAGTGCACCGATAAAAGGTGCCATTACTGCCGCCACTAGAACCAGTGGTCATCGGCAACCTCATGCAATGACTGAAAATGGAGAAAAAAAATTAAAAACCACGCCGACAAGAATGATGGCGACTTGGGTTACTGTAGGACGACAATGCTGCCGGACAAACAAGTAGCTGAGTAGAGAACAACAGCTCACTAGAGAACGCTGAAAAACGTCGGCCGAACAAAGAACTCTAGCCCATTAAACGCCATCTAAACTGAAATAGGAACAAAAGTGAAAACAAAAGCAACAGAATTAGAGAAGAGAGGCCTGGCCCACTATCAGAGGGCCAGATGGGCCGCCGTTGACCAAGGAGAAGGAGGCGACAAAACCCTAGATAAAAGTTAGAGAAATGATAGAGGGGTTTAGTTTAGAGAGAGGACGAGACCTCTGGCATTTTCCTCCACAACTCACTCTCTTTACGTGGATGATATTTAAAATTTATGTTTACAACTTTTTTAATACTTTTATTTATTATTTTAATTTAAAGAGTTTACAATAATAAAGGCAAAAAATACATATTTTTCTAAAAATCTAAAATCTAAACCTTAAAATTTAAAACTTAAATCTTAAATCTTAAAATTTAAGCTATAAATTAAAAGAATTTATAATGTCTCTCTACATATCATTTATATATCTTATTACTATATATTTTTAAGGTAAAAGGTACTAAAAGTCCATTAATTATAATCAAGTGCACAAAAATTTATCAACTTTTTGGTGGATTTTAAAAGTTTAATAACTATTAAAAATGGTACTAAAAGTCCAAAATTTTTAAAATTTTATCCACGTGGCTCTACTTATTGCATGTAACGTAGATAAATTTATGACAATTTTGAACTTATAGTATTCTTTTTAATAGTTGTTGGACTTCTAACACTCAACTCAAAAGTTAGTGGACTTTTAAGCATTTTAGTCATAGTTAATAAATTCTTAGTACCTTTTTTTTTTATATATATTTATGTGTCATTTTGTCATTTTAGATAATTTTATCATCAAATTTTTATTTTAATTACAAAATTATAATTATTATTATTTTATTTATTTAATGATAATAATTATATTATCTTATTATAAAGATAAGATTATAGGAGTGTTAACTATGATTTACTTTTATTACAAGAAGTCCTACCTAATTTAAAAAACATAATTATGTGTTTAAAGTAATTTTTCTTTTTTCTTTTAAAATAATGGATTAAAAAATTATTTTGGAGGATTTTGTCCTGAAACTTACATTTTGACTATAAAATTACCATTAATATTTATTTTATAGATTAAATGATAATGATTAATTGTTTTTAAATAATAGATTAAAAAATAAAAAATAAATGATGGAAAAGTGAAATTGCTTCTTATCTATTGTTACTATTATTAATTAATTTATTTAATTATAATAATTATATTATATTATAATTTATTTATTTATAAGAATTTATTTTTTATATAACATGAATATTAATTATTCTATAATTAAAACTTACATTTTCATGTTTGTAATGCAATTTTATTTGCTCTAGATAATTTTGTTTTGTGATGATTAATTCTTTTTATAATTTTTTTATTTTTTATTTTTAAGTAGAGCGTCTCAAAAGGATTCTTAAGGTTGTTGAGTCTCGTCATGATATTTTTTTCTTAAATAATTAAAAAATTATTAAATTTTTAGTATTTTATTATTAAAAACTTAACAAAAAATATATATTTTAATATCACACAAAAATGTAAAAAAATTAAAATGTAAAAATAAAATATAACACGTGCTAAGCATATGCATTTTATTAGTGTATGTGTGTGTATATATATATAAATCTCTTATTTTAAAAACAATAGTGAAATATTAGTACTTGCATACATGATATTAGATTAAAAAATTGTGTAAATCTATCATTTTTCTAACTATAAATTAAAATTTTGTATAAGTCTCTTATTTCTATCTTCTTCTTCTTCTTTTTTTTTTTTTTTTTCTGAATTCATAACATACAATGGTTTTTAGAGAGGAGGTTTATCAATTTGCGATTTTTTTTAAACTCTTGTTTTACAAAATAAACTGATAAATATAGAGATATTTGTTTAGAGTAGAGTTGCTATTAGATAATTATAAGTAATGTTTATATAAAGAAAATAATTGACGCTAATATTTAAATTATATTAACTTCACGAAATCCTATTGTATGGAATATTAATGTTTGTTTAAGAAGGCTTTTTTTTTTTTTTTTAAATAACTTATGCTTTTAATTAAAAAAATGTGGGGTTGAAAAATAAAGGATAGAAATAGGAAACATATTTTACGATATTGCAATTTTCAATTCATCATTCACATTTTATTTTTTAAAATGAAAAACGTGAATAAAGTGAAAAAATAGAAAACGTAAAAAGTTATATGGTTGAAAACTGTTCTATATTAAATGAAAACTGTTATATATATATATATATATATATATATATATATATATATGTAACAGTTTGTGTGTATATGTGTTTAATATGAATTATTTTATTTAATTAAAAAAAAATTGTTAATTTTTACGATATATTTAAAATTAATTTTTTTATGCTTTCAAATTAATATTGAAAGTAAAATAATATTTAGAGTATTTATTGAATATAATACTTATCATATACTTAGAATGAGGTTCTTAATTTTTTCTTATGAGACAAATCCCTGTGGGGATTATTTAGTTAGAGGCGGGGATGATGATAACAAAATGGGGAATGTAGAATGAGAAAAAAAGAATATGTATTTTATAATACAAAGCGGGAAAGGACAGAGAATACATTTTTTGTCTCATTTTTCAAAGTTATATACCTTATTTTAATAAATGTATAAATATATTTTTTATTTTTTAAGAAATTAAGAATTTGGAAGTTCACCTTCTCTTCTTTTAAGTAATCATTCAAAGTATTTATAATCAGTTTCAATAACAAATGGATTATGAGTTAAGAAGAATTGAAATTTCTTAATTCTATTTATTACTGCAACTATTTTGTTTTTAGAAGAAGGATAATGTTGTTAGCATGTACTAAAGAAACTTGATTTACATCCACAAATTTCTCTGAATTTATTTTGACTTTCTTTTATCAGGACTGCTACCCAATATTGATATGAGACATTTGTCTGTAGTATAAGTTGACCATCTCTTTGTATTTTGAAAGGAGGGAGATTGTTGCACAATTTTTTTAAATTTATTACTGATTGAGTTGCTTCTGGTGACCAAGTATCAACATTTTTTCTTAAATGTTTGAAAATTCTTAGATGTGATGCAGTCTGGTGTGGCATCTTCCATCTTTTATTGTATGGAAAAGAGAAAATATTATTCTATCGTCCAAAACTTGTTTAGAACATCAGTACAACATTGGAGTAAGAATGTTCTTTCAGCAAAAGTTTCATGGTTAATTCTAGCCACCTAAAAAGGAGTTTTTTTTCTCTACCCAAGAAACTTTATATCTTATGTATGAGAGAATCCATCATGAAAGAAAGCAAATGGGGACTAAAAAGTCAAGAAATCAAATCTCAAAATTGCATCTTTTTTTGATTCATCATGCATATAGAAGAAATGTCTTTGAGATAATGAATATGATAAAAAGACTTCATTGGGTTTAGAGTATGCTGGACTATAAAAATTCTTTTCATTTGCTGTTGTGAATAATGCTTTTGTTGGAATCCATTGTCTTTTGGTAGACTCTTACTATGGAGCAGAGATACTAATGCTCCTGTATCTACCAATACTGTGAGCTTTATTGGTTGAGGTTGTGGCGAGGTAAGAGTGATTTGAAGATAGAGACGAAATGATTCTCCTTGACGATATAAAATATCATCTATTTTTTCTTTAGTTGATGCTTGAACTATCCGATGAATATATTCCTCTATACTATAATCAGTGTCTAATGATTGTGATTTTTATGATTCTATATCATTAAAGAGATCTAGTTGTAAGATGACTTCAGTTGATTGAATAGTCCAATCAAACTATTGATCTTGAAAATCTTCTTCATCATTAGATCAATTTTTGAGAAAGTTTCTTCTTTTTAGGACATTTTTTTGCTGAGTGTTCCTTTTTTGCACAAATAAAACATTTATTTCTCGATAATTTTGGTTGTTTCTTTTTTTTAATGAACTTGTATCTCTTTCCTTTACATGGGTCTCTAACTTGATGTCTTTTTTATGCCATTTTTCATATGTTTTCAATCTTTTATTGGTGCAATGACATACAACAATATTATTATATCCAAATTTTGGGAATCTTTATTGCTAAACTTTGTTAAGGAGATTTGTTCTGATTGCTTTATACTCTTTTTAAGATTTTGTGAAAAAAAATGATCTTGTATAAACTTTTCAACAAGCTTATAGAAGATAGATAGGCTGGCTTGATTTAGTTACATAAAACACAAACTAATATAAAGTAATGCATTATATATTATATATTTTATTTTTTTATTATGTTTTTAATCTTTTAAAATATCAATAATTATTTTATAAATATTATTTAAACTCAAAAAATTTAAAATCATATTTTAAATGTTATTTGTGTAAAAAATTATGTATTTATTATTATATATTTTAATTTTTCTTCTTATCATATAGTATTATTTATTCGCTTAAATTTTTATTTTTCTTCTCATCATAAAATATTTATTATTAAATATATTTTTATATATTTTATTTTTTAATAAAATAAAAAATTACTAAAAAATAAAAAAATTAATAATTTTAATATTACTTGGACCCCGTTTTTAATTAAGGATTTCTGATATGTCCTCAGATTTTAAGTGTAGATGATTGATAAATTCAAAATGGTGGATAAGAAATGAATAGGAGTCCTTGGCTCCGCACCTTCCCATTGACAATCCTAATTAAAATTTTTATTTAATGTGATATTTATTTATTATCAATTTATCATATTTCAAAGTCATCATATAATATGATAATAAATTCTAAACAGGCAACCAATGTCAAATGATTAAAATATGTGCATAATTTTGTTTAAAAAATATTAAGCATAACTCAAAATTTTATATATAGTATAAATATATATAAAAGTAGAATGTTTTAAATTAGGTCATTTCTATTATTTTGGTATTTAGATTATAATTGGTGCTATTTAGTCTTTTAAATTTAAAAAATGAATCAAATTAAAGATAAACTATATTATTTTAACCTTTTTTTTTTTTTTGTTAAAATAGTATTTTAGAAGAGGTCAATTAAAAACTAATTACATTATTTTTATATTAAATATTATTTTTTAAAATAATATTTTAAATAAAAATTATTAAAATAATATATTTTGTCTTTAACTATTTTTTATTTTTTTTATAAAGTAAAGAACTAAATGATAACGCTTATAATCTAAAAAACTAAATAACATTAACATGGGTATATTCAATTTAGATATTTATAACATTTTATGAATTTTAAATCCTAAAAATATTTATATACTTAAATAAATTTTTTAAGACTTTATATTAAATTTTATGAACTTTATTAAATTTTTTATTTTAAGATTTTTGTAAACTTTTATAAACTCACATTAAATTTTTAATAGTTTTATATGCTTTTATTATCATTTTTTTTTTTTACATCTTTTAATTCTTTTTTATTTTTATTTACTTTTAAAAATATTCACATCTCGTCATCCATACAATCTGTTAATATTAGCAAACAAAATTCAAAAGATTCTCATATTCAACTCTGCACTAAAATAAAAAATTCATATTATTTATGTTTTATAATAAAATATAAAATATTATGCATAAAATAAATATTTAAAAATATCAACAATACAATTATTTCACATTGAGTATGAAATAAAAGAAAAAATAATAGAGCAAAAAATACAGAACTAATAATTAAAAAAATTAAAAAATTAAAACTTAATTAAATATTAAAAAAAATTATTGTTAAATAAGCTTTTGCAGTTCAACAAATAAATTAAAAAAGAAAAAAAATACTTATAATATCAAATTTTATGACATTCTTATTAGTTGTAAAATATATTATTTTATTTAATTTTTGTAATAGAATTGTGCGTTTTTACTTTCCTAAGAAGAAAAATAATAATAAATTAGAGAAAAATGTTGTCTGTATTGAAATAATTAATTTTATATACTAACAAACTTACAATTTGACGACCTCTCCACCTTCCTTTTTAGAATTTAATTTTTTCAAATACATATTGCTCTTACTACTTATAATTCATTTTACTCAATCATCAAAGTAGCTATTGATAAAAATAGGGATGTTCAAATTATGGCTGGAGAAGAGAACAAGTTTGAGGAAGTGACGAATGTTTAAAAAGTACTAATATTTAATAATTTATTGTGCATAATTATGATAAATAGATTTAATTATAACGTTTTTATTTAATTATTTATATAAATATATTATTTCGAAATCATAAGTATATTTTGTTATATTTTAGGCATTTTTAACTTTAAAAGAAATAAATAATGTAAATACACGAATAACGAAAACTCAAATAGGAACTTATGAGCAAAAATGATTAAGGCATGTAAGCCTTACATTAGAAATCAATCAGTATTTTTGGAGAGTCCTCATTCTTTATAACTCTTATATCTATAAAAATTCTCTTATATTTTCAACATTTTGAGCCAACTTTTATACAAAATTTTTAAAATTTTTGGAGCTTTTCATATAAGGTGGCAAGGAAAGCCAATCTCTTAGAACTTTTGATATTTTGAACCTTTCTCCCACATTTGATGAATCAAAAAGTGAACTGTGGGCTTTCTTGACACTTCAAGAATGATCAATTATCAAGTTCGAGTCCCCACTAGAACCATGGGTTGAAACATATAAGAGGAAGAAGAGAAAATTAATTTTCTCTCACTAGTTTGGTGTGTGGTGAAACTTTTCTCACAAAATTTGCTCTCAAATTTGAGTGTTAGATTTTCTCCAATTGTCTAATGCAATGATTGGTCAAGAGCCATAATTTCTTTTGAATGAGTTTTATTTGATATTTATAATATGTGTTAGGGTTACACTTTAATTGAAATCCTTTTAAAAACAAAACTCTAAGCCACCCAAATCCCCTTAGTTAGTCGGCAACTATAGTCCATAAGGATTCTTGGTTGGTCACAATCTTAATAATTAAGATTAAACTTTTCCTTTCAATCAAAAGATTATTCCCTTGATATTTAATTTATTTTAAACATCAAATCACATTTAACTTTTATTAAAATGCCAAAGCTTATCCCTTAAATTTTATACCACTACCAACTATAAATAACATCTTTGACATTGTATAATTAAATACTTATTATTTAGTGACACTAAATAATGTAAAATGTTTATTTATATAATTAAATAAAATATTCACTTTCACACATTAGCAATACATCCTTACATATTCATTTGATATTTATGACCCTAATAAAGTATCATAATAACAAATACATTCATTGATTATTAAATGATTAATTCTCAATAACTATTTTTTTATAAAGTGCAACATAAATCATGTTGTGGTTTATGGAGCAAATTTGGAGCTAATTAAACTGTGATTTCGAGCTTAAATAGAACTTGACACATTAATTAATCCTTTAATTAATTATTAATTTTATTTAATTATGAAATTATTCCACTATAAATCCAGAGCTGAACTCACTAATGTCACAACTAATATTTATCAAAGTTTAACATGATTAAGTAACAACTTAATGGAAATAGAGTTATTATATTATTTTCATGCATTAATATTAACTTATTTTATTGAATAAATAATAATTTTAGAATTAAAATATTAAAATATGATAATTTTTGGATCAAATGGTAAAAATATATGAAAATATTATTTTTGAAAATTTTTAAGAATTTTTTTATGAATATTTTTATCTAAGTAGATGTACATAAAAATATCCTGAATGCCCTCAAAAATATCGAGAAACACATGGAGAATAGCTGGCACCATGCAAGCAAAAGAAACCAATGATCAGCTGCCATGTGTCAAATAAAGTCTAGTCAATGAGCCATGTGTCAACACGACGTTGATTTCAAATTCCACTAAACAGGCTGCTTGCATCTTGTGTCATGCCACGTGATCCAAACCAACCAATCGTACGTCGCCATGTGGTGCCAGCTCAGCCAAATGGTCAGTGCAATATTCCTTAGCTTGCCACATGTTGCATGAGCACTACTTTTGCATTTTCTCCGTTCCACGTCTTGCCATGCTGTTCCTCTTGCCTATATTTGATGCCACATGTTATGATCCTATTAGCCTTGAGCTTGTTTTAACTTAATTTCATCTAGCCCTATTTTTAGATGATCTAATGACCAAAAATTGAATTGATCATTTTAGACCTAATTTATATCATTTAGCATGAATTTTCAACATTATTCACTCTCTTTTACCTCCATACACCTCCATATCTATCCTCCATTTATTTCATCACTCCATTCACAATTTTTATCTACCAAAACATTATTTTAATATTTCTTTTTAGATTTCTCTACACTATTTTGAAAATATAAAGAGAATTTTGGAAAAAACACAAGAGAACTATCATTAGAGCACAAAGGGA
Organism: Elaeagnus macrophylla; assembly: GCA_029378325.1. Classification (NCBI taxonomy): domain Eukaryota; kingdom Viridiplantae; phylum Streptophyta; class Magnoliopsida; order Rosales; family Elaeagnaceae; genus Elaeagnus; species Elaeagnus macrophylla. The sequence continues at coordinate 18,104,167 of CM055648.1, read as the reverse complement.
GTTTCTTGGAGAGCAGAATTTGAGAAATTTTCACTGGGTTTATATTTTATTACTCCTTTAGTTGTAAATTTTGTATTGTATATGATTGTTACCTATGATTTTATTATATTAAAAATGAGTATTTTGTGCTAGAACTCTCTCTAGGGCTTCATTGAAACTATTTTATAAATATGATTTTATTCTATTAATTTAGTATTTTATGAATGTTTGAATTATTGAATTTAATGTGTTTCCTATTTAAATTGGCCATTTAATTAGATCATTTATTAATTTTGTACACAATTGAAAGATTAATATGAAATTTTAAATATACATTAAATTAACATATATGTAATGAGGCAATAAATTTTAATTATTATGTGTGTAATCAATGTTAAATTCTATGTGCTTAATGACCTATGTATGCTTAAATAGCCGTAGACATGTGTGCCAGGTATAAATGGATGAGGATTACTATGACTATAGACATGTGGGTAGTAATTATTTGAATAAAATTTGATTAATAATTTGATAATTTTATTTTAATATTAAAGAGATTTGTAAAATCATGGGATTAAAGTAGAGGAAGTTGAATTTTCTAGGCTTTTTTCATTGTGTAGTAAATATATTTTTATTTCTTTAATTGGTTTAGTTTATTAATTTTAATTTATTATTTATTTTTTATAGTTCAAATTGAAAGAGAAAATATATGTTTTGATACTTAGTTCTAAAATACGCTTTAACTAGTTCTTCATAGGTATGGCAATCATGTTCTTAAAAATATTTATCACTTATACACGACGACTTATGAAGTTGTGAATTTTGTATCAAATTTTTGGTACTATTGTCGAAAATCTTGATAGTGTATTATGATTAATATTGATGCCAAGCTTTTTTCTATAATTTGAACATTTTTTTTATTAAATTAAAAATTAAAAATTAAAAAAAAATAACATTTCTAAAATTCAAAAATATTTATTTTTGTTGTTTTATTTAGTTTATTTTATTTTATTGTCTAATTTGTTTTTATCTTTTTTTTTTTCACTGGTTTAGTAATTTTACTTTTTTTTAATTTTCTTTATTTAGCTTAATTTTTTTTACTAACATTTTTATTAGTTTTTTAGTTGATTTTTCTTGTTTATTTTTATTTTCATTATTTAGTTAGGTTTTTCTATATATATTTTTTTATTTTTCATATTTTATGTTTTTCATGAGTTTTTTTGTTAGGTAATAGATCCATTTGAATATGAAAGTCTCAAGAACGCACGGATGATATTTGATGAGGTTATCAACCTCATAGTTTGTATTGAACAAAATAGTACCAAGAGAGATATAAGAACATTATTATATTTTGTTGTTGAGATCTTTCTTAAATACGAGACTCATACAAAATCTATTGCACACTTATGGATGGAGTGGATGGGGATATACCTACCATAACATTTACACCAATTCGGAGCCATCACACTTCTACCACTAATATTAGATTGAAAGAGTCAACTTAGTTACTTTTAGAGCTATAATCAAGAGGGTGACTCTACTTGGTCGTAGTATTCCATAAACACTTATATGCAACTACCATCACCCCATAAGAAAATAAGCTTTCCATGGAAGAGTTGATCAAGAACTATATAGTTGAGCATAGCTATGGGATCTTTGCTATAAAGGATGAAGAAGAGGTGTAAGAATCAAGAATTAGAAAAAGAATTTGGTTAAGAAGTGGAAGAAAAATCCAAAAATGACATAAGAAGCATGAAGTAGCATAAGAGAAAGAAAATGAGACTATTATGGAAGAGGAGATACTACTCAAAGCCATCATGGTAATTAACTTCAATATTGAAAAAAGAAGCTCACAATGAGGAGTTTAGGTGGGTTAGTGACCTTTATGGTCATAAGAACCATGGACCTCTCCATTGATTCGGATTTAAATTATGAGTTAAATTTTGAAAATGAGCTTGAGGAGTGTAAGTTTCCAATGAAAGTTTCAATCGATCTTTTTGATTTGGATTTCAAGCAAGACTTTGATGTTAGAGACTTTCACTTCTTGAAAATGGATCTAGGTGTCCTCGAAAAAGAGGAAGAGGGCATGAGACCTTAAGAGTAACATTGATAACCTTAACCCAACCAACATGAGGTACAACCTTTTGGTGAATGAAACATCATCTAAACCATTTTGTGAGTAATTAGACCTCCTAAGTTCTTGGTGTAATTAAATTGTTTTTACTCTTCTTCTCATATTGTGATATATGTTAAGATTTTATTTATCTATGAATATTAATCTAAGCATAAAATGCTGAATTTAATTATTGATGTTTAGTTTTTATTGTCATATTTGCTCAAAATTATTTTAGTGAATGTTTCATTTGCAATATTAAATAAAGATTGCTTTTTAATTAAGAATATGTTTAAATATTTATTTTGTAGATTTTTATAGGCCAATTTGATGTTTATAAATATATTGAAAATATGAGAATTTAATTTTATGAATATCACCTTGACTATATTTTGAAAAATTTAATCAAAGCTTTAAATTGATGACTTAATTATGGTATTGGTTTGATTGTCATATTTTTTCTTGTGCATAATTGATTGTTAATTAATATATTTGATACGTAGAATATTGATTAGTTAATTGCCAAAGAAAATTATCCAATTTGTATAAATTTTCATAAATAAAAGCAAAGTCGATAATTTTGATTTATTAGATCGTTCATGTTAATTCACCATAACATTTTGATGCAAGCATGATCAACTAAGCTAAACGTTTATAAATCTTCTATTGATTATTAAAAACCTATTGAAATTAGTTTAAAGTTAAAACATAATTTTGTGGCTTGTTTGTTTGCCATCTTTGTTCTTATTTTTGCTTTCTACCATTTCATTTGATTTACTGTTTTTTAGTAGTTTTAAGATTTTAACTAGTTAACATTTCAATAACTTTACGATTATAACTAATTAATATTTTAATAGAATTAATATTCTAACTATTTAGTATTTTAATAGTTATAAGATTTTAGAGAAATGTAAAATGTTATTTAGAATCATTACAATTCTTGAGAGATCGTCTTCGGCGATTTGCTACAACTTATTTATATATTTGTGAGTACTATAATTTGTATATCAGAAAAAAATTAAAAAAAAAAACATCTTCAAAAATCTCATAAAAAAATTATTATTTTTAGTAGGCTTTATTTATACATAAAAATGTTTAATATCCTCGAATGTTTCTAATTATTTGATAATATGTTTTATTTATACATATAATATTTTAAATTATTAAAAAATTTTAATTAAATGAATTTTTTAAAAATTATTTACATTGTGAATATTGTAATATTTTTATAAATTTTAATAAAAAATACACATAAATTTTTATAAACTTTTAAAAATTTTTAATAAAAAATACACATAAATTTTTATAAACTTTTAAAAAGTCTTAAATTTTTATAAATTTTTAAAAAGTTTAAAAATAAATACACTTAAATTTTTAATTTTTTTTAAATTGAGTTACCAAAAATCTTTTATTTATTTATTTATGAATACTAAAAATCTAAATTGCATGCAGTCTTCTAATAGTCTAACGGTCTTCGAATACACCTCTAATGATCTAACGGGCTTCCTTTTTTTTATTTTTTCCTTTCTTTCTTTCTTTGTTTTTTTATTTTTATTAAGAGATTTACACTGGGACATTTATATAAGTCTTGAGACAACTGCGAAGGTGTGGTAACGTGACGGCGGCCATTTTCTAGGGTTTGCTTGTTTCTATTGATTCTCTCCCTATAAACCCTAAGCACAGTAAGTTTCTAAGTTCCTTCAGTTTTATGTTCTGTTTTGAATTTCATTTACTGGCGTTTATCATCGATTGTCTCAGGTTTATTCACATTTCAGGAAAACGTTCTAGAAATCAAATATGGTAGCTGGAAAGAAAGTTGTATGACCTCTATTCCTTTCTCCTAAATCTGATTTTTACCATACAGGATAAAATATTTATTTGATCTATTTTTGTTTGGATTTGCAGAAGACTCATGAGAGCATCAATAACAGGCTCCAACTTGTGATGAAGAGCGGCAAGTACACGCTCGGCTACAAAACTGTCCTTGAATCACTCAGAAGTTCTAAAGGTTTTTTTCTCTGTTTTTTCGTGTTAAATTGAAATAAATGATTTGTTGGAGTAAAAAAAGGTATGTATGATGTACTCACCACCTATTGGGATAGATCTAGGGATTGGGTCGTCCCATCGTGTTTATCATCTTTACAAAACTTAAGATGATTGTGTTGATGACTGAAACATATGACCACATTTGTGTTTTTGGTGATCAGCTAAGCTTATTCTACTTTCTAACAACTGTCCACCTCTGCGGAAATCGGAGATTGAATACTATGCCATGCTTGCCAAGGTTGGGGTTCACCACTATAATGGAAGTAAGTGGTATCTTTGTTTTCTGATGGTAGCGCTTGGTTCTGCATTATGCTGTGTCAATATCCTCACCTTTTTTGTTTATGCAATCAAGCATTTGTCGATTTGCATCAAAGTTTTAATATTTTAATCTTTGTATATTTGGGATTGTTCTTATCATTTTTAGAGTTTAGGCATCATTATTAGCTTCCGAAAAGAACTCAAAGTTTATTATAAGTTATGAGCAAGGTTTTAGAAGGCGGTTTTATGCCTTAAGGCTTTTTTCTCGTTCAAGGCAAGGCGTAAGCGCAGTACGAGGATTAAGCCTCATTTTGAAGAGTTTGAAACAAAACTATAATAATGTAGTCAAAATTTAACATTGAAGGATTCAAATAAGTCAAAATGTGATTTTGGGGATATTAATAGGGAAAAAATTATGATAGATATAATTGGGATACTTAAGGCCAAACACATAATTTAATATTAATTATTTTGCTCTCTAAAAACTTGTTTTTGGCCTGGATTCTTTGGTTTACTAAGATTTTCAATCCACCTCGAAGAAAATAATCACATACATAAATTTTGAGGCATATGGCCTTGATCACTTAATTGCGTAAGCTTCAACCAAAATTGTGCCTCAAGTAAACCATTTAAGGCTAAGCCTTAACTCGTTAGAGAGATATTCTCATTGCGAGTCTGAAAATAGCAATTTAAAACTATGGTTAGGAGCAACTGTAATTACTACAGTTCTTCAATTACCTAGCAATAGATTTGATTTTTTTGTGTAATTTAAAACTATGGTTAGGAGCAACTGTAATTACTACAGTTCTTCAATTACCTAGCAATAGATTTGATTTTTTTGTGTATGTGTGTTTATTTTCAATTAATAATGAACTACATACTAAGGGAGGTAGAGTAGGAATTATCGAATTAGACTTAGTTTTACCGGCACTTGGTGGTGTGTTGGGGAAGCAATTGATTGTTAGGGCATGGTTTAGTTTTAACTTGGGAATTCGCTTACCTATTTAAATTGTCGTTCAACTATAGAAAGTTGCCATAAAAATTGAAAAGCATGAACTTTCAATTTAGTATTGTGGTAATAACAATACAAACTATTATAAAGATGTATCTGCATTATATAATTTGCATCTTCAGGATTTCCATTTGGTGTAAAATAATTTGCATCTATTCTGATTTTGCAGACAACGTTGACTTGGGAACAGCATGCGGGAAGTATTTCCGTGTTTCATGCCTTAGCATTATTGATCCAGGTGAAGATCATGTTTATTTTAAATCGTTTATTTTCATCTTTTGCCTGCGGCTTGCAAAATTTTATTGTTTTCTTTGCCCTGCAGGTGATTCTGATATCATTAAGACAATGCCAGGAGACCATTGAACTTTTGGCGTTTGTTTCTTTGGCGTGGTCTGTCATCAAGTAGTATTGTCATTATCTTATATCTTACCTTTACACCTTTGGAATTTGCTCACACATTGTTAATGAGTATTGTTATGTTAGTCATATAATTTGTACCTTTATGAGGAAATTTTGCTTTAGATAATGAGGATGTCTTTTTGCTTTCCAATTTGAAATTTGCATTGAGACAAAGTATTAGCGTCATGAATCCTATACAGGGTAGTTTTGTTAGGGTTTGGTGCATATTTGGTCCCTTTTTGTTATTGGGTCTCGGCAACAAACATGGTTTTTTAATTATTACTTTTAAATTCCACTTCAAGCACTGTTACTAAATCCTCCAACCATCTTTAGCTTATGTTGTTGGGACGTTGTATGGTTGGGATCTGTGGTCCAACGATGTCATCTTTAGAATTTGGACTTTTTGTGTTGAAAATGCATGTGTTCCAATGAAAACCAACTCGGTTGAAAGAATAGTACACTAGTAAGCGTTACTTGTGGCGCTTTTATGGAGAAGCATACATGACATACTAGCTATTAGCAGCACACGTGTGTAGAGGTTGCCAAGTGGACATGTCCACATCTTTCTACTAGAAGCTTAGATTTCTCTGTGCTTGTGCATTTTCTTTTTTCTTGAAATACTTGCACTGTGCTATAAATGATCTGCATGCAAGAAGATCGGGAGATTATTTGTTGCGGCTGTTGGGTCTTGGATTTTGGTAATGATGTGGTTTATTTTAGTGGTGCCAAATGAGCTTGGGTTGTTTATTGAGTTGAAAAGGCATAGCTAATCTAGTTCAAGAACTCGGAGCTTTTTGTTAATAATTACATTTTTATAGTTAAAAATAATACTGTAATAGAATATTGTAATTAAAAGATATTTTTTTTACCTTGTATTGCAATAATATTATAAAATTGTAATATTTATAATAATGTTTTTGTTTATAAATAAAATTATAAATAATTTTTAATATTATTTTTTAGTAGAGGAAATGATTCTGAGTTAACTAGCTCGATTCATTTGAAAGTTATTTTGAGTTTAGTTTACATAAATTTGACGAGCTAATCTTAAATTAGTGTAGCTAGTTTAACTCATTTTTGTAATTATTATAGAATGTTTATTTAGTCTTATAATTTTATTTTTGGGTTCTTAGTTCAAATTTTTTTAAAATAATGTTTTCATGGGATTAATTTTTTTAATTAAAAATAATATATATTTTTTAATTCCACTCAATTTTCTTTCAAAAGTTAAAATGTTCTTCAAACTTTGAAGAGCATATTAACATTGCTTCTTACTCCAAATTCTCCCAAAATAATTATTTTATTGTTAGCCCCTTCTTCTCCATATTTGCTTAGTTGGGTCCTCATTGCTGTTAATAATAGCAAAATTTATAATGATTGGGTTTACAAAATAGGTTCCAATTATCTATGTAATACATCAAGATTTACCTTTAAACATGAAAATGCTCGAATAAAGAATATGAATTTTATAAGAATGACCATTATTCATATTATGGATTAATGGACTTTTATTTTTCATTAGGGCAAGTTCGTTTTCTTAACATTTGAAGTTAACCCATTTTATTGAAGATTCATGAAGATAACAATAGTTATGTTTAGAAAATCGATAAAGAGAGAGCGGGAGAGTTTTTTCCAACTATAAAGTGTGAGAGAGAGAGAGAGAGAGAGAGAGAAAAGGGAGAGAGAAGAGCGAGAATGATAGATTATTTTTAATTAAAAAAATCAGAATTCTAATTTTACCCTTAAAAACTATCATTTTTTTTAAAATAGGATTAATTTGACTCAAAAATAAAATTATGACATACTATAATAGTTACGTAATTAAAATATAAATTGAACAAAGTTATACGATGAAATGTAACCAAAAACCCTCTAAGTTATATGTTGAAGGAGTCTGTTATTTAATATTAATTCTTTTTACATATATATTTATAAAAAAAATATAAACATGCATGTAATATAAATATTATTTCGTTAGATTTTATTAAAAATTGATTCAAAAATTAACTTTGTTCTTCTTTGACATATTTTTCACAAATTAAAAAACTTAAAAACACATTTTTTAAGATAAAGAACAAAGCAACATATTTAACTTAAATAAAATGAATATTTAAGCGCTTCACTTTACTTGTTTTAGGCTTTGAGATCTCTCTCTCTATTATTTTTTTCTCTGTTTAAAAAACTCCCTTTTCTCTCTAATGTAGGATGTTATAGGCAAAGATGAAAATGTCAATGAATTAGCTATTATTTAAGTTATTGTTGAATATTTCAGTTAAATTTTTTTTGCTAATTTTTTTTTTTATTTATAAAAAAAACTTATGTAGAGTTAATTTGAACTATATGCTGTGCGGGTGATGTTTGATTTCGAAAAAGTGGCAATTTTTTTGAAAAATGTAGCAAAAAATTAAGATTGTCTAATAGTGTAATAATAAAGAGACTAAAATGTACAAGAGTATACATTAATAACATCTACGAGATTTACTCAAATAGCAAAGAGGTCCCAGTAATTTTAATTTATATTAGTGACCCTCAGGTATGTATTAATATCAAAAATTCCTTGAATAAATATAAAAATAATGACAATATAGGATAAAATTTTATTTATTTCATAATAAAATAAAATAATATTTTTAAATATAAATAAATTACAATCAAAAATAAAAAAAATAAAGGAGTAAAGTATGTTAACAGTCTCCTACTTTTTAAAAAATGGACACTTTAATCCGTTAATCTTTAAAATATGCTTTTCAATCCCAAGTTTGTATCAAAAATGTAGAAGCAAGTCATTTACTTAACGTCTGATAGAATTCTAATAGATAAAAGAGGCAGAAAAAATAACATAAATGAACTTTATAAGGGCAAAAGCGTCATCTCATCTTATATGATTTTTGTGGAAACGGTTAAGATATCCTATTGCCAGATATAAATTGGAAAACCATTTACTTATTATTCTATGATGGCATATTGGCAGAGGCAGGCCAACAAGATGATGACAATAAAGGCCCTATATCTTACGGTATTGTATTATAATGAATTTATATATAATTTATTTTTTACCTTTTTAATCTGTATTTGTAGAAAATGAAGAAATAAATATGTTTGTAATATAGATGAGATTTTTGTGAAGAATCCATGTATGAATTCATCCCAAAGTTTGCGTGATTAATAAGCCCCTTTTTTAAATCTAGAAATCAACAAACCTAATCTAAGAGAAACTTAAAAAAAAAAAAAAAAAAAAAATCTAAAAATGGATACCCTTTGTCAGCCTGTGGCCACAACATTACAAGCTCATATATGCAATATAAATAACTTTTGTGGGCTGTCAATCATGCGATTTGATGGAGTTGAATTTTATTTTGTTTTGTTTTTTATAGAGTTAAACAAGCTTACTTAAAATTACTTACAGATGATCCCCATATTAATTGGAGGAATAAAGTTAGAGAAGAAAAGCATGTTGAAATAAGTGAGCATCAAGTGAAAAGAGCAAGAAGGAAAGCCATATATGGCACAAATGAACAACAATACCCTAGATTGAGGGATTATGTAGCTGAGTTGCAAAGAACAAATCCAAATACCAGAGATCATGACTGAAGTTGATAAAGAGGTAGCTTCCTTTTGTTATTTTTTTTCCTTTATAAAATTATTTTACTATCCACATTTTGAATAATAATATATTTTAATTACTTAACAGGTTTAAAAGTATGTATATATTCTTAGGAGCACTAAAGAAGGGATTTTTAAAAGGTGTTAAGCCTTTCATAGGTTTAGATGGGTGCCATTGTAAGGGTCCAAAAAGAGGCCAGTTGTTAGTAATAGTTGGTATAGATCCTAATAATGGCATCTATCTAATAGCATGGGCGCTTGTTAAAGGAGAGAATAAGGACTCGTGGAGGTATTTTATAGAATTTTTCTCCTTGGATCTTACGATTTGTTATAGTACCAGCTAACACTCTAATCAAAACACAAATTTGAGACTTAATTCTCCTTTGTTATTGAATTAAACTAATAGCCTTTATATAGGCCTTTTACAGGAAAAGATAAATACTAAGACTTCACGTTTTAACAAACTCCTAAACGTGAATTTTGAGGCCTAAAGCCAAGTTGAAAAATTCAAAACACTAATTGTACTTCCTTTAAACAAGGAGAAATTATTTCCAACAAAAATAAATTAACAGAAAACAAAGACCAAGCCAACTTATGACTAGGACACTTACATTTCCTTTCTTAAACTGCATTGCATATTGATGCAAATAGTTTACTCCATCTTTGAACACACTCCCATCTTGTTTCTGAGCTTCAAGAATGCCTCCAACTTCAGTGGCTTTGTCATGATATCAGAAACTTGCTCTTGAGTAGGATAGTACACCAGCTCTAGCTCTACAGTTCCTTCATTTGATAACTCGCGCAAAAAGTGATATCTCACATGTATATGTTTGTTTCTTCCATGCAAAACCAGATTTTTTTACAACTTAATAGTAGAGTTGTTATCACAGTAAATAGTAGTGCACTTACATTGAACATGTCCAACTTTTTCAAGAACCCTTCTCAGCCACACTCATTGACAAGCACAGTATGCTGCTGCAATGATCTCAGCTTCGGTTGTCGAAAGTGTCACAATAGGTTGCTTTTTGGATGCCCAAGACACAGCTCCATTTCCCAACATGTAGAAAAATCTTGACGTGCTCTTTCTGTCATCCAAGTCACCTGCATAGTCGCTGTCTGCATACCTTACCAACTCTTCATCTCCTCCCTTCCTATATGCAACTCCAAATTCGACAGTACCCTTCACATACTTGAGAATCCTTTTGGCAGCTAAGAGATGTGCTTCTGTGGGATGTTCCATGTATCTACTAACCAAATTCACAGAGAACATCAAGTCCGGTCTTGTAGTCATCAGATATCTCAAACTTCCCACCAACTGTTTAAACATTGTAGCATCTATAGCAGCACCAACACTATTTTTCAACAATCTGCAGTCAGGGACAATCAGATTCTTCACAGAATTGTAGTCATACATTCCAAAATGAGCCAACACCTCGTTTGCATACTTGTTTTGATTAATAAAGATCCCCTGTTCTCCTTGCACAACTTCTACTCCAAGAAAGTATTTTATCTTACCAAGATCAGTCATGGCAAACTCATTCATCATTGACCTTTTAAATTTCACAAACATAGCTTCATTATTCCCAGTAAAAATGAGATCATCTATATAAAGACTTACAATGAGAATGCTGTCTCCACTTCCTTTCTTCACGAACAATGTATGCTCACAGTAGCATTTCTCAAAGCCCTCCTTAGCAAAGTACTTCTCAATCCTGCTGTACCAAGCCCGAGGGGCTTGTTTAAGTCCATATAAAGCTCTTCTAAGTTTGTACACTTTATCTTCTTCTCCTTTCTTCTCAAAACCCTTTGGCTGATCCACATAAACATCTTCAATTAATTCCCCATGCAAAAACATGCTCTTCACATCCAATTGAAACACACTCCATTACTTTTGAGCTGCTAATGCCAATATGATGCGAATAGTGTCCCACCTAGCAACAGGTGCAAATACTTCATTAAAATCAATTCCTTGTTTTTGTGAATTTGCCACAAGCCGAGCTTTAAACTTGTCAACCTCTCCCTTCTCATTGTGTTTCGTCTTGAACACCCATTTCACACCTATTCTTTTTGCTCATGTTGGTAGAGTTGTTAGCTCCCATGTCTCATTGTCTTCAATAGCTTCTATCTCCTTCTTCATAGCTTCCCTCCACTTGGAGCATTTCACAGCCTCTTCACATGTCTCAGGATCTTCAGAGGCCATGAACATCACAAACCCCTGTTCTTCATGCTCTTCTTCGGACAGTCCTTCCCCTGACATATAATCCTGCATCCATACTGGTTCACACCTATTCCTCCCTTGAACTGGATTCTCAGCCTGTGCTTTGAGATGGACTTGCTGCTGCATTTTCTCCGACATCTTCATCATCATTTTGACTCTCATTCTCGTTCTCCTCTGCTTGAATTGCTTGATTTTCGTCTTCTCCCCACTCCGACACATCACGCTCCACTTCTTCACTCTTCTTCCATTCTCATTCCTCATTCTCTACAAATTGCACATCTCTACTAATCAAAATCTTCTTTGTCTCGGGATTGTAGAGTCGATATGCTTTCGACTCTTTACTCAAACCCAACAGAATACACTTTGTGCTTTTCTCATCAAGTTTTGATCTCTTCACATCTGGCATATGAATATAACAAATGCATTCAAAGACTCTGAGGTGATCAACTGAAGGCTTGTGACCACTCCAAGCTTCCTCTGTAGTTACTTCCTTCACTGCTATTAATGGACTCCGATTTAGAATGTAAATTGCATAGTTTACTAGCTTCCGGTCAAAACTCCTTGGGAATGGACTTTTCGATCAGCATACATCGTACCATGTTCATGACAGTACGGTTCTTTCTCTCAGCTACGCCGTTCTAGTGAGGCGTGTAAGCAGTAGTAAGTTGTCTTGCTATTCCATTCTCACTACAATAGTCTTGAAACTCCTTTGAGGTATTCTCACCACCTCTATCCTTGCATAGACATGTAATTGGTTCACTACACTCATTCTCTACTCTAGCTCGAAACCTTTTGAACACATTTAGAGCTTCTGTCTTCTCTGTCAAAAAATATGTCCATGTCTTGCGACTAAAGGCATCAATGAAATTAATTAAGTACCTTTTCCCACTATGCGATATTGGTGTTACAGGTCCACAGATGTCACTGTGCACTAGTTGCAGTTGACGAGTTGCTCTCCACATGCTCCTTCTCGGAATGACCTCTTTGTGCTGCTTTCCTTTCATGCACACCTCACACACCTTTGCTGAGACATTAAATTTTGGTATTCCGAGCACCATCTTCTTGTAATAGAGAGTTCTCAAGCTCTTCGGACTGATACGACCGAATTTGTGATGCCACAACTGCATTTGATCTTCTGTGATTGCTTGTAAGCATGAAGTATTTTGTGAACCTGCATCTTGAGCTTTTACCAATGCTAATACAACAAACATTCTATTTTCTGACATGATTGACTTCATAATTAACCCTCTCTCCAAATGATAAATCTTACACACATCATTTCTTATCAAAATGGTTAAACCTCTCTACTGTAACTGTCCCACACTAAGCAAATTATTTTTCAATTTTGGCACAAAGTATACAGAGGTGATTACCTGTACCAAGCCATCAATTTCAAGTCTGATGTTGCCCTTCCCTTTCACCATCATCTTTGAATTATCTCTAAGCCTCACTGATTGCCGGAATTCACCATCAAAATCAGAGAACCATTCTTTTGTACCACACATGTGGTTACTACACCCTGAATCCAGAAATCACACATGCTCTCTGCTTGCATTATTCATGGTGATGCAGGACATAAACAACATTTCCTCGCCTTCATCTAGCTCCGCGTAGTTTGCGCCCTTCTCCCAACTAGGGCACCTATACTGGAAATGTCCTAGCTTGTGGCACTTGAAGCATTCCACAAGAGCTTTGTCAAGTCCTTTACCTCTACCCCTTCCTTGGTATCCTCCTCGACCTCCTCCTTTGTCACCTCTGCCTCTCTCGGCTCCAACTGCAGCTTTCAGTGCTTGTTCTTCCCTACTATGCTTTTGAAGCTTCTGTTCATGCACCAAAAGAGAACTTTGCAGTGTATCTATTGAAAGTGTGTTGATATCTTTCGAATCTTCAATTGAAAATACAATATAATTGTATTTCTCATGGAGCTTTTGTAGAATCTTCTCCACAACCTTAGAGTCTGGCACGTCTTTTTCAAGGTTCCGAATGTTGTTAGCTACCATCATCACCCTGGAGAAGTAATCAGTCACAGACTCGCCTTCCTTCATCTCCAGCACTTCAAAGTCTCTTCGTAGTTGCTGCAAATAGGCACGCTAAATGCGCTCATTTCTTTGATACTTGCGCTTCATAGAATCCCACAGCTCTTGTGTAGTGTTCTTTTGAAGGATGGTCTTCAAAATAAATTTCTCAATCGATGCAATAATGCAAGTTCACAATTAATTCAAGTAGATTTCAAATATTAATGGAGGATGTATGGACGTTTAGTTTGGTTAGCCATGCTTGCATCGAAAAGTAATGGTGAAATAACATGAACGTTCTAATAAACAATTTTACAAACTTTCCTTTTAATTACGAAAATTCCTACGATTGGGTAATTCTCTTTGTTGATTAACTAATTAACATCCCACAATCAGGTATATCAAATAGCAATCAAATTATGCGCAAGAAAATATATGTCAATCAAACTAATGCTATGACTAAGTCACTAATTTGAAGCTTTGATTAAGTGTTTCGGAATAAAGTTAAGGTGACGTTCCTAAAACTAGATTCTCAAATTTTTCAACTTAACTATGAATCTCAAATTGGCCCATAAAAATTCACAATTAAATATCTAAACATGCTCTTAATCAAAAGATAAATTTATTTATTTCAAATTAATAAAACATTCACCAAAACAGTTCTACCAAACATGTCAACATAAACATCCATAATAAAATTAGCCGTTCATGTTCATATTAAAATTCATATTAAAATCCAATGTGAACATACACTCAATGAAATAAGAAGAAAAATAGAATTCTATAATAACAAGAAAATCCTAGATCTAAATACCTCTATTGGATGGGATGACGTTTTTCTCCAAAAGCTCTATCTTCGATTGTCAATGGTTTCCTTGGATTCTTAGAATGGATTCTCTTGCTTCGTTGAGTGTGAAAAAGCTCCCAAAATTGGTTGAATCTCTTGTTTGTTCGCAAAATTGTAGTGTATATAAGTTGTATGTAAAGAGGATTCTAGAGGAGGTATTTATAGATGTAAGGGTTTACACAAATCCTGATTGCAATAGGAATAGGCGTGTCGCGGCATATATTTTTCCCGCCGCGGCGCAACACAAAAATTGAAAATATTGGTTGAAACCTGAGAACTCTCTGCCGCGGCATACATTTTCTCGCCGCGGCGCGCGTTTCCTTTCCTTTCTTCATATTTATCCCCTTACATATGTGTTGCCTCGTTATGTAAGGCTTACATATTTTGACTCGTTTTGCCCGTAACTCGTGGTCCGAGCGCCGTAAGTGTTCCTTCTTTGTGTGTTTGCATTATTCAACTCATTTGACGCTAAAAAAATCTAAAATACACTAAAACATACCCGTGATTTCAAATTGATAGATTTATGAAAAATAGTCAAATAAACAATAATAATAAATCTATTTTTAAACAATTAAGCGCAATAAATCACAAAATGTTAGTGCTTTTCGAGCACTTATCAAAAGCTATCTCCATTAGATGCCACCATTCCTTGGAGCGCAACAGATTTTTCATGAGCATTGCCCAATGCTCATAATCCCCATCAAACTTGGGAATGCACAGCTTGCCATCTTTGTCACTTGACATTTCTACACACTCACAACTATCTCTCCTTCCTCTCGTGTTTACTCTCACACTCTTCACAATCAGGTCCCTATGTCCCTATGATGGGGCTCTGACACCACTTGTTATAGTACTAGCTAACACTATAATCAAAACACAAATTTGGGACTTAATTCTCCTTTGTTATTGAATTAAAACAATAGCCTTTATATAGGCCTTTTACAGGAAAAGATAAATACTAAGACTCCACGTTTTAACAAACTCTTAAACATGAATTTTGAGCCCTAAAGCCAAGCTGAAAAATTCAAAACACTAATTGCACTTCCTTTAAACAAGAAGAAATTATTTCCAACAAAAACAAACTAACAAAAATAGAGACCAAGCCAACTTATGACTAGGACACTTTACAGGATTCAAGATGGTAAAAACTGGACAATAATGTCAGACAAGGAAAAGGGTTTGTTAGAATCTATAAGAGATTTGATGCCTAATATCAAGCATCGATATTGTGTAAGGCATTTAATGAAAAACTTCAAGAAACTATTCAAGTCTATGAGGTTAAGAGAGCATTTTTGAAGAGTTGCAAAAGTAATCATAATTAATTCATTCAATGATGAAATAGAAATTTGAAAAAGTATAAGGAAGAGGCTTATAAGTTGCGACTTAAGAAGGGTCATACGCATTAGAGCAGAGCTTTCTTTAGGTATTATCAAATTCTTTACTACATATGTGTAAAATTTTAAATTTTATTAACTTGTATTTCATGTGTTTACTTTTAAATTTAGGTGTCATTCTAAAAGTGATAACCTGTTGAACAATGGTTGTGAAAGCTTCAACAATATACTCATGAAAGCAAAAAGTGAACCTGTGGTGACGATAATTGAAACAATTAGAACTTACCTTATCAACAGATTTGTAAAGAAGAGGATGAAATTGACAAAATGGAAACATGAAATTGGGCATAGAACAATGGAAAAGTATAAAGAGAACAAGACACATCAATGCTTCACCATGTGGAGGATATAAGTTTGAAGTTGATTGCAATGGCACTAGAAAAATGAGTGTGGATTTGCAAATGAGAACTTGCATTGTAGAGAATGGGATCTCATAGCCATTCCTTGTCAACATGCTATAAGATACATTTTAAGGTGGAAGGAAGGCCCTAATGAAATATGTGGATGATGTTTACAAGGAAGCAATTTATCTTGCATACAAACCCATCATCAATCAAATGGACAATTGGCTCGAATGGCCAAGACTGAACTAACCTCCAATTCTTCCACCTATAGTTAAAGTTCGACGTGGAAGGCGAAGAAAATCTAGATTCAAGAAGCCAGGTGAAAAGTCAAGTAAAAGAAAGTAGAAATTGAGTGAATACTAGACACTATGAAAAAATATGGAATGAAAATTAGTTGCAGGCTTTGAGGTAAGGAAGGTTACAATCGATTAACCTGCAAGAAAAAGGATACCACAAGCTCACATGTAAAATATTGCTTAGTTGTCAAATTAAGTCATGACATGAAGTGTTTAAATTTAAACCATGGATTTTCCAATTCTAAAATGTAATATCAGGTTCCTACAAGTAATCCCAATGAAGAAACACCATCATTTAGAGCTTCTCATGACATCCCACACAATGTAAGCAATATCAATTTTATGGGTAGAATTTTAAAATCTAGTTTTTCTAAAGTTAGTTATAAATATGAATTAAATTGTACTGCATGATGAATAATCATTTTAGTTTAATCTTGACACACAACAAAGTGTCAATGTTAATATTGAGGTTGCCAACCATCACTATGAAGGAACTCATGGTCAAAATGAGGTGGAGAATCAAAAAATACACTGTTAATTTACTGTTGTTAGACTTTACACAAATAGGATACTAATATTAATTTTTTATTTGCTTTTATAGGTTGAATCTCAAGTTGTGCCAAGGCAGAAACTTTGTCCAAGAAAACGGGTGAAAAATACTGCATGGTGATTCTGATGAGTATCATATGCAAGAGCACTAAAATATTATCTAATAAAAAACACCAAAATATTTCTTTTTATTTGCTCTTCATAGTTCATAAGGAACTCAAACAATCGTCAATAATAGACTGAGCATCAATTTCACCCCTCAAAGAAGCCCAACGTCCATCAAGACGAAGAGAAACATGTCTGTACCTCTCAATTTTTTCATAAGGAACAATGTCAGCAAAGGAAGTAAGCCGAATGAAATTTCAATCATACCCAGCTACACCTTAGTGATAATAAACGTGACGAAGACACAGCTTTAGCATTTTCTTTTTGGGTCAAATATAATGGTATTAGCTTTTAGATAATATTTGTAAAATGACCCTCTGCCCTTAAAAAAATTGAAGCATGTTGATTAGTTCTCTTTCGTTATTATTTTGATGGGAGCGGGGTCATAGAAGTCCCTTAGATTATGTCATGTGTGTCATTTGGTCCCTTAGATTATAAGTAGTGTCATTTGGTCCCTTAGTTTTAGAAAAAGGGGCCAATTAAGGACAAAACACATGATTTTAATGATTTTTTAATTAAAATATTATTTTTTAAGAGGTCAATTAATGAAAAATTGTATTATTTTAATGTTTATGATATTAAAATATTAATTTAAAAAATAATATTTTAATTAAAAAATCATTAAAATCATGTGTTTTGTCCTTAATTGGCCCCTTTTTCTAAAACTAAGGGACCAAATGACACCACTTATAATCTAAGGGACCAAATGACACACATGATATAATCTGAAGGACCTCCATGACACTTGTCTCTATTTTGATAGTAATTGTTGGATAGAAAATTTTTAGAAAAAATAAAGGATTAATGTGTTCTTTTTAACATATAAGGAATTAAAGTGTATTTTTAATAAAAGATAAAATACCTAGTTATCCCTTAACTAAAAAATAAGGTAACATAAATATATATCAAATAAAAAATATTTATAAGCTTAATTATTTTATTAATCCTCAAAATTTAATTAAATTTATAGTTAAATTTTTAAATTTTTAAACTTTTATACATTGGTCCCTAAATTTTTAAATTCTACAATTTAGTTTTCAAACTTTTAAAAATTTATAGATAAGTTTTACGTACTATAATACATATTTTTGAATCAAAATTTTAGGATTTATGTGTAAATTTTTAAAAATTTGGAGATTAAATTATAGAATTTAAAATTTTAAAAATTTATGTATGAAACTTTAAAAATTTAAAAATAAATTATAGAATTTAAAAATTTGAGTGGGGATCATAATTTAATCTTTATATTAATATGCTCGATAAAATTTAGAACTTTTTTCTTAGAAAGAATTTCTTTTGTTTTATATCTTTATTTTATTATTTCATATCTCTTTTTAACGTTTATTTAGTATTTTTTTTTATTCTTTTAATATTTCATTTTATAGGCTAAACAATTTTCGATGTATTTAAATTTAGTTAAATCTTTTAAAGAAATGTCTATTTTCTTTTTGTAAAAGAAAAATAAAAGTTTAATTTGTGAAGTACATTATTATTTATTTATTTATTTAATTATTTCAAAAGTTACTTACCTTTGTCGTTTTCTTACTTCTCAGAAGTATCTTTTTTCGTCTTCGTCTTTTTTACTTTCTATAGCCTCTTTCTTTCGGGGAAAATAGCTATCGAGTTCTCTTAATTTTTTGGAAAAATAACAAAACTAACACCCCTTAAAAATTATAATAATAAAACTAGCACTCCTGTATTCAATTAAAATTGAACGACGATAATTTAGACTCGTTCAATATTGAACGTTCAATATTATCCGTTTAATTAGAATTGAATGACGACAATTAGACCTATTTAATATTGAACGTTCAATATTTTACGTTCAAATTGAATATTGAACGTTCAATATTAAACGTTCAATTTTAATTGAACACAGGGGTGCTAGTTTTGTTATTATAATTTTTAGGGGGTGTTATTTTTGGTAATTTCCCTAATTTTTTTTAGAAGGTGTATTTTAATTCTTTATTTTTTTTAAAATATATTGTAATTTTTTTTTTATCTATTCTTAAAATGTAGATAAATTTATTTTATTTTAATTTAACTATAATTTAAATATGTAAAAATCTTATAACATTATAAATAATAGATAAATTTATTATATATAAAAATAATTAATAGTTGTTTTTTTTTTTAAAATAAATATTTTTTAATAACAAATTTATTCTTATTTATAATGCTATATAATTTTTATTTATTTTAATTAAAATAATTAATTTAAAATATACTTATATACATCTTTAAAATAAATAAAAAATTTATAATATACTTTTTAAAAAATTAATAACTAAAATACACCTTTTAACTCTAGACCACTTTCTTTTGACCGGAACGTTCCTCATGGACACAGCATCTTCAATCGATAAAAAAACTTAACGTATTTTCAGGATTGCGCTCAATCAAAAATTCGAGTATTCGCTTTGTTCTTTCTTCTTCTCCAGTTCGGAACTGGTGGATCCTTTTCTTTGTTTATTAATGAAACTATATCCCTTTCTGTTAGAATAGGGGAGCAATTCGAATTCCTTTCTCTAAGTTGCAGAAACGTTGTCGTTTCTTTCATTTATTCTCTAGTGAAAGGGGCTCCTTTCCTGCAAATTCTGGCGCATTTTTAGCTTTCTATACCTCTGAAGTTGCCCAAGTTCAAGCTGCATTCCTCATTGTTTTTGCTAATTGGTAATTTGCTTCTTAATTTCATTGTTCTGGGTTATCAATTTTAGAGCTTTCTTCGAATTGGATTTTTGTTTCCTCTTTCTGAGGGTTTCAGTGTGCTTGATCTTTTTTATGGTTGTTTCTTTGATTAAATTACGGGGTATTAGGGTTTTTCTTGCTGATAGTTGGAAAGTCGTGGGTGGTGGTGTGGAGGGAAGGGATGAATAGTGTATTCAGTGAGCAGATACTTGCGGACAAGCTGTCCAAGCTCAACAACACCCAGCAGTGTATTGAGAGTATCCTTTATCTGCTTATTTCTTTCAATTTTATTTAAATTAAGTTTGATTTTATTATTACCATTTTCTCAATTATTTGCATCCATTGAAAGAGGGACTGTGAATATGTATGTCACCAGCCAAAGCATGTTTCCATTTTTTCTACTTCTTTTTAAGTATGCAGTGTATTGAGAGTATCCTTTAAGCATGTTTTCATTTCAACATGGGTTTGACTTGTACTTATTGAAATAGGTTTTGCTAGCACAACCTTTTGTCAAAGCCATTATTGATCTTTTATGGATTGTGAACCTAGGTTTTGTTGTTATGAATGTTGCCTTAACTTCAATATGTAGCTTTATCACATTGGTGTATTTTTCACCGGAGCAAAGCAGAACTCGTTGTTTCAATATGGGAGAAACAATTCCACAGTTCAGAAATGGTTCAGAAAGTTCCTCTTTTGTATCTCGCAAATGACATCCTGCAGAACAGCAAGCGTAAAGGAAATGAATTTGTTTCTGAGTTTTGGAAGGTTCTTCCTGGAGCAGTCAAAGATGTTCTTGAGAAAGGTGACGAACGTGGAAAGACTGCTGTCTCCAGATTGGTGAGTTCCTTGTTTCTTGCTTCTTTGATATGTTAATTTGTTTTTGTGATTTTCCTTTCTTGAGGTTCTTAATAGGCTATACCAGGTTTTGCTGAATGAATATGTTGATTATATGGTTTTATTGTTGCTTGATTGTGTTAGAGTAAGCAGGGAAGTTTGACTTATTCAACTTGTGTTCGTAATTGTTAGGTCAATATATGGGAAGAAAGGAGAGTATTTGGAACCCGTGCACGGAGCCTCAATGCAGTTATGCTTGGGGAAGGAGGACCTCCACCCTTAGAGTTCAGTAATAAGAAACGATCACGTTCTGTTAAAATTATCAAGAGAGATTCACGTTCCATTAAAACGGTTAGCATGTGGACTAGCTTTTCATTTACCATACTTTGTTTACCTACATTTTTATTTATAGGTAATCATTGTAGTGCCCCCTTGATCTCATTGTAATAAAGAGTGCTAACATGTCATTCCTTTGAAACCAGAAACTTACTATTGGAGGTACAGCAGAAAAGATAGTTTCAGCATTTCACTTGGTACTCAGTGAACATTCCGACGAGGATGTGGAGATGAGTAAATGCAAGTCTGCAGTTCATCGCGTAAGGAAGTTGGAAAGAGATGTTGACATTGCCTGTTCGAATGGTATTCCATCATTATTATAAAGTTATTGTTCAAAATGGTGACACATTTATATACCCGAAGGCATCCAAGTATTTGCTACAATTGCTGAATTCTACCGTTCTCTAAAGCCTAATTTTGTTTTTATCAGCAAATGATCCAAAGAGGAAAACTTTATCCAAGGAATTACAGGACGAAGAAAATGTTTTGAAGGAGTGTATTGAGAAACTTAAATCAGTTGAAGCAAGTAGAGTAGCTCTTGTATCACAGTTAAAGGAAGCTCTCCATGAACAGGTAGTGTAACATTTTTTTTTACGTCTTAAATTTATACTTGTGCAATGACTCTGGGCATTTTGACCACCAAAAAAAAAAAAACTATGGAAATTGATTGCTTGATGTTTTATTTATTTGTATCCCAGGCATCTGAACTTGAGAATGTGCGGACCCAAATGCAGGTATTCAGTCTACACATCTTTAACGGTCATTTATATCTTCTTTTATTTTATATGTATTGTTCAGCTCTATGTTTAATGCTTTGCGTGTATGTTCCACTAGCTCAGTATTTACTCCCCTGTTGACAGTTAGGATGCTAGTTCACTTGATTAGAAATTATTTTTACTTTCTTACCGTTAGTGGAAGGGAGTAGTTTTTAGATACTATTCTTCTGATTGTCTGAAAATTATGTAAAACTTATGTATGCACTAGAAGTGTATACTAGTCATGGAGACTTTTCATAGATATTCACAAGGTAATGCCTAGAACATTGGGCACTTGTAGCATAACAAGCATCAAGTTTTATTACCAATTCTACAACATCAAAGTTCACAACATATTTTTGCTACAAGTGTAAGGGTCCATTTCCTTGTGCTTTGTTGAAAGTGGTTTTGTAAAGGTGGTTTTGGAAGAAAGTATTTTAAGAAGGAAACACATAATTTGTGCTTTTTGTGCTCTTGACAACAGTTCTGACATTTGTTTTTTTCAGTTTGATTCAAAAGAAAACAGAACCTAAATATAATTAAAAGCCGACTATGGAATTTCTGGAGTTGAATTGCTGAAGTAAATGCTCGAGTATTGTGTGCCTTGATCTATATGGTTGAGTTCATGAATTCATACATGATAGCTAGCTACAATTGACATTGAACAATTTGAAGATAATGCATTCTTAAGTTGTAAAAAATCATTTTGAAGGAGATTGCAACCTTCATTTCGCTTCATGCATGATGTTCATCAGATTATTGTTTTAAAGAAGTTTATTTTGTTCTGAATTCCTATTTCTCCTCTATGGGATACTTTCACTCCAGTATTGCTATTGAGTATTGATATCTGGAGATGAATTATAGGTCTCTCATTACATTTGGCAGCTGATTCCTAAATTGTTGGTATGTGTAGGTAGCACAAGCACAGGCAGAGGAAGCCAACAATATGAGAAAACTTCTTGATGATGAAGAATTCGTATTAAAACCATCAACTTCAACTTCACCTGTTGATGCAAATACTTATACAACAAACAGACGAACAAAAAAATCAGCTTCTGCTATTGCAGCTGAGGTAGCAGACAAGCTTACAGCTTCTAGATTATCTCAATCAATAATGACTTCTGTTCTCCACACATTTGCCGCTGAAGAGGCAAAGAATGCTGGTCTACAGAAGCCCCCTTCATCTTCAAACTCATTCACATCTCTGCCTGTGACATCTGGCATGGATTCATTGTCTAAAGTACATTCATATGTGCAGCCACCAAATATGGCAACAAATCATCAGTACCAGTCAGCTTTAGCTCCACAACTGACACTGCAAAACCAAACCTCTACTTCCCAGCCTCAATATCAGGTAATTTCTAACCCTACGTCCCAGCAGTTTTTGCAGCCCCCTGCTGGGGTCCTGACCCCATATGGTTACAGTAATGTTCCTCCCTTGCCGTCGGCAGCACCCCCTCCGCCACATATGGCCACTCTGATGGTACCTTTGGCTCAGCAGCCATTGCAACTGAGTCAGCCCCAACCCATGTCGTTTCCTCAACAGCCAGTAAGCATAACACTGCAACATCCAATCCCTTTAACACAGCAACCTCCAACAGCTCCTAGTTTCCGGCCACTACTGCCACCGGGAATGGTCTACTATGGTCACCCTCATCATATACAGTGAAACTAAATAACTTGTTAGGGTAATTAATGTAACAATATTTTAGGGAGCAGCTTAAGGCAAAATTAAAATGTTTTATTAAATTTTTTGTTATTGAGATATAGCATCAATACCGTCTTGCATTTGATTGTTATTTTCGTAGTTCACTTCTGGATTTCACTCAAATAATGAACCTTCTCCCAAAATACACATTATTAGACAGAGTCGCGTAAAATACAAATTCCTGGAAATTCGATAAGGAATGTAAATGAAAGGATGCATGAAAAATAGCAATAATTTTCCATGTTTCTGAGCAAGAAAGCGCAACTGTTAATAATTTATATATTTATATTATTTATAAAAGTCTAAACTACATTTAAAATAATTTTGAAAAAAAAAATTATATTTTATTTTAAATTATTGAAAGAAATTTAAACAAAGCACCTCAAATAAAAGGAATTTTATAATGCCAAGGACTTTATTTTATTGAAATATACCTCATCCATTTTTTGAACTTATTGAAAAACCTTATGCACACACTAAAAATAGTTTTCAAATCTTAATTAATCATGCTTATCATATTTATTTTCGATACATGCATGTTCTAATTAACTCAAAAACTTATGATTAATTTTCCATTTTCAATTATTTGTTATTATATCACATAAATTTCACACCGCATAAATTATCAACTGAAAAAAAGTACGACAATAGTGCATTGAATATACATAACTAGTTATTGCAAATGGAAAATATAGCTCCTCTTCGCTAGTTTAAAAGATTATGTGGAGCTCAGCATTTCATTACTAATCTCATTACAAAATCTCTGACGAAGATAGGGAGGTAATACATAATTGCCATAAGAGTGGATAAGTAGCCAGAAGAGAACCAAGCTGGTGGTTTCTTTCTCAGAACAGCAGCTACTGTCTTCTTTGCAAACTCTTCAGATGGGGTTGATTTGGGTTTTTGAGATAAGTTGGCTCTTTCACGTATAGCTGCTTCAAAAGGCTTGTATAATTTCCATTTTGGCATCTTATCATATTGAGATGTGGCAGAATTTCCAATATTTGACTTAATAGCTCCCGGAACAACAGCAATGACATCAATCCCAAAATGCCTAAGCTCCATTCTGAAATTAATGAATTATAAGATAATGGGAAAAACAATCAAGACAAGAATGGATAAAAACATTGAGAATGAAAACCCAATTAGTACAACATGTGGGTATATAATAACTAGGTCTAACATCATTTCACACAACCATACAGCACAAACCTAAAAGGAGATATCATAATTCATAAGTGTTGAAAAGTGAAAACTTATGGAATGCCATACAGCAAAGCCAAGCCAAGGATTGCTGCTTCACATTCTCCTGTCTAGGAAGTTTTTAATGAATAATTATGATGATTAACTCCCTGATGAAAGCTATTTTAAATATAAAATTTGAGAAAACAAGCAACTCTCAAGTTATGATCTTATAATAAAGACAAACCTTAATGAATCGGTTAGTGAATGGAGAGCAGCTTTTGATGAAGTATAAACACCAGCCCATGGTCCAGGAGACAAGACCGTAACACTCCCAACATTAACTATCTTTCCCTTGTTTCGTGATGCCATGTGTGGAACAGCAGCTTGAATCAACCTCATGGGACCTATGACATAGAAGAACATCACATTAAAGGGAGGTAAGCAATCTGCAATCTGCAATCTGCAATCTGCAATCTGTTATTTTGTTATGTTTTCTGGTAAAAAAGCAGAAAAGAGGAAACAAAGATTAAATTGGGATGCATGAAGAGGATAGAAGGTGACAAACATCAACATGTTGGGGGGAAGTGGGAGGAATATGTGTGACATACAGGGCAACTGGTACAGCTACGTAGTTGTCAAAGTTAAATGGTTGCAGTCTAGTCCCACTACTCAATCCTAACTAAAGATCAAGCATAGTTGTGATGTATTCCATGTTAGACAGACTCTTTTAGAACACTAGGAGTTGCCGCACGCAAGTTCCTGGACCCAAATCCATGTCGTGTTGGTTGAATACATTTATTTCATAAAAAATGAATACTTATGACATAGGAGGCGTTTCACGAATCCAATAGTCTGTTGAGTTCACTTACTCGGCCATACTCGATCCCTTCAGTTTTTGGCTGAATTATGTCAAAAGTATATTTCGATAAGTAGAGAATACAGGTAAATTTCTACAATCATACAGAGCAAATGGGAATAGCCAACAAAAACCCTGCTGATAAATTAATTCTTATCAGAAGAACATAATTGGCACGAGTTCAAGAGAAAATTATTGGGACAATTAGATTATTGAAGTTACAAATAAGCAACAAGCAAGCAAAATCTCCTATAAAGGAGGACAAATAGCAGTGCAATGGAGTGTGTTGGACTTACTCTAAGAGACAATTTATCATACACATCCTATGCTGGTATAATAGACATCTGCCCTAACTATAATAAAAGCTCAAAGACATAGATCCTGTTTAGCTAGCTTTCACAAAAAGCACAGGGGGAAAAACCCTACTTCCAATTTCTAACTTTCTATTAGGAATCAATCATCATTCATGGAGTTAACAATAATAAAAGAAACCCAACAAGAAAGAACATGCAAAATAAAATAAAATATAATAAAATAAAATTTGAGGAATGCTAAGCGGAAGAATAGGGTTACCATAGACATTGGTATCAAATGTGAGCTGAATAGAAGAGAGAGGAATCTCAGCAAGAGGACCAACAGATAAGACTCCAGCATTATTGACCAACACGTCTATCCGACCAAACTTCTCCAACACAGTTGACACAACGCACTGCACACTCTCTTCAGACAGAACATCCATTTCTTGAAGAAAGAACCTCGGATCGTCTTTAAGATCTGCCATCGAACGTAACGATCTACTCGTTGCCACCACCAAACAATCTTCGGCGGCGAAAGCGAGTGCGAGCGCGTGTCCTATGCCTCCCTGAGAGCAACCAGTTATCAGAACCACTTCTCGGCCGCAGAACTCCATGCTTGGACCTCTAGGATCTTTCTGAATCAAATTCTTTTTTTATGGAATCAAATTCTTTTATGGGTACAACGATATTACATTTTTGTTCTCCAATTCATTGATGAGAATACATTTTTAAAAATTCTTGGCCAACCGATAACGCAACTTAAAAAACTTTTTTAACATTATCAGCACCTTATACATGATGAATTAAGATACTCTTTTTTTCTTAGCAAAATAGAGTATACAAATTCAAGTAAATAAAAATTTTTAACTTAATAAGAATTGAAGAATAATATACAAACTCAGATAACATACAAGCACATTTAATTTATTAGAATGAGAATGTCTAAAACAGATTCTACAATTTTCTGTAAACTATGAAAAACAGAAAGAAAAACATATTCTACAAATTTCTGCGAGTTATGTTATGCTTGTTACGTACATGTTACTCATATATGTAAACATGTTACGTACTCAGTATGAATATGTAATACAACTTACATACATGTTAAATGAGTATGTAACACAGTTTACATACATGATCTCTGTGTTACATACATGTATGTAAACTATTTACATGTACGTAAACTAATTACATAGTACGTAAACTAATTACATACTATGTAAACATGTATGCAAATTATTTACATACTATGCAAACATAAATGTAAACTGTAATAGATATGTAAAGTATTTACATACTATGTAAACTATTTAAATACTATGCAAACAAGAATGTAAACTGTAATAGGTATGTAAACTATTTACATACTATGTAAACTACGTACTATTGCATTTTTCGAAGCTTGATTGAATGCAAATGCATTCACTTTAAACACAACTAATTTAGAAGACCAAATTCAGATCTTAGAGTAGTATCAAAATAATCAATAAAAAAAAAAACCCAAAATTATTTAGTTTTTATTTGTGGCTACCTTGCCATAGAGACTTTGAACAGATATGGAGATGCTTAAAAATTTCTTAGACTTGAATTTTACTAGTAACATCAAAGAGACGGAAACAGAGGAGTTTGAAATTGGGATATTATGGTTCAAGATTTATGTATCAATACACTTTAATTCTAAAAAAAAAACTTAAAATTTGTTGTTGGAAGTGGAAGCAGCTATTTGGAAGTGGTATTTCATAGAGGTAGAGAAGAAATAGTGTGGGAGGTGGTTGGGTTGAATGAATCAGAGTAAAAGAATATTTTTGTAATTTATCTAATTTTGATATAACCAAAACACATAGTTTTGATTCTATTATTGTTAGTTTTAAAAAATTTAACTTTTAACCAAAATGTAAGCTATTTAGGTAAATTACTTGAGGAATTAAGGCCAACACGTACCTTTTTTCAGTTATAAGGCTCTATTTACAGAAAAAAGGTTGATGAAATTTTCGTAAATAAGCTATATTAATTAATATTTATATTATTTAACAATAATATTAATATCATACTATTAATATGCCTTATTTAATGAAGATTTACTTGATTGTGCATTGACTATACTATTTAACTTTTTTCCTGCTAACTTGGACCAATCACATGGTGTCAAAAAGCTGATTGGTCAATTAGTTGGCAGTCTGGTTGGACCAACAAGGCCAGCTGTACTCCTTCGCCTGCGTGACATTTTTGTTTGGTCGAATCACATCGACTGTGACCATGGCGATGATTTCCTACTAGCCCTGTGGCCAGCGGTCCCTGTCTTGTTGGCATTGCCACATTCTCCAACTTAACTTTTTTGGACTTTAACTTATTTAATGACTCAAAATTTTTGTTGAAGTTGACATCTTTATTGAGGCAATTATTTTTGTTGCAAAAGTGGACATTTTTGTTGCCGAAATCTGAATCTCGATTATGTCTCGAATCCTAGTTTCATTTTTGTGTGGAACCTTTATGAGTCCAAAGAATATCACTTCTCAATTCCAAGAATTTTCTAATCTTCTCAAGTCCCAAGGTAGATGTTTTCCCAAGGCACTTGAATTTTGTTTGAAAATCTTGTCTCTTCTGAGTATGTTGTCTGACTGTCTGGTGACAGTGATGTCTGGTGATTGACCGACTGATGATTTGAAAGTCACCTAATCTGTCCTCCCAACCTCCTTGCTTTGTAGGCTTCTTGAGTACGACAACTAACAGCTAATGTTTGGAGTTTAGATTCTTATGATAGTGGGCTAGTTCCTTTCTTAGGGAAGCAAATGCAAGCCCCTAATTTTGGTGGTCCTGAGTACTCCATGTGCCTAGGCCCTAAAGTAAGTTCCTAACTTCATAAGATGAGTAACTTCCCAGACATGGACTAATGTTGTGATCTTGAGAGAGTTATTGCAAGTGTCAACTTTTGTATCATTTCCTCACTAGACTTCTCTCACATTAGTGGATCATTTTCTGGATCCTGGATCATGAGTGTTGTGGAGGCATGAAGGGTGTGAGCATGTATTGGCCTTGCACAACATGATTTTCATTAAGACAATGATTTGGTTGGGTGGGGTGTCCTATTCTTAGGTAAGAATTTACCAGTGCTTAGTCCTGGGTTGTTTCCAAGTGTGGTGATGTGCAAATTATAGTACTAGCAAGTGTATGAATCACTCGTAGAAAGTGATAAGTTAACCTCCAAGGTCGGTCTCTCAAGGAATTGCAATGGTTTTAAACAACCTTTTTTTAAATCTAAATAGTCCTAAAGCAACTAAAATACTAATTAAATAGAGTTCTAGTAATACTAAAACTCTAAATAACTAGAATCATAAACTTAGTAAAACTGTAAATAAGGTTGAATTGTGAGCAAGATCAATGGTGTCGAACAATTAACGAAAACAATTATGCAAACTCAGAATTAACTCAAATAGAATTCAAATATCAATGGAGAATGTATGGACGTTTAGTCATGCTTGCATCGAAAAGTTATGGTGAATTAACATGAACGTGCTAATAAACAATTTTTACCAGCTTCCTTTTTAATTACGAAAATTTCTACGATCAAGTAATTCTCTTTGTTGATTAACTAAACAATATTCTACGATTAGGTATATCAATTAGCAACCAAATTATGCACAAGGAAAAGATGCCAATCAAACTAATGCTATGGCTAAGTCATTAATTTGAAGCTTTGATTAATTTTTTCAAAATATAGTTAAGATGACATTCCTAAAACTAAATTATCAGATTTTTCAACCTAACTATAAATCTTAAATTGGCCCATGAAAACTCACAATTAAATATCTAAACATGCTCTTAATCAAAAGGTAAATTTATTTATCTCAAAACAATAAAACATTCACCTCAACAGTTCTAGCAAATATGGCAATACAAACTAAATATCCATAATAAAATTAGCCACTCATGTTCATATTAAAATTCATAGACAAATATAATCTAAACATACACTCAAAGAAGTAAGAAGAAAAGTAAAATTCTGTAACAAGAAGAAACCCTAGATCTAAATATCGCTAATGGATTGGATGACGTTCTTCTCCAAAAACTTGATCTTCGATCGTCAATGGTTTCTTGGATTCTTAGAATTGATTCCCTTTCTTTCTTGAGTGTGGAAAAGCTCTCAAAAATTGATTGAATCTCTTGTTTGTTTGCAAAATTGAAGTGTATAAAAGTTGTACTCTAAAGGGAGGGTATTTATAGATGTAAAGGGTTACACAATTCCTGATTGAAATATGAGTAGGCGCACCGTCGCATACAATATTTCCTGCCGCGGCACAACACAAAATTGGAATTAATGGTCAAAACTTAAGAGGTGCTCGCCGCAGCGAGCGTTGTCTTCATTTTCTTCACATGTACCCCCTTACATATGTGTTGTCTCGTTATGTACGGCTTACATAATTTGACTCGTGTTGCTCGTAAATTGTGATCCGAGTGCCGTAAGTGTTTTGTCTTTGTGTGTTTGCATTATTCAACTCATTTGATGCTAAAAATACCTGAAATACACTAAAACATACCCGTGATTCCGAATTGATAGATTTATGAAAATAATCAAATAAACAATATATAACAAATCTATTTTTAAACAATAAAATGCAATAAATCACGAAATATTAGTACTTTTCGAGCACTTATCACAACTCCCAACCAGCTTCTTGCTAGTCTTTAGCAAGTGGAGTGATCTAAAAATTGAAAGAAAAATAAATAAACTAAACTAACTTAAATCACTTTCCTAGATTGTCACGATTGCATTTAGCATATGCAACAAGCCTTTAAACCCCTAGGTGGCCCTAGTGGACGAGTTATAGTCTCGTAAGAGTTTATAGTAATGACACCCACAAACATCGTATGACTCTTAAAACTAATAAAGACTCTAAACATACTTGAATCAACCCATGCATATGTCTCAAAAATTATCAATAACGAATGACATACAAAATAGTTAAAAATTACTTAAGCTCAAAAACAGTCCAAATATCAAACCCATCTTAGTAATCGACTTTTGAACAACCAATCAAACCACAAGCCTGTTAGTTACACTATCGGATCGTGTCATGCATGATATTCATAGATTACATTTTAGATCTCAAAATTGTGCATGTAAAATAT
The DNA here is from genome assembly GCA_029378325.1 of Elaeagnus macrophylla. Taxonomy (NCBI): domain Eukaryota; kingdom Viridiplantae; phylum Streptophyta; class Magnoliopsida; order Rosales; family Elaeagnaceae; genus Elaeagnus; species Elaeagnus macrophylla. The sequence continues at coordinate 18,073,144 of CM055648.1, read as the reverse complement.
GAGTGAAAATTGCACTTACAAACTCCATGGGCTCACTTTTCAAATCCATCTCCACTAACATAGAAATCAAACTACCTATAATCATTAGGACTTCATTAAGCTTGTAAGTTGTGTTTAGGTGTGTGGTTATGAAAGTACAAAAATGTTATTCTCAATAGGATTTTCATAAATTTATTCAACTTTTTCTACCCAAATGTTCTTTTTCATCCTCCTATTTTATAAATTCTATATGTCCTTTGAATTTTTGCTTGATTTTCTTTCTTTACTTCTCTTGCTCGTTTTTTTTTTAATTAAAGCAAGACATATACAATATAATTGCTCATAAAAATCAAGTATTACATTGATTATTCTTATCACTAAGGTTAGTACAATGTATATATCAATATTGAGTTCACGGGTATCACTATGGATAAAACAATACGGGGAGGCTTGAAAAGTTCAAATGGTCTAAAAATGGCCTAAATAACTTTCTAAGTAGCATTTGATTCTATTATTTTGCCTTAATGGGTTTTCAAGGAACTTCTAGAGTTCGTTGATACTTAAAATATATCACGAATATGCACACACTACACAAACCAAAAATAGTCATACTAACTATACAAACTACCACATATACCACAAAATCCTTAAACTAGATGAATCTAACATTTATGTGCCTCTTTACTTATGTAAAAATTTAATTTCTTTCATATATCACCATCATTATAATCATATTAATATCATGGACTTCCGGATTGACTCAAGTGGACTCGACATTATCCTAACAAAATTAAAGTGACAAAATTAAAATTTAAAATTTGGTCTAAATTCATGCTCATGGAATATTTTTCCCACCTCCAACCTAATTTCTACATTGTCCTCAATGTTAAAAAGAAAAACAAAAGAAATTAAGTGAAAGAAGTGAAAGAAGTTACCCCCTTTCGTATGAGATTGTGTACATTACACGTACGTTTCGGTTTATTATTCATTACTTTTCTCATCATGTACAATTTAGTGTGCAAGAAATATGCATGAAACCTCTAAATGTTTGCATTACAACTCAAATCCAACATAAAATAAAATAAAATAAATAAAATAAATAAAATGAAAGGAAAAGAAAATTAAACTAGAAAATGAAAATAAACAAAAGAAAATACAATTGGGAGGCTCAGTCCTTCATATCTTTAGGTTGTTTGTTGTCATTTTTGGGTTGGTCTGCTGGTTGTCTGAAAACAAAATCATGTCCCAGATATTGCGGAACTAGGCCGAACTGGGTGAGGTCTACTCCACTCTGTGTCAACTGAAAGCTCATCATTCGGTGGAGTAGAACTTGGTATTCATGTGAGTATTTCATTTGGTCGCTGAACCAAGCTTGCTGTTGAGTCTGGTACTCCTGTATTTTATTAACCTTTGCCTCTAAGTTTACCAACTTGTCTTTTGTGGTAGTGATGTGTTAAAATGTGTACTCGCAAGTGTACGAATCACTCGTAGTAAAGTGATAAGCAACTTCCAAGGTCGGTCTCTCAAGGAATTGTAGTGGTTCTAAATAACTAACTTTTAAATCTAAATAGAGTTCTAATGAAAATAAAACACTAATTAAATAGAGTTCTAGTAAAACTAAAACTCTAAGTAACTAGAATTCTAGTGCAAGTAAAACTGTAAAAAAAAGGGTGTTTGTTTTTGGTGACGAGAACAATCATACGACAATCAAACGAAAACAAGATCGCAATCAAACAATCAATCAAATCAAATATCAATAGAGGATGTATGGACGTTTAGCTTGGTTAACCATGTTTGCATCGAAAAGGTATGGTGAGATACATGAACGTCCTATATAAACAAAACTACCGGCTTTCCTTTTAATTACGAAACTCCTTTTGGCGGGGGTAGGTCTCTTTGTTGATTAACTAATTAACTGCCTTTGGCGGGGGTAAATTAAATAGCAATCAAATTATGCGCAAGAAAAACATGCCAATCAAATTAATGCTATGACTAAGTCACTAACTTGAATCTTTGATTAAGTGTTTCGGAATAGAGTTAAGGTGACGTTCCTCTAACTAAATTCTTAGGTTTTTCAATCTAACTACGAACATCAAATGGGCCCATGATTATTCATAATCAAACATTTAAACATGCTCTTAATCAAAAAGTATTTTATTCATAAGTCAAAAAGATACACCATACACAATTCTAGCAAACATGGCAACACAAACTAAACATCCATAATTAAATTAGCCAGACATGTTCATATTATTATTCATAGACAAATAAAATATGATCATACACTTTAACAAATAAAGAAGATGAATTAATTCTATAACAACAAGGAAAACCTAAATCTAAATACCGCTTATGGATTGGTTGACGTACTTCTCCGTAAGCTTTATCTTCGATTGTCGTTAGCTTCCTTGAATCCTTAGAATATTGTCTCTCGCTTCGTTATAATGTGGCAACGCTCTCAAAACTGATTGAATGTCGTGTTTGGGTAGCAAAATTGAGAAGAGGAAGAGTTGTGTATGAATTGGTCAAGTTATTTCGAGTTGTCTTTGTAAAGGGGGTCTAAGGGGGTATTTATAGATGTAAGGGATTCCTGATTACAATAGGAATAGGCGCGTCGCAGCATGCATTTTCCCCGCCGCGGCGCAACACAAAATTTGAAAAATATGCAAAAACCCGAGAGCTCCCCGCCGCGGCATACAATTCCCTCGCCGCGGCGCGTAATGCTTCTATGTTTTCAGGATCAAACCCGAGAGCCTCACGCCGCGGCATGCAATTATCTCGCCGCGGCGCACAATGCTTTCCTTCTTTTCACGTCCCCCCTTACATATGTGATGGCACTATATGTAAGGCTTACATATTCGTCTTGATTAGTCCGTAACTCGTGATCCGAGCGCCGTAGGTGTTCCGTCTTCGCGTGTTTTCATCATTTGAATCATTTGACGCTAAAAACACCTGAAATGCACTAAAATATACCCGTGACTCCGAATGGATAGATTTATGAAAATAATCGAAATAATAGTCATAATAAATCTATATATCAATCAATCAAGCATAATTAATCACGAAATATTAGTGCTTTTCGAGCACTCATCAGGTAGCATTCTTGGAAGAGGTACCCTCACCCTTCCTACTACCTTGTCTTGCTTTCGTATCGCTAGTCAGGTGTTGCATGTAAGCAAAGGTTAATGTTTCACCTGGTTGCAATAAAACCTCGCCCGTGTTATATCGAACTCTGTGTTTGACACACAGGGCGGTGTTCAGTTTGGGAAAGAAATAACTTATGTTGTGATGCTTAGCTGAGTACACAACTCGTTGTTGGATTACCATTCCCACATCTATTGAGCGCTTGGTTTCTATGGCAAATTGCATAATTGCTCACTCCCAATCGACAATACTATAATGCCTGGTTGGCATTAACCTAGAACACACAAAGTATTGCCAGATATGGGAATGGGTCCTAAAGTGCTTGGCTTGAAAAATGTTGACCATACCTCCCTTATACTCTCACTCCGCGTAGCCATGGTGAGGGTGTTTATGATCTCGTCGTAATCAACCTGTGTTAGGTAGGTTTCATACCCGCTATTTTGGATATCCCTCAACCCATAGTAGGATTTTATAACTGTCCTATTAAAGGGGACCTCAACGCTCGTCACCCATACCATTTCATCCCGAGCTTTTGGGACATTCACGTAGAATTCTCGAACTAACGAACTTACACCCGCTTCTGGGGCGTGCACAAATTTCCTCCATCCTAATGCCTCAATTTTATCGAAAATTTCCATCACACCCATTTGACCAAAGTCCATACCTCTCTCATTGACAAACCCCTTATTTCTTTTGGTGGCACCCTCGTATCGCTCTTGTGCCTCCCGACTAACAAATCAAGAGGAGTCATAATTTCGCTCTTTGATGCACAAAAACTTGTTAACCAAATTTTGTAATTTATAAAAGCTCGCAAGTGCACGAGTCACTTGTAGTAAGCGACAAGTATACTCCCAAGATCGTCTCTCAAAGGAATTGCGGTGGTTTTCGAAAGAGTTAATTGCAATCTAAAACGTGACAATAAAATAAATCCTAAATACCCTATCAAAGGTTTGGTTCTGAAAATGGTCTCTAAAATAATAAAAATACTGAAACAATAAAAATAAATGCGTGAAAGTTTTGTTGAAACGATGAGATGAATGAGTGTGGGAAATTAGTTAGTGAACTAAGTATGGATAAATTGATTTACGTGGTCTCCTCAATCAAGCATATAAAGTGAATTTATTGATTCCTTTTACTAATCCTAGAAAATCCCAAATCAATGGTGGTTCTCCCTTAATTAATTAATTAGCTTCTTTGATCCAGATCGTTAATTAGTTAATTAGCATTACTTTTAGAAAAGGTAGTTTAATCACCTAAATTAAGACAAGTCAATGCACTTAATTTAAGTTCATGCTCAATAATGCCCAATTGGACTTAGATGGCGTTTCTAAAGTTCAATCCTAAAATTGTCTCAAATATTCATAAACTAAATTGGCCAAAAATAATTGATGAATATAGATGTGAAGAGCAATGAACATGAAACAAATCACTCAAATAAAAATCAAACCACATAAACATTATCCATTCAAAGTCACATCCCTAAAATCCCACACAAAAGGGTTTAGCTACACATGATCAGATTCAAATCCAGATTCTTCATTATAAATAACATCAAAAGAGTTCTAATGAGATAAAGAAAGATTACAAACAAGAATCTACCCACATTCACTCTTGCAACAAGATCCTTGATGTTGGATGATCCCCTATTTCAAGTCTCTTAATGAAGCTCCAATGGAATAGCTTTGATGAAGTAACTTCTCTCTCAAAATTGTATGAAAAATCTGAATTCGCACTGTTCACGAGTTGGAGGAGGCTGATAAATGGTTTGGAGGCTGGAGAAGTGTTGTATCCTTGCTAGGTTGCTTTAGGTCTCTTTTATATGTAAGGGTTTCCATTTTTTTCTGTAAGTCTCGTGCCTCAGAAGAAGTCCAGTCCGCGCGCGCGCGCCGCGGCGCGCCTTTTTCCATGCCGCGGCGCAGCATGTGATACGGATTTACAAATAAAAACAGAAACCTCCCCGCCGCGGCATAACTTTTCCTCGCCGTGGCGCGCAATGTGTTCATGATTTGGGTCCAAAGCAGAAACCTCCTCGCCGCGGCATAACTTTTCCTCGCCGCGGCGCACAATGTTTTCATGATTTTCATGTTTCAACCCGAGAGCCTCTCGCCGCGGCACACAATTCCTTCGCCGCGGTGCGCCTTGCATGTAACAGTGTACATGGTATGTACATTTATGTACATACGTTGTACATACTCAGTTGGTTATCAATGTAAGGCTTACAGAATGAATGGCACCTAATGTAAGGCTTACATATTTAGACATTTTTACTTCATTTTTTTGCTCTCTTTTCTACATTTCTTTCCAAACCCACTTTGACCTGCAAAACAATATAATACCCTCCAAAACAAGATTATAACGAGATTAATTGCAAAATAAACACTCAAAAATATAACAAATAGTAGATCAAAATAGTGTTCATCAAATACCCCCAAACCTACATTTTGCTAGTCCTCAAGCAAAACTAAAATTGAAAAGACAAAATAACAAAACTAAAATTGAAGTTAACAAAACTTGTCATGCTTTAGTTTCTTTCCAATTCATAGCAAAACATTTATGCACCAATTTATCTGACAATCTAACTCATCAAGGTTCACGATTTAGATCAATTTCGCTTCACGAATCTAAATCCCAATACTAAAAGCGTATCAACATTGACTCCCCCAAATCTAGTGTTAAGAATATGAATTCGTTTCAACTCTAATCCTCACAATAATTACTCTCTAAATCACACCGATCCTATGGGTTCAAGCACTCAACAATGTATATGCGAATAGAAATTATGTAAAGAAACGAGCTAATAGGTTCGCATATGATTAAACAAGAAAGGCTCAAAAGTGCATAACATTGATCTCATGAAAGGAATCAAATGATAGGATTTATGAAGGAATCACATTACTAATCTCATGCTTCAATTAAAATCCTCAAGCAAAAACTTCAAGTGTGCCATAGAATGAAAATGTTTTGACTTTAAGGGAACTTATTTCCTATTTCTCTCTCTCTTTTTTTTGTATTAACCATTCATACTTGAAGAACTTAGGGTCATAATAAACTTATTATCTCTTCTTCTTTTTTTTTTTTTTAAGACCCACATACATATGTAATTTGTGAATGGCTACTTCTTAGCTCTTTTTGTGTTTGATATAGGAATTCCCTTTTATATTTTTTTTTAAAGTCAAGCACGAATGAAATAGGCAAACACTTCAAAATTTACTTAAGTCATTTAATCTAAGCAATTCAATTAAGCACATGATCCCTCATTACATGTTTAAAATCCTAACACTCAATGCAAAAACCTATAGAGATCATCTAACAATTTGAAATGATATGAAAGGTGTTTAAAAGAGTAGAAGAATATTTATCTCTCCGAATAAAACGTTAAGGGCTCAACAATATTCTCACAAGGTAGTCTCCACAATTCAATTCCTATACACAAGATTTGGGTTCATCTCAGTTTCAACATCAAAAGCATGAAAAACAGATTGCAAATTAAAACCGATCCTTACAACAAACCTCAAATATTTTAAAAATCAGATAAACAATGCATAAAGACTAGTTATTCATCAAAAATTGACCAAAGCATGAAAGTATTGTTACCAATCAAAAATGCAAAATGCACCCCCAAACCTAAACTAAACATTGTCCTCAAGGTTTTCAACTACACACATGTTCAGAAAAGATTTTAGAGAGGGCAAGCAAAAAGAAACTAAACTGAAGTAAATTAAAAGAAACAATAGAAAATACCTAAAACGGTGGGTTGCCTCCCACCAAGTGCCTAGTTTAACGTCTTAGCAAGACGATGCGCATAGCTAAGGTGCATGCAGTTCAATGCACTCCACATCTCTACGGGGAACGACTCCTTCCAAGTAAGGCTTTACACGATGTCCGTTCACCTTGAAAGTTGCTTGTGTGTTGGGATTGATTAGCTCAACAGCCCCATGTGGAAAGATTTCCACAATCTTGTATGGTCCACTCCATCTTGATCGAAGCTTGCCTGGAAAAAGTTTAAAACGAGAGTTAAATAAAAGTACTTGCATTCCAGGATAGAGAGACTTACCAATGATCCCTTTGTCATGATTGCGCTTTGTGCGTTCTTTGTAAATCTTAGCATTCTCATATGCTTCATTCCGAATCTCTTCAAGCTCATCAAGTTGAAGTAAGCGGTTTTCACCCGCTTGTTGACAATCCATGTTCAGCTGCTTGATTGCCCAATAGGCCTTGTGCTCAAGCTCAACGGGCAAATGGCATGCTTTGCCATAAATTAACCGGTATGGGCTCATCCCAATAGGTGTCTTGTATGCCGTACGGTAAGCCCATAATGCGTCATTGAGCTTCGAAGCCCAATCCTTCCTTGAAGGTCGCACCGTACGTTCCAAAATACCCTTAATTTGCCGGTTACTCACTTCAACTTGTCCCGATGTCTGTGGGTGGTATGGAGTAGCCACTTTATGTGTGATGTTGTACTTTTTCAACAATCCATCAAAAAGTTTGTTGCAGAAGTGACTCCCTCCATCACTGATTATTGCCCTTGGTGTGCCAAACCTGCTAAATATTGTTTCCTTCAAGAACTTCACAACACAGTTAGCATCATTGGACTTAGTGGGTATAGCCTCTACCCACTTGGACACATAATCAACAGCAACTAAGATATACTCAAAACCAGAAGAAGGGGGAAAAGGACCCATAAAGTCAATTCCCCACACATCAAACAACTCAACAACAAGATTATATGTCAGAGGCATTTCATTACGTCTACTTAAATTACCAGTTCTCTGACATCTATCACAGCGCATGCAAAAATTATAGGCATCTTTAAACAGTGTAGGCCAATAAAAACCAGATTGAAGTACCTTAATAGCAGTTTTCTTACCCCCAAAATGTCCTCCACAGTGAAGTTCATGACAGAAAGTTAAGATACTCGCATGCTCCTCTTCTGGCACACACCTCCGGATGACTTGGTCTTGACAAATCTTGAATAAATATGGATCATCCCAGAAGTATTGCCTGCACACATGAAAAAATCTTTTCTTTTCCTGAAAAGAAATGTTAGGCCTCAACAAACCGCTAGCAAGGAAATTTACAATATCAGCGTACCAAGGGTTTGGACCCACAGAAAATAACTGCTCATCAGGAAAAGTCTCAACAATAGCAATATCTTTGTCACTCTCAGTAGTGTCAAATTCAGAAATCAACCTAGATAAATGATCAGCTACCACATTTTTCGTTCCCTTTTTATCCTTGATTTCTAAGTCGAATTCTTGTAACAACAAAACCCACCGAATTAGTCTAGGCTTGGCATTCGGTTTACTCAACAAATAACGCAAAGCAGCATGGTCCGAATGCACAATTACTTTAGACCCTACTAAATAAGATCTAAACTTATCAAGAGAAAACACAATAGCCAAAAACTCTTTTTCGGTGGTTGAGTAGTTAAGTTGAGCGTCATTTAGAGTTTTACTAGCATAGTAAATTACATGCAAACGCTTATCTACTCGTTGACCTAAGACAACCCCTATGGCAAAATCAGACGCATCACACATAATCTCAAAGGGGAGTGACCAATCAGGTGCCATGATAATGGGTGCAGAAGTTAATTTTTCTTTCAAAACATTAAAAGCAGTCAAGCAATCATCATAAAAAAAAAAAGAGACATCTTTAGCTAACAGGTTGCATAGGGGACGACTTATCTTGGAAAAATCCTTAATAAATCTCCTATAAAAACCCGCATGGCCAAGAAAACTCCTAATTCCCTTAACATTAATGGGAGGAGGAAGTTTGGCTATTAGATCAATTTTTGCCCTATCCACCTCAATGCCTTTACGTGAAATAACATGTCCTAATACAATGCCATGCTGAACCATAAAATGACTCTTTTCCCAACTAAGAGTCAAGTTACAATCAATACAACGTTCAAGCACGCGAGTCAAGTTATTCAGGCAATCATCAAATGAATTTCCAAAAATTGAAAAATCATCCATAAATACCTCTATGCATTTCTCCACCATATCCGAGAATATTGAAATCATGCATCGTTGGAATGTGGCGGGGGCATTGCAAAGACCGAATGGCATCCTCCTGAAGGCAAATGTCCCGAATGGGCACGTGAATGTGGTCTTCTCCTGATCTTCCGAAGCGATGGGCACCTGATAATAACCTGAAAGACCATCAAGAAAATAGTAAAAATCATGCCCTGCTAAACGTTCAAGCATTTGATCAATAAAAGGAAGAGGAAAATGATCTTTCTTTGTGTACAAATTTAATTTACGAAAATCAATGCACATTCTCCATCCCGTGATCAATCTCGTGGGCACTAACTCATTTTTATCGTTCTTTACCACAGTGATCCTAGATTTCTTCGGTACCACATGTACCGGGCTGACCCATTTGCTATCCGCAATAGGATAGATAACCCCAACTGCCAAGAGTTTTAAAATTTCCGTTTTCACTACCTCTTGCATAATAGGGTTAAGTCTCCTTTGGGCTTCTCTCACAGGTTTGGTATTGTCCTCAAGATTTATCTTATGCATACACATGGTGGGACTAATACCTCTAATATCATCAATGCTCTATCCTATGGCTTTCTTATGTTTCCTAAGTATATTCACTAGTGCTCGTTCTTGGGTTCGGGTCAAGGTAGATGAAATTATGACCGGATAAGTGTCCCCCTCACCCAAAAATACATACTTAAGATGTTTTGGTAAATCTTTCAACTCAAGCTTAGGTGGAGCAGTGTCTTCCCTAGATGGGGTTTTGGGTAGCTCTAAGGGTGTACTTGGTTCTTCTAATGATTCAGCATTATCTAACAACTCTAAGTAACCCTTAGTTTCATCATCCAATTCCGTCTCTATCCTATCAACTGCTAAAGCATATTCAAGTCCGTCCTTAACTTCGTCCTGCAAAAAGGCATCATAAACAAGATTATCAATATGATCAATAGAAGAACATTCATCAATTGAGGATATAGAAGGTAAAGGGGAGGAATCGAATACTCTAAAATTGACAGTTTCCCCCAAAACTGTCATAGTTAGACTTCCACTATGGACATCTATAATTGTCTTAGTAGTGGCCATAAATGGCCTACCAAGAAGAATGGTGTGTTCTTTGTCCATAGATGGATTCTCCTGCATATCCAATACAACAAAATCGACAGGTATAATCAATTTATCAACCTGTACAAGCAAGTCCTCTACCATTCCCTTAGGATATTTCACAGATCTATCAGCTAATTGTAAGGACATGGTAGTATGTTTCAATTCCCCTAAACCTAGTTGCAAATAAATCGAATAAGGCATTAAGTTTATACTTGCACCTAGATCTAGCATGGCTCGTACCACTTTCTCATTCCCCAAAGTAATGTTAATGTTAAAACTCCCGGGATCCTTAAGTTTAGGTGGTAAACGTTGTTGAAGAATTGAACTAGAAATTTCAGAAACAACTATCCTTTCATTTAAACCATACTTTCTCTTCCTAGTATTTAGATCTTTGAAAAACTTTGCATAGGAAGGTACATTTCTAATAACATCCAATAAGGGCAGATTTATTTGAACTTTAGAAAGCATGTTAAAAAGATCAGAAAATTGCTTATCCTGTTTATCGTCCTTGAGATGGTGTGGAAAAGGTACCGGAGGTCGGTAAGGCTCGGATGATTTGTGCAATTGGGGAGCGGTAGATGACTCTCCGTTTGATTCCTTTGAAGGTTCACCTTCCCTAGCCTTGGGTGTATCATTCTCCTTAGGTATTTCATTGCCTTCTTCCATGTTTCCTGCATTAAAAGGTAGATCATCAGATATTTCAGGTAAATTTTTAGTTACGATCTTACCACTGCGAAGGATCGTGACCGCCTTCGCTTGCTCAGATTGGCTCGGTAGTTTTCCTTTTTCTTGACGTTGGAGGTGTTCTGCCAATTGACCTACTTGGCCTTCAACCCTTTTCATTGAAGCCTCCAACGAGTCCAATCTCTGAGTACTCTTCATTTGATTTTCCCGACTAACTTGGATGAATGCGTTCAAGTTGTCCTCCAAGCTTGGTTTGTGAGGAAGAGTAGGCTGGGAATTGTTGTTGTTTGGATGATGTGGGAAGTTGTTCTGAGCATAGCCTTGATTATTATTTCCTTTCCATGAGAAGTTGGGATGATTTCTCCAACCAGGATTATACGTGTTCGAGTAAGGATCATTCCTTGGCCTCGGTTGGTATCCCTCCATAGCATTCGCTTGCTCATAACTTGTACCTGCATTTTGATCACAAACAAAAGGACAAATGTTAGCACCATGTCCGTACGTACTACAAATACCGCATACCTCTTGAGTTGGTGTGTTCTTGGAGGTGAGGAGTGCGATTTGTTTTGTCAGCTCCGCAATTTGCATTGCCATATCATTTCCCGGAGCTACCTCGTTAACTCCCATCCGCCGTCCTCTAGAGCTCTTTTGTTGGGAATTAGCACCCAACATCTCATATAGATCATATGTCTCATCAGCGGTCTTTTCTCCCATTGCTCCTCCCGCGGCATTATCCACAGTAAACTGACACTGTTGTGTCAACCCGTCATAGAAAAATTGGTTCTGGAGTTGCAAAGGAAAGTGATGGTGTGGGCACTGAATCAGAAGCAATTTGAAGCGATCCCACGCCTCATGAAATGGCTCTCCGTCCATTTGGGAGAACGTTGCAATTTTGGTTCTTAGATCCGCAGTCTTTTGATGGGAATAGAACTTTCCCATGAACTTGTTGAAAATTGCGTCCCAAGTTGAAAGAGATCCAGGTGGAAGAGTCATAAGCCATGACTTGGCTTTGTCTTTAAGCGTGTACGGGAAACATCTTATCCTCAGCTGATCCTCATTTAGCCCTTGTAGCGGAAAAGTCTGCACAGTGGCATAGAAATCACGAATAAACGTTAGAGGATCTTCGTTAGGAATCCCATAAAAAGACGGTAACATATTAAAATGTATATTCTTAATTTCATAGTTTCTAGCCGCTTCCCCTAGTTGGATGCAAGAAGTTGCAGTGCCAATGATTGGCCTTGCATACTCCTTCATCGTCATCTCTCTGTGTGGAGGTAGATTTTCTCCCATTGTTGGTGGCTGCTCGTCCTCCAAAATGTCAGCGCCGGATGGTCTCAAATGTGCTCGTCTCCTGTTGACGTTATCTATGAACGGCACGAGTGGATTTCCAAGAGATCTCCTACCGTGCATGCACAATCAAAAACAACAACAAATCAGAGCACCAGAAACTATTTGACTCTAACAAGTAACAAAAAACACAAAAACAAGAAAAACAAATAAATAAAACAACAAAGACTAATAATTAAGTAAAATAAAAAGAAAACAAATAACAATTTCAAAAACGCCAATTCCCCGGCAACGGCGCCAAAAACTTAATGCACAAAAACTTGTTAACCAAATTTTGTAATTTATAAAAGCTCGCAAGTGTACGAGTCACTTGTAGTAAGCGACAAGTATACTCCCAAGATCGTCTCTCAAAGGAATTGCGGTGGTTTTCGAAAGAGTTAATTGCAATCTAAAACGTGACAATAAAATAAATCCTAAATACCCTATCAAAGGTTTGGTTCTGAAAATGGTCTCTAAAATAATAAAAATACTGAAACAATAAAAATAAATGCGTGAAAGTTTTGTTGAAACGATGAGATGAATGAGTGTGGGAAATTAGTTAGTGAACTAAGTATGGATAAATTGATTTACGTGGTCTCCTCAATCAAGCATATAAAGTGAATTTATTGATTCCTTTTACTAATCCTAGAAAATCCCAAATCAATGGTGGTTCTCCCTTAATTAATTAATTAGCTTCTTTGATCCAGATCGTTAATTAGTTAATTAGCATTACTTTTAGAAAAGGTAGTTTAATCACCTAAATTAAGACAAGTCAATGCACTTAATTTAAGTTCATGCTCAATAATGCCCAATTGGACTTAGATGGCGTTTCTAAAGTTCAATCCTAAAATTGTCTCAAATATTCATAAACTAAATTGGCCAAAAATAATTGATGAATATAGATGTGAAGAGCAATGAACATGAAACAAATCACTCAAATAAAAATCAAACCACATAAACATTATCCATTCAAAGTCACATCCCTAAAATCCCACACAAAAGGGTTTAGCTACACATGATCAGATTCAAATCCAGATTCTTCATTATAAATAACATCAAAAGAGTTCTAATGAGATAAAGAAAGATTACAAACAAGAATCTACCCACATTCACTCTTGCAACAAGATCCTTGATGTTGGATGATCCCCTATTTCAAGTCTCTTAATGAAGCTCCAATGGAATAGCTTTGATGAAGTAACTTCTCTCTCAAAATTGTATGAAAAATCTGAATTCGCACTGTTCACGAGTTGGAGGAGGCTGATAAATGGTTTGGAGGCTGGAGAAGTGTTGTATCCTTGCTAGGTTGCTTTAGGTCTCTTTTATATGTAAGGGTTTCCATTTTTTTCTGTAAGTCTCGTGCCTCAGAAGAAGTCCAGTCCGCGCGCGCGCGCCGCGGCGCGCCTTTTTCCATGCCGCAGCGCAGCATGTGATACGGATTTACAAATAAAAACAGAAACCTCCCCGCCGCGGCATAACTTTTCCTCGCCGCGGCGCGCAATGTGTTCATGATTTGGGTCCAAAGTAGAAACCTCCTCGCCGCGGCATAACTTTTCCTCGCCGCGGCGCACAATGTTTTCATGATTTTCATGTTTCAACCCGAGAGCCTCTCGCCGCGGCACACAATTCCTTTGCCGCGGCGCGCCTTGCATGTAACAGTGTACATGGTATGTACATTTATGTACATACGTTGTACATACTCAGTTGGTTATCAATGTAAGGCTTACAGAATGAATGGCACCTAATGTAAGGCTTACATATTTAGACATTTTTACTTCATTTTTTTGCTCTCTTTTCTACATTTCTTTCCAAACCCACTTTGACCTGCAAAATAATATAATACCCTCCAAAACAAGATTATAACGAGATTAATTGCAAAATAAACACTCAAAAACATAACAAATAGTATATCAAAATAGTGTTCATCACTCTTCGACCACTTTTTTCTTTCCTTTCGAATGACTACCCTCACCCGCTTTTCTTTTTTGGAGCCATATCAATTCTTATACTCAAATAATTCACACTCAACAATTAATTCCAGAAAATGCAGAAAAATCCCAAAAATTATTCCCCTATTATCCAAAATTTTCACTTAAATTCAAATCTCACACACAATTCATAGATTCCAAAAAATAATTACTAAATTGAGATAGAATTGTGAAGAAATTTACCTCTTGGGAGTGCAATTGAACCCTTGAAAAAAAAGCCCCAAATTGCTTGGAACCCTAGGTTTTGAAGATGAAAAGGTTCTTGATTTTTAGAGCAAATTTGTTGAAATTGATGGAGGATTACTTGTTAGCAATGCTAGAGTGAAGAAATTATTGAGTAAAGTTTTGATTTTGGTAAGAATTTGAGAAAAAATTGGAGAGAAAATTAGAGAGTGTTTGGGAGAAAATGAGAGAAAGTGAGGGAAATTTTGGGGAAAAGAATTTAAAATGAACTTTGAATCTACGAGCTGCCCATTTTTTGGAAAAATTAAGAGGCACGCCGTGGCACAAGTTTTTCCACACCGCAGCATGGATAAATTTTTTAAAATTGTGCGTGAAACAGAACGTTCTTCGCCATGGCGCGCACATTTTTTTTGAAACAGAAACTCCCTCACCACAGCAAAACTTTTTCCTGCCACAGCGGACACAAAATTTTTAAAATTTTTGATTTTTTTGGAATTCTAAAAAATGGGCAACGTATTCACCCCCAACCAAGATTTGGGAATCTCTTCATTGTCATGAAAGCTTTTAAAAACAAAAATACGATAAAAAAGAACAAAAAAATAAAAGAAACGAAAGAAATACAATACCGAATGGGTGCCTCCCATTAAGGGCTTAGTTTTACGTCTTAGCAAGACGTGGCCGCTCTCGTGTCTAAGAATCATGGAGACGTATGGTTTTTATGCTTTTCAATTTGTTGTCTCCTTCCAAGTATGGCTTGACACCATGCCCGTTCACTTTGAACGGTTCTTGTGTTTTGGAATTTAGCAACTCGACCACTCCATATGGAAATACATTTGCGATTGTGTACCATTTACTCCACCTATAATGTAGTTTTCATGGAAACAAACACAAACGTGAATTATATAACAAAACTTTCATTCCAGGAATTAAAGACTTATTGATGAGCCCGTTGTCGTAATTGCGCTTAGTCTCCTTGTAGATCTTGGCATTCTCATAAGCTTCGTCCCAAAGTTCCTCAAGTTTGCTCAGTTGGAGTAGTCATTTTTCCCTAGCTTTTGCCATGTCCATGTTGAGCTCTTTAATCGCCCAATAAGCTCTATGCTCTAGCTCAACGGGTAAGTGACATACTTTACCAAATATTAACTGGTAGGGGCTCATACCAATGGGTGTCTTGTACGCTGTACGATATGCCCACAAGGCATCATTCAACTTAACTGACCAATCCTTCCTTGAGGGGTGCACTGTGCGTTCTAGAATTCCCTTGATTTGTCGGTTACTCACTTCCACTTGCCCCGAAGTTTGGGGATGGTATGGGATAGCCACTCTATGAAAAATGTTGTACTTTTTCAAAAGCCCGTCAAAATGCCTATTACAAAAGTAGCTGCCTCCATCACTAATGATCGCTCTCGGTGTTCCAAACATACTAAATATGTTATCCTTCAAAAATTTAAGAACAACGTTAGCATCATTAGTTCTAGTGGGTATCGCTTCTACCCATTTTGATACATAATTGACTGCGACTAAAATATAAGTGTGACCAAAATATGGGAAAAACGGACCCATGAAGTCAATTCTCCACACGTCAAATAATTCAACTACACGATTTGATGTCAAAGGCATTTCATTATGTTTACCTGTATTACCGTTCCTTTGACATCTATCACATCTCATACAAAACATATTAGCATCCTTAAACAAAGTAAGCCAATAAAATCCATATTGTAATACCTTTAGGGCCGTTTTCTTACCACCAAAATAGCCCCCGCAGTGTAGCTCATGGCAAAAGGTTAAGATGCTCTCATGTTCCTCTTCGGGCACACACCTCTGGATGACTTGATCTTGACATAACTTGAACAAATAGGGGTCATCCCAAAAGTATTGCCTGCAAACACTAAAAAACTTTTTCATTTCCTGAAAAGTGATGTTAGGTCTCAAAATGCCACTAGCAAGATAATTAACAATGTCAACATACCATGGATTTGGACCTATTGTAAACAATTGTTCATCAGGGAAGGTTTCTATGATTGTGTCCTTACTTTCACCCTCAACATTTTCATACTCAGAAATTAATCTAGATAGATGATCAGGCTACTACATTTTCAGTACCCTTTTTGTCTTTGATCTAGGTCAAATTCTTGTAAAAGTAGGATCCACCTAATGAAGTCTAGGCTTAGCATTCGATTTAGTCAATAGATATCTCAAAAGTAGCATGATCCGAATGAACAATAACTTTAGTTCCTACCAAGTAAGACCTAAATTTATCAAGTAAAAATACAACAGTCAATAACTCTTTCTCGGTGGTGGTATAGTTAATTTGGGTCATCATTGAGTGTTTTGCTAGCATAATATATGTAAACGTTTATCTACTCTTTGCCCCAAAATAGCTCCTATTGCATAATCAGACGTATTACACATGATCTCAAATGGTAAAGACCAATCAAGAGCCACAATAACAGGTAGAAGTAAGTCTATCCTTTAAAGTATTAAAGGCAACAAGGTAATCATCATTAAAATCAAACGGAGTATCTTTGGAAAGTAGGTTACATAATGGACTACTTATTTTGGAAAAATTCTTAATAAACTATCTATAGAAACCTACATATCCTATGAAACTTCGTATCCCTTTAACAGATGTAGGAGGAGGCAGTTTTGTAATTAAATCTATCTTAGCCTTATCTACTTCAATTCCTTTGCTAGATATGACATGTCCTAAAACTATCCCTTGTTGGATCATAAAATAACTTTTTTTCCAACTAAGTGTCAAATTATATTCAATACATCGTTCTAAGACTAAAGTCAATTTATGCAAGCAATCATCAAAGGAATTATCAAAAATAGAAAAGTCATCTATAAATACCTCGATGAATTTCTCCACCATGTCTGAAAAGATCGACATCATACATCTCTGAAAGGTGGCGGGTGCATTGCATAGTCCAAATGGCATCCTCTTGAAAGCTAAAGTTCCAAATGGGCATGTGAAAGTTGTTTTCTCTTGATCCTCCGAGCAATGGGTACCTGATAATAACCTGAAAGACCATCCAAAAAGTAGTAGAAATCGTCTCCAACTAGTCTTTATAACATTTGATCAATGAAGGGAAGGGGGAAGTGATCGTTTTTGGTGTACAAATTCAATTTTTGAAAGTCGATACACATCCTTCAACCCGTAATTATCCTAGTGGGCACTAATTCATCTTTCTCATTCTTAACCACGGTTATTCTAGATTTCTTTGGTACCACATGAACTGAACTAACCCATTTACTATCAGCAGTTGGATAAATTACTCCTACTGCTAGGAGTTTCAAAACTTCCTTTTTAACAACCTCTTGTATGATTGGGTTTAGTCTCCTTTGTGCTTCTTTAACAGGTTTGACATTGTCCTCCAAATTGATTTTATGCATACACATCGCTAGACTAATGCCTCTAATGTCCCCTATACTGCATCCTATTGCTTTTCTATACTTCCTAAGCTCTCCAAGAAATTTCTCCTCTTGTTTTTGGGTGAGTGTAGATGAAATGATTACTAGATAAGTCTCATTCTCTCCCAAAAATATATATTTTAGATGCTTAGGTAGTTATTTAAGTTCTAACTCAAGTGGAGCAATCTCATCATCATGTGGGACATCTAATAAGTCTAAGGGTGTACTAGATTCATCTAATGGTATGGCATTGTCTAAAAGATCATTGTACTCCCTAGCCTCATAGTCTAAGATATCATCTACCTCTAATTTATCATCTAATCTATCCTGCACAAAAGTATCATGAATAATGGGATCTAAACATTCAACAAACGAGCATTCATCAATAGCAGATATAGAAGGGTAAGGGGATGAATCAAATACCTTAAAATGTACAATCTCTCCCAAGATTGTCATTGTCAACTTTCCACTTTGGACATCAATGATGGTTTGGGTAGTGGCCATAAATGGTCTACCCAAAAGAATTGTATGCTCCTTGTCCAAAGATGGGTTATCCTGCATATCTAAAACCACAAAATAACAGGTATGATTAGCTTATCTACCTGTACAAGTAAGTCCTCAACCATACCCTTCGGGTATTTAATAGATCTATCTACAAGTTAAAGGGATATGGTTGTTGGTTTTAGCTCTCCCAAACCTAGCTGCAAGAAAATAGATTAAGGCATCAAATTTATACTAGCACCTAAATCAAGCATAACCTTAGTTACTTTCCTATCCCCCATAGTGATATAATGATAAAACTACCTAGATCTTTTAACTTAGGGGGTAAATTTTCTTGAAGCACTGCACTAACAATTTAAGACACTGTGACTCTTTCATTAAGCTCATACCTTCTCTTCTTAGTGTTTAGTTCTTTGAAAATTTTTGCATAAGAAGGCACGTTTCTAATTATATCTAATAGAGGCAAATTAATATTAACTTTTGAAATCATGTTAAATAAATCAGAAAACTGCTTATCTTGCTTATTGTCCTTTAAACGGTGTGGGAAAAGCACTGGTGGTCGGTATGGCTCTAATGACTTATGTAACTTAAGGGAGCTAGATGATTCTCCAATTGTTGCCTTTGAAGGCTCTTCATGCTTGTCACCCCTTTCCCTAAATTTCTCAGAAACGGTGTTGTCATCTTCCATGTTACCTGCACTATAAGATAAATCATTAGAAAGTTCAGGTAAGTTTTTTGTAAAGACCTTACGACTCCGAAGAATCATGACAACTTTCGCTTGTTTGGGTTGACTGGGTAGCTTTCCTGTCTCTTGTTTGTGCATTTGTTCAGCTAGCTACCCACACCTGTATTTCCACTCTTTTCATTGAAGCTTCCATAAGAGTTCATCCTTCCACTATAGGATTGCATGAAAGTATTTAGGGTTTCTTCTACGGTCGGTTTATTTTGTGAAAATTATCAGTTAATGTTTTGGCCTTGTGTTTGATTTTGGACAAATGGTTGGCTATTGTTTTGTTTCCAAGCAAAGTTGGGGTGATTTCTTCCATCCAGGGTTGTAGGTGTTAGAATAAGGGTCGTTCCTAGGTCTAGGTTGGTACCTTGCATTAAATTTGCTTCTTCATTAGCACCTGTATAAGAATCACCTGCAAAAGAACAAACGTTAGCAACATGTCCATAAGAACCACAGACTCCACATACCTCGTGTTTTGGCATTTGATTCATATTAGAGGTAGTGAGAAGTTGCACTTGTTTGGTCAATTTATAGATGTAAAGGGTTACACAATTTTTGATTGAAATAAGAGTAGGCACGCCGCGGCATGCAATATTCCCCGCAGCGGCACAACACAAAATTGGAATTAATGGTCAAAACTCGAGAGGTGCTCGCCGTGGCATACATTTTTCTCACCACGGTGCGCGTTGTTTTCAATTTCTTCACATGTATCCCTTTACATATGTGCTGGCTCATTATGTACAACTTACATAATTTGACTCGTGTTGCCCGTAAATTGTGATCCGAGTGCTGTAAGTGTTTCATCTTTGCGTGTTTGCATTATTCAAATATATCCGTAATTCTGAATTGATAGATTTATGAAAATAATCAAATAAATAATAGATAAATAATCTATTTTTAAATAATTAAGCGTAATAAATCACGAAATGTTAGTTCTTTTCGAGCATTTATCATGTGGCCTAGGGCTATGTGTGGCCTCAAGTCTCCATCTTGGGAAACTTATCTAGGCTTTGGTTTCACAAAAAGTTGTGCTACCTTCCAATCTAGTGTGTGGTTTGGCACTACGTGTCGAGTGGGCCAAACTTGACTTTAAAGAACGTGCTACTCTCTTAATTCATGCCTAGCAAAAATATGTTGTGACGTTGTCCGAAGAATCCAGTTGATTATCTTTAGAATCCAACTAAGTCTTGATCTTAGATGAGCTCCTCGTAGGTGCCAACAGGTGTGAGTCCCATATCGTTTCCTTGCGAGGTTTGGTCCATTGAGATGCTAGTTGACCGTTGTTTGGATCATGTATCATGGGCACCAGTTCCAAGTATTTGGCACAAGTTTCATTAAGAGAAATGTTGTCATGGGGCATAGGGGTGCTCAAGTTCCTAGGTAAGACCTGATCTTGACTTGGTCCTAGGTAGGTGTTCCTACTGTATCCAAGTATGATAGGAAGGCTATGGTGCCTCAAGTCTTACCCCAAGTAGATTACACGCTTTGGTTCGATGGAAGGTTTGGTTCCTTCCTGCCCCGATATGTGTTTAAGTCTGGTGCATAACCTTACGAGAGGTGATACTTCTAGATCGATGCTTGGATAGGTTTGTCATAATTACTATTGGTTCCAAGTTGTGATCCCTGGGTGTTCCTCGGCTGAGGGAGGTGTGGCTCCGCCTAGTATGCAAGTTTGTCCCAAGTCCAAACCCTTACTCTAGGTAGCAAAGCTTCTTGATCATGACTTTTACAGATCCCAGCTATTAGGTCTTGGGGAGGGTCATGGCTCGCTCTTGCGAGGTAGTAACATAGTAATGGAATGAGTTGCTGAAGCTCATTCTGGTTGCAATGCCTGAACCTTAGCTAAGACATAAGTTGGCTACTAAGTCTTAAGGGAGGGAAAGTGCTCGCGCTCGAGTCAAGGTAGGGCTTATGTGTGACAGGCTAAGATTGGCCAAGTATGTTGGTGACTTGTTGCTTTTGGTCCAAGGTGAATGTTGTAAGCTTTGGCTAGTGAGTTATGGTGTAACTACCGCTTAAAGAAATGTAAAGTACAATGCTTGTTGGTGCCAAAACTGGCTACATAACTCTTATTCATTTTTGTTCCCTTTTTTTATTTGTTGGTATTGGTGTTGATGTGGTCGCGAAGGACCTCACCAAACATAGTGTAAAGTAAGTTACAAGAAATAAAAGAAAAAACATATACAAGCTATCAAGACTATGTTCACATTGACACCAGTGGCTTGTCTGATCACATCTTCTGTCCTTGGTAGATCCCAACATTATAGCAAAAGAGGCCACTATCTTGATCCTGGATCGCAGTCGCTTTGGGTGTCGAAAGGGTGTGGTCTTGATTCTTTCCCAAATCGAATGCAACCCATTGAAATAGTGGTGAGATAAGATAGGTAGATGCTGTGAATCCTGGCCTGTGAGTTGAGAACTCTGAGGATAGATCTGGGGAGCCGGTGTGGCTTTTCCAAGTTCTTTAAATGTAGATCTCAGCGAACCTTTTGAGTAGAGGTGTCAAAAAGGACGGGCCGGCCCGGCCCGCCACGGCCCAGCCCGTCAAATTAGCGTGCCGTGCCGGCCCTTGGCCCGTTAATTAGCGTGCCGTGCCGGCCCTTGGCCCTTATATGGGCCGTGCCGTGCCTCAGTTCTTGGCCCGTGGGCCTTAACGTGCCGTGCCATGCCCGCCCGTTAGGCTGTTCTTAACGGGCCGGCACAGCCCGTGACCCTTTTATTTCATTTTTTTTATATATTTATTTAATTATTTAGTTAAAATTTATTAATAATGCTTTAAAAAATTAAAAGTAAGAGTCGAACTCTTAACCTCTCATTTTATAGATCGTTAGAAATTCATTAAATTATGTCTAATTTTATTTAAATGTAAAAAAAATTATTTATTTATTGGTACTTTTTTAAAATTAATTTTTAAAATAATAAAATTTCGCGTGCCGTGCCGTGCCAGCACTGCCCAGCCCGTTAAGGGCCAAGGGCCATGGGCCGTGCCGTGCTACTCATTTTGGCTAACGGGCCGTGCCGTGCTGTGTCGGCCCGTTTGACACCCCTACTTTTGAGTATATCTCTAGTGTACCTTTCGGATGGTCAGGCTGAAACTTGGGCATTGACTTACTGAGTGTACATGAGTTTTAATGAAAGTTTTTGTTGATCTTGCTTACTTGGAGTTGAGGTTGCTCCGAGCCTCCCAGGATGGGAGGTAGTAACTTGGAAGGCAAAAATTTGGAGTGGATATGCATGCATTTAACTTTCTCGAAATTATTTCTTCCAAGTGTTTTGTAGGTGATGAGGTATTGGGTCACCCCACACTATGGACGTCTAGAATTGGTTGTGCAGTGAGCCCTTGTTTCATGGATTCCATACTCAATGTGTGAGACACTACCTTTCTTGAGTGTATACTTTGACGAGAATAACAATACTTTAGTTCTTTGAAGACTGAGACTCCAAGTTGTTGTGCTCTGGAGGCAATGTTCATGATATGTCGATGCTACTTCCAAGTGATTTCTTCTTGGCTTGGAGTAGCCTGAGTAGTGGCAACCTGGACTTTTCGTCCTAGGGTCTAGTGAGTCCAGGGGTTGCTGTCTTAGAAGGTAGTGTATCTACCTCTCCAAGTGTGGCTTGGATCTCTATCACTTGATATGGTTTGGATCCACAATCTTGTTCCTTAATTTGGAAGGTGTAAGCTTTAAGGTACGGCCTAAAGGGTAGTTCGTCTTAACAGCGACTCCTAGAAGGTAGCAATCCATTAAGTCCAAAGGGGCTTAGGTGACAACATTGTGGAAAGCGTTAACTTTTAGGTGGTGTTCTAGGCGACATAGCCCCCTAGGGTGTGACCTGTCTTGCTAAGGCCGGATCTTTCTTATGGTGTGAATCCCTATTCTCCTAGAGCAATGTCTATTCAGCAAACAATAGTCAAGGTCATCCATCTTAGGGTCAGCGACATCATTGGTGTGGCTGTCGTGGATTGACTGCGCTGGTTAACTAACCTTGGGATTGGTTACCTGAGATGAGCCAAGTGAATCTAGTCCAAATTGCAAGTGTCGAGACAAATGGAAATCATTGAAATGGATGACAAAAATTGTTGGAGCTCAATGCCAGTGGATGCTCGATACATCAAGCTTTCCTAATTGGCTGGTGGTACACAACAATTCCAAGTGTGGTTGTCGTTCTTTAAAGATGATACGTCTGGTTCTTTAACTAGGTCAGTGATTGGGGTGTGACTTCGTCTAAGGTCTAGTTCCTTCCTGTGCACTTTTGGGGGTTTCCCATTGGAAGCCTATAGCATGATTTTGGTATGGACTGCTAATGGTAGCAATCTAGAATTAGGGCTATTAGGTTCTTTCTGGGTATGCCCATTCTTTGGAAGCATGCTAAGGGCAGGTTGGTGGTTCTAGTGGCCAACTAGTTATGGTCATGCTCGAGAAGTAAAATATCATTAGGAACATGTTGAGAGCTCATTTTAGTAGTGTGATAAATCGAGCTATCTTTTGTGGAGGAAACCGATAAAGAACACGTTGAACGTGGTGAAGAACGCGAAGAACATGATGAATTTTCTTGAGTTTTTTACTAGTTTGATCGATTCAAAATAAAATCCATCTCTCACATAGAAGGCGCCAGATATTAGATCTATTTTTTCTCTATCATTCGTTTCCCTCTACATTGACATGCACGTCACTAACAAACCACATCAGGAAGCCCTACATTGTAGGGTGTCATATTCTCTCTAATGTTTAAGTTAGATATGAAAAGAACTTTAATTTCATAGAAAAATTTAGAGAGTTTGGGTATGAGCTTACACATATATTTTTTTAGTTATGACACCCTTTTTATAGGAAAATGGTGGATGACATTTTTGAAAATAAATTGTATTAATTAATTTTTATATTATATAATAATAACGTAAATATTATTTCATTAATACATCATATTTAATGAAAATTTACCTGACTGTGCATTGATTGTATCATTTGACTTTTCTCCTGTTAACGTGAACCAATCAATTGGTGTCACGCATACCTAGTTTTATTTACAACAACACTAACTATAACTAAATGGCACAAAAGTTCACTAACTAATGGATAAAAATGAAATTTAAAGTTCAAAATTTTTAAAATTGTAAGAATTTTGTCCAAAACTTCCAAAACTCATTGCATGCTACATTGACAAATTTATAGCAATTTTAGAAGTTTTGAACCTTTAGTTTCATTTTTAATAATTATTGGACTTCTAGTACCCTATTGAAAATTTAGTGAACTTTTGTTCTCTTTAATTATAATTAGTGGACTTCTGGTGCCTTTTATCCAAAATATTAGATAAAGAGTTTGTTTTTTGTGAAACGTATGTCTCTCTCTAATTTTTTTTTTCCATTTCCCCTCCCTCTAAAAAACCTAGGGTTCAGTAAAGCGTGCTGGTGGTTGGCTGACGGTAGGCCATTTGGCTCTCGACTAGTCCTTTGTTTTATCAGTTACTCCTCTTTGTCTGTCTTTCTTTTTAGTTTATGCAAATATTTCTCTATGGTCGTTCTATGTCCTTCTCTACCATTCTGGTTATGATCATTGTTTCGATCGGGGATTTTTTTGGCTACTGGGTCCGCGTTCTGTCACATTAGTTCGACTTTGTGCTACCCATTTGTTCGACTTCGTATTACCCATTCTTTGGTCAGTTATGATGTTTTCTAGTCTTCCTGTTTCCTATTGTTGTCATATTTTTTAGTTGTCGTCTGCTGCTAGCTTTGGTTTTTTGGCGGCGGCAGAGACATCCCTTGTCGATGGGGGATTGGAAATTTTATTTGTGGTACGCACTATTTTAATGCCATATTTTGTTGTGCTATTTTTGTAAGATGTAGGCGTGAAAGCTTTTTGGTATAAAACAAGTATACAAAAAATCCCAAATTACTCTGGTAAGCTTCAACAATACTCAAACACTTTAGAATGAGGGTTTTTCTTTTACAACATGGCTCAATTTTTAGTTTGAATCTATTTGCTGATCTATCAGTTTGGTTGTTTTATATATTTAATTTTATCAATTAATTTCTTTTCTTTATTTTCTTGGTTTTTTTTTTCTTCTTATAAACATGAGGCTCGTTGTGTTATCATTTTTAAATTGTTCATATTTTAAGATATTATTTTGGATTACTTTTTTGCCCTATACTTTTTGGTATACTTTGTTTGGTTATTAATGAAATACTTTAACTATTGTAAAAAAAAAAAAAGGCAAAAACATTAGAAAATGGAATTGAGGGAAAATATCACCCATGCTCCTAAATTTTGACATATTTTTACTAATGTATTTAATCTTTATAAAAATAATTTTAACACACTTAAAGTTTATATTGAATATTAAGGATAATTTTGATGACGTATTGTATTAAAATTTTAGTCAATCTCAAACAAATACTTAATAACTTTTTGGATCCTTTTTTAATTAGAATGTTACTATGTTAATTTTTTATTCTAACTAAACAATAGCTAAATTTATCTTCATTAATTGTTCTAGAATTTAAAGTTTATGCTCTGAGTTGCTCCATTTACAATACGATAATAATCTCGATCTATATTATAATTTGACAATTTTTTTTTATAAAATAATTAAATTATTGACACACACATATATATAATTAAAAATCGAATTTAAAATTTTTATTTATTCACATAAATTTTATATTGTTAAACCATAAAATAATTTGACAATATTTTAAATACATCAATTAAAATTTTGAAATACAGAAATCTAAAAATTAGAATAAAGATTGAGGAGGTATCTCAAAGTTTCCATTGACTAGGTTTTTCCACCTATTATATTATTTGGATTGAAGCTTAGAAGAACACATTATTTTTCAAAAATAGTCAAACCAAACTTATATTTTTGTTTTGAGAGTAAATCCAACTTAAATTTTAGAATTTTAAGAGTAAATCAAATTTACATTTTTAGTTTTATAGATTGGTCGGTCTAATGTCCTAAATTTTATAAAAATCGACCTAGTCAATTATAAATTTTTATTTTATATATGTAAAATAAATATTTTCCTTTTTCTTTTTGTAGAGAGAGGAGGGAACATAAACATATTTGAGTAATTTTTTCCCAGCCTTGCTTTATTTTCTTTCTCTTTTTTTATTTTTAAATTTCAACTACATTAACAATCTTTATTCTTGTAGTTCACTCAATTGATATGAAATCCAGTGCGCATTTTAAAGCCTTTCAAAAGCAACTTAGTTTTAATAAAGTTAAGCATTTTCAAATAGCGACACAAAGAGAAGAGTAATGGTAGAGATTATAATTTTTAAAGTCATGTTTTATACCAATACTTAATCTAAATTATTAAATTGAAAAAAAAAAAAAATTAAATAAAATAATTAAATCAATAGTTATAGTACAGCAGTGACATAAAATACTACTTTAAAAATTATGCTACATAGCATTTTTTTATAAAAAAAATATACATCGTGCTAAGATTTCTTCTAATTTATAGGTTTTACTATGTGAAGTAATTTTCGATTAAAAAATTATAGATTTAAAACCACGAATAATATAAAAATATAAAATCGACTTTTAAAATTTACAGGTATGCTAAAATTTTGATTTTTTAATACCACCAATATAAATTTGTCAAATAGATTAGTGAGAAATGCTATAATTTTATAAATTTATATTCAATTTTGTATTTATATCAATCATGTTATAATATATAATAAAATTATTTATTTATTTTTCAAAATGGTTTTTTACGTGTCACGATATCAATGCTATAATTAATAAAATATATCACCCATTTGGAGCTATCTAGTGATTATCCCTATACTAAGTAATGCCTACGCTTTTACCCCGGAGGAAGTTTATAACTGGACCCGTATTACTATGGGCGTACGCGATTTATATTTCATTTTTTTCCTTCTAAGTAATATATTGCTTGGATTACAATGGGCGTTACACGGTTTATAAGTGACGGATAAGACATATTTTATTGGTTTTATATAGCAACCGACATAAAACATAAAACACAAAACACGCATTGAGTCAATTCCACATTACCATCGACCCATAATGTATTTTACTTCGTTTGATAGGTAGAATTGATGAGAAATACTAGATGAATCTGATGTGACGACTCACACATAACATAAGATTTAAATATATTTTTTAATGTAACTTCCGTCGATTTTTTCAATTAATTTTAAATTTTAAAGTCGATTTTAGCCTATTTAATTTAAAAATTAGTTTATTAATTCGTAATAAAAATTATTTAGAATAAAAAAAAAATTTGGATTAAAGATAAAAGAAAAAGAAAAAATAATTTCCTTTTTACATATTTATTAAAAATTGTAATAAATCAGAATCAAAATATTAATTTATTTAAATGTTCTTTTTAAAAGAAAATAATCAATACAATTAAAATAAAATATTAAAATCAGAAAATTTTACATTATAAATTTGAGTAAGAAAATCAATAGGAGTGATTCCAAAACTTGTAAGGCACTTGTTTCTTTTGTTAACATAGTTTAGAAAATAAACATTGAAATAAAAATGGAAAAAGTTTTAGATTAATCTTAAAATTATACTTAAAAATGTATTTAAGTCATAAAATTATTGTCTTAGGTATTACAAGTCTCATCATTTTATTTAATAGGTCAAATTAATCCTAAGAGACTAATCGCGTTAATTTATTCTGTAAAAAATAGTGATTATTCCATATAATAACGGTTACTCATAGATAATTAAAAAAAAAAGAGAGATAATAGGGGACTTTTATATCTTTTGTTCCTAATTTTAGTTTTTTTTTCTATAACTATAATTAACTAACAAATTAAATAAAGAAATAAAAAAAAAAAAATGAAAACTAATAGAACACATTTTCTATATTTTTTCTCATTTTTTTTATTTCTCATTACTTAACAAATCTATTCATAAAATTATTTGAAATATTATTTGTAAATCTTTAAATGCCGGACTCAGATATCCAATTGTATAATAGCGTGTGCATGATGGATAGATAATTTACTAGCAATTAATTCTCCATAACAGTCAAGCCGTAGTATTTTGATTCGTGTGTTAAATAGTAGTCTGTGGGCTTCACCTTCACATGCAATCCATTATCTAAATAATAGACGTGGGCTCAGCAAAGCTAATAAAACAGTGAATATTAGGTATAGCTTTAATTAAATGCATACATTAACTCGCTTTCCTATTCCAAATTAACAAACATTTTGATAATAATAAAAAATAAAAAAAATAATAAGATAAATGGAAAGATACAGAAGGTGGTACTGTAATTACCAGCTGATTCAAATGACCCAAGACAACCTTGTTTTCATCATTAGAACTTGAAGATGTATATACACAATAGAAACGAAAAGGGCCAAAAAAAAAAAAAAAATTAAATTAACACTTATATTAATTATAATATATCAGGTGATAAAATTATTTATTTTTAAAAAAAATTATATAACATAATATAATATAATTAAAATAAGTATAAATTTACGCGTAAACCGATAAACTAGCAACAAACGTTCAAACACCGTTTTGACCCAAACAAAGGAAATACATTAATCAAGACGTGAAATATTACAGAAATTCCACACCGTTAGATGACATTTTCCTTGACATTGATACGTACGACTTGATCAATTAGAGTCGGAGGCTCCTAGGTGAACCTTCTTGTTCTTCACAATTTTGGAGGCACCACCAACTACTTTGATATCTTCAACACAAGTATTATTACTTTTACTATTGCCTTCATCTCCTTTCTTTAATCTTTGCTCTTCCATTCTCTCCATTTTCTCCTTCTGACGTTTTTGCATCACATAAACTCCAGCATAACTAGCTCCAATAGAAGACATACTTCTGCAAATTAATTAAATTACAAAAATAACCCAAAACCTCAGGAAGCTAAAACTTAATTTAAAATGAAATATATTTGATTTTCTTGATGAACTTAAGAGAGCTTTCAAATGAGATGTATTTATAGGGGGTTTTGGGTAGAAGGATCGATATATGTGGGTATTGGTGAGCTAGCTAGCTCACTATTGCAAATTTAGTGTTTGGGTCTCTTTTTCAACTAAACAATTTTGGGTATTATCTTAATTAACCCAATCACCAAATTGGGTATTATCTTAATAATTGTTAGATGGTTCTGGGTGGGTTTAAAGAGGGAATAGTGGTGGGCTAACCCTTTACTTTTATTATAATCAATTTAATTAAGCTATTACTTGGCCAATTAGTCCTTGTTTTTATTATCGTTCTCTCTTTAATAAAGTGGCACTTCTTGTGGCTAACCATTATCCTATAAATGACCCAAGTCCGTGTGCTACTGCTTATTGGTAATAGAAATTGGCATCTGCCTAGTTGGACATCAACTGGGGGTTCAAGTTTGCTTATGTGTCAACCGCAAGAGGCTCTCTTCATTTAACAAAAGAAAAACAGTAGATTAGATTCAAAACTACTCATACTTTATAAATTTAACGATTTTTTTATTTAATATAATTTAATTAATGATTATAAATCGACCCACTTTTGATGCTCAATGGGTTATATAAAATTACTCTTAAAATTATATATATATATATATATAATTTAATTAATGATTATAAATCTATCCACTTTGATGCTCAATAAAAGAGAATAATTACACAAACTATTATATTATTTAATCATAATTAATGAAATTTATAATAATTAAAAAATATTTTTTAATATTTCAATATTTAATAATTAATGGTATAAAAATTTACCTAATAAATTATCTCTTTATTATATATATATATATATATATATATATATGACTTTTAGTCATTGATATTCCAATTGGCTAATCTGGCCGGCTGAACTCTTTAAAGTGATTGGTGAATGGTGATACTCATTTTGGCATGCATGAATCATGTAGTTTATCAGCCACACAAAAATTGAGCCCATGCCAACTAAATAAATACAAAAAACAGCATAGTGCTTCAGCGTTTTTGTTTTTGCATTTTTTTTTTCTTTTTCTAATGAGGTTTCAGATATTTTATTTGACGTAATTTCATTGAGTTAATCCCCAGGCCCCAAATATCTTATACTTAATTATAATGGTACTTATCTTATCTTATGACTAGTTAAAAATATGTATGTAAATTATTTAATTTATTTTAATTTTTTAATTAATATTAATAATTTAAAATATAAAAATAATTTTATCTAAAATATATTAAAAGTAATACAAACTTTTATGCACACACACGTTGGTATTAAGTTCAACTTGTATTCTTAATGCATTTTAAATCACACCAAGTATATGCTTGGTCTTGAAAACGGAAAACTATAACAAATATATAAATTATAGTAGATTAGCTTTAACAAAAATAAACATTTGTTATTAATTAAAGATTAAATTTATACCAAAAATTAATGCTTATCGTTTGCTAAAAAGAATGTTATAGCAATTAACTAGCTATTGTAATTAAATTATTTAGGTTTGTTAGGTTTTATTTTCGTTAAAGTTTAGTCCATTAATTTTAAAAAAGTGATACAATAAGAAATGATAAATTTTTATGTTGTAAAAAATTCATTATTTTTTTAAGGATATTTGACAAACAAAGTTTTGAAATGAATAATACTAAAATAATTGTTTAAAATAAAATTTTTAAAAACTAATAAAAATGAAGAAAATTACTGAACCTAATTATTCTATTTCAAAAAACTACTAAACTCATCTACCCTATTTTAATTCTTTGCATGAGAACAACCAAATGAGTTTATAAAAAGAATTTAATGACGTGAATGGTAACTTACTTTTAGGGAAGAAAAAAAAATGCTATTTACTCCCATAAGTATTATAAAATAGGTATTTTAATACTATAATTATTAAGTTAGGTTACATAAATACCGTAATTTAATAAAAATATTTAAATTTATCCGATTAACATAAAGTCATTAGAATTAAGAGTTATACAAAATAAAAAATGCATTTTTAACCACAAACCAAATTAATTAAGTATAATTCAATAATTTCAAGCTATAATAATTAAAAAAATGATTCATATATAATAAAAAAGCTTGAAATCTCTTTTCTCACAAAATAAAGAAAAAAAAACTTTGATTTAAAAATGATAAAATTTAAAGATATTATAGTTTTTTTTTACGCTAAAATTGATAAAATTTATCCAATACTTATAAAAAAGAAAATTATGTATTTTTAGTTGAATATAATGTGAATGAAAATATATTTATTGTTAATTCTTACTTTACAATAGAGGTATGTATAAAAAATATATTACAAGAGTCCTGAATAAACTAGAATCATGTACAACCTAGAGTTTTATTACAGATAGACACATTTTAAATTATAACATATTATACACTAATTACATGACTCACGTTAACACTCCCCCTCAAGTTGGCGCATACATATCGACTATGCCCAACTTGTTTAGTAAGTCATACAACACCTTCTTAAAAACTCCTTTGGTGAGTACATCTACAAGTTGCTTTTCAGTGGGAATAAAAGGTAAGCTAATGAGTTTGTCATCTAGCTTTTTTTTTATAAAATGACAATCAACCTCTACATGCTTAATGCGATCATGCTGTACTGGATTTTGTGATATATCAATGCTGCCCGACTGTCGCAATACAACTGCATAGTACTTTTAAGTTCGAAACCTAAATCAAATAGCAAACTTCTTATCCACAGTAATTCACAAACTTTATGAGCCATACCTCTATTCTCAACTTCAACACTAAATCATGCCACAACTTTCTGCTTTTACTTTTCAATGTAATCAAATTACCTCCCATAAAGGTGAAGTAACCCGATGTCGACCTTCTATCTGTAATATTTCCTACCCAATCTGCATCTGTGAAGCCATAAATTTCAAGAGAATTATTGTGTTTAAAGAACATTATTCCTCTCCATGGAGCTAACTTCAAATACCTTAAAATTCTCACAACTGCATCCATGTGACTCTCACTCGGGTTATGCATGAACTAACTTACCACACTTACTGCATATGCAACATCTGGTCTAGTATGTGCCAAATAGATTAGGCACCCAACCAACCTCTGATTCTCAATTAGTTGGTACTTGACTTGTCTTAGTTAGTAGGTCAAGGATGTACTTTCTTTGACATAGAAAAATTTCTTTGCTCGCCTTAGCTATCTCAATTCCTAAGAAGTACTTCAGTTCACCCAAATCCTTCATTTCAAATTCAAAGGCTAGTTGTTTTTGTAATTTATATATCTCAACAACATCATCTTCAGTAATTACCATATCATTAACATAAATAATTAGAGTTGTTACTTTCCCTTATTGATGTTTAGGAAACAGCATGTGGTCTGAATTACTCTGTCCATAACCAACCTTCTGTATAAACTATGAAAATATTTCAAACCAGGCTCGAGGGGATTACTTGAGGTCATACAAAGACTTCCTCAATTTACATACAAAATTACCAGGAGAAGCAACTACATACCCAGGTGGAAGATTCATGTATACCTCCTTGACTAACTCTCCATGAAGGAATGCATTCTTAACATCAAACTGCCGAAATGGCCAGTTTAAGCTTGCGGCAAGTGAAAGTAGAACTCGAATAGTGTTCATTTTGGTAACCGGAGCAAAAATCTCATCGTAGTCTACACCATACGTTTAAGTGAACTCTTTTGCTACAAGACGGGCTTTCTACCGATTCATAAATCCATCAGAATTATGTTTCACAGTAAATACTCATCAAAAACCAACTGCCTTCTAGTCTTGTGGTGGAGGCACAAGTTACTAAGTATCATTCTTTTGTAATGCCTCCATCTCTTCCTCCATTACCTTCCTCCATTTTGGGTCTCCCAACACATCCTGTACTTTGTTAAGTACTGATACAACAAATATTTAATATAAATGATTCATATGACTTAGACAATCTTTTAGTGGACATATAGTTGGTTACTGGATATTTTGATTTTGCATGGATTTTTGGTTCATATCTTTTGCCTGATTGACCCCGAGTAGACCTATTTGGTAACACATATTGTCCAACACTATACTCAATGCTATTAGCATCAGTACGTGTACATACCTCAGAAGAGTGACCTTCAGTACCAGGGAGTTGTTGATCAAGGGTATGAGTGATGCCTGAGGGAACAACAGTGTCTTCATTTTCATTTTCAGTGAGCAGAACTGGTGCTTGGATACTTGGAGCATCTGCTTCTTCGACTATTGGATTCGATGGGTTGAGAATCTCAACTGAACACATCGAAATATCAGTAAGTGATTCTTCTAATTCCTTCCCCTCACCATGATACAATTCTTCAAAATATGAATTCTTCCCTTGACGAACAGTATCAGGTGAGGAAAAATAACTCATGTCCTCAAAGAAGGTAACATCCATAGTAATATAATACTTTCTAGTCGGTGGATGGAAGTATTTGTACCCTTTCTGATAACCTTCATAACCAACAAATACACACTTATTGCTTGGGCTTCTAACTTAGACCTATGATTTTGAGAAATATGTACAAAAGACAACACAACCAAATACACGGGTAGGAAGATTATGAAATGATGACAAGGATACATGAGATGCGAGAACCTCGAATGGGCTTTGTCCGTGAAGAACACTAGACGGGAGACGATTGATGAGATGGACGGAAGCTTTTACAGCATTACCCCAAAGATATTTTGACATATGAGCACTAAATTAGAGTGCACAAGCCATATCAAGTAAATGACAGTTTTTCTTTCAGATACCGCATTTTGTTATGGTGTTTGTAGGCAAGTAGTTTGGTAAACAATCCCATGTATTTTGAAAAAATCTTAAAAAATACGATTAACATATTCTCCCTCATTGTCAAAACGTAGGATCCTAATAATGTTGTTGTATTGTGTTTGAACAAGGTACGAAAAGTTTGAAAAGTTGAAAATTTTTTATCTTTGGTTCTAATAAGAGCAACCCACAAAAATCTGGTACAATCATCAATAAACGACACAAAATACCTCATACTCGATACAGTGGGCTCTTTAGACGGTCTCCAAATAATAGAATGAATTAATTTAAAAGGAACAATACTTTTATTAGAAATACTAGGAGAATAAGTAATACAATGGCTTCTTGGCCAAAACACATATCTCATAATATAAAACAAACTCACTAACATCAATAAACAAAGTAGGCATGGATTTTTTCATAAGACTAAAAGACGGATACTCTAAGCGGCGATGCCACAACTAAATTTTACTTAGCTTGTCAGAACTAGAAGTCAATGCAGTAAGGGTCTGTGCTCCTAGTTTCTTTCCTGCGTAATTTTGATCCAGATGGAACAATCTACCCCTCAAATACCCTTGACCAATTATTTTTCTGGTAAGAAAATCCTGAAAAATCACATACATAAAATAAAATGTTACAAAATATTGAGACTTAGAATTCAACTGTAGAACATATATCAAGTGATGAGATAAGTCAGGCACATATAAAACATTATAGAGCTGTAAAGTTGGAGTGATACGGACTGACCCCTTCCCTAAGACAGAAAAGACCTCACCATTAGCATTCATAACATAAGACACTGGTGGGGAAGATAACTTAATAAAATAAGATTTTTTATAAGTCATATAATCAGACGCACCAGAATCAATAATCCAAATATTAGACCCAACAAAGTGAGAAACATTTATGGCCATACCAATCTTACCACGACCAGCTATTGAAGCTATAAGGGTACCTCCACATGTCGCATAATGATCTTGTCCTATCATTCCATAGAAATCTGGTGCTTGGACTACTTGCACTGCAACTGCTTTCACTTTAGGATAATATTTTTTCCTTTTAGGTCTTAAGTGTGGGTTCAGTTTCCAACAAGTCTCTCGAACATGCCCAGCTTCATTGTAATAAGAGCATTGACGACGAGGACGATTGGCAAAACCTGGTGGACGTCCTTGTTGGTGAAGTGGAACTGAATTCTGCTGCTGGAGGAAAGGTGCTTTTGATTTGGCTTGAATGGTTAGACTAGATAATTCAACCTGTGCTTGATTAAGACTTTTTTGCTGAGATTCATCCTTACGGATGTATGTAAAAGCTGTGATCAAGCTAGGAGGGTCTGGCATTCAGAGCAATTCGCCCTTGGTACTATTATGTTTCATATCAAGTCCTCTTAAGAATGCATGAACTCGCTCAAGCTCCTTTTCTTTTTGGTATCATATAAGGTCCTCCAAATTTTTGTTTTTGCATGGACGTTTTTGGTCAATTTTAGCCCATATATTCTTCAGCTTGGTAAAAAAATATAGACACTGGTTGCCCATTTTGTTGCATGCTGGCAGCTTTGCACATTAATTCATGGACCTGTATAAAGTTAGATTCATTAGTGTAGAGTGATAAGTGTTCGGAAAGCACTAATATTTCGTGATTTATTGCGCTTAATTATTTAAAAATAGATTTGTTATTATTGTTTATTTGACTATTTTTCATAAATCTATCAATTCGGAATCACGGGTATGTTTTAGTGCATTTCAGGTGTTTTTAGCGTCAAAATGAGTTAAATAATGCAAACACGCAAAGACGGAACACTTGCGGCGCTCGGATCACGAGTTACGGGTAAAACGAGACAAATATGTAAGCCTTACATAACGAGCAAGTACATATGTAAGGGGGTAAATATGAAGAAAAGAAAGGCAACGCGCGCTGCTGCGGGAAAATTGTATGTTGCGGCGGGGAGCTCTCGGGTTTCAACTTGTTGCTCACAATAGTGTATATGATTTAACGCAAGTGCACGTGTCACAAACAAGTAATATAATGATAAGAAAAATCGTTCCCACGGAGATTGGAATACTAGAAAATATCGTAAAAATTAACTATTAAAATCAATATTTGTGTTTTTGTTTATAAAAATAAATAATTAAATAAAATAAAATAAATAATACGAGAAGACAAGAGTGAAAATACTGAAACAACGTTCAACAAGAAGGATATCACAAATCACAGATAGATAAATCAGTTAGGATTGCGAATATGACAAGTAGTGTAGACAAACTGCTTTGCTACAGCAATGCTGTAGCAAAGTGATGCTGTAACAAAGTGCTGCTGTAGTAAAGTGATGCTGTAGCAATGCTGCAGCAAAATATACCAGTAACTCGAATTTCAAAAATTCACAAAGGATTCTTCCGAATCTGCAATGTTTATATATTCTAAGACTCAATTAAACATATTCCTACGCAAATCTGAATCTAAGAACAACGTTCATGCACAAATTCTTTAGAGTTATGTGAGATAACTATATATTCCTATATCAATTTCTTCACACTATTCTAGCTTTATCCAACTTAAAATTAATCTTTCCAGATTCAATTTCAGTCTAATATCCTATCAATTGTTGATCAAGCAATCAATAAGAATGAATCAATCAATCAAGCATAGAATAACTAACATCCTTTACCAAGCAAAGCACAATTTTATAAAATTAAAGCACAAGGTCTACATACACTTGCATATCCACAACCCTAACTGAATGAGAATTTAGCCAAGCATATTCATAAAATTAACCATCAAATTATATATGCTCAAAATCAGATCCATATGGTTTAGAAAATTTAGAAGAATCAAATAATAAAGAATTAATGAAATAAATAAATAAATCCCTTAAATCCACCCTAAACCAATTGGATTATGATCCTTTGTCTCGTTCTTGCTTTCTCTTCAATGAAAGTCCTTGCAAATCAAGCCTCAATTGGTCTCTTTCCAAAGTCAAATTGATGCTCTGTTTTGCCTCTCCTTCCTTGCACCAAATCTGTCCAGAATTTGGGGTTGTTATCTGCTGTGTTTTTCCTCCTTGCTGCTGCGAATTTGTTCTCTGTTTTCTGTTCAGATTTCACGTATGTTTTCCTCCCTTTGTTGCGCCTCCTGCTGCCCAGATTGGTTCCTGATCAGTTCTCTATTTTCTGCCGCAGAATACTTCTCAAATCAGCCCCTGTTTTTGCTCTTTTATATTAGGTTTAATTGGAGACAAATTTTGGTGTGTTAATTTCCAATATTATCCCTCAAAAGGTGAGTTAATGAAAGCCCAAAATTGTCCTTTTCCTTTAGTGTCCAAATCAGCCCTTGAATTCTTGATTCCACATCAGCTCTGTTTTGGCGTTGATTTCCTGGTATGGTTTGCTGCAGCAATGCTGCAGCAAAGCTGCAGCAAAGTTGTATTTTTGCATTTTCTTTGTTGTTTTCTTTATTTCCTGCAAGGGCAATGAAAGTATAATGAGTGCACATCAAAATATAATTCTTTTTGACACATTTCATAATTATTTTGAATTTATTATCAAAGAATTCATTTAAATCACAAAATCTACAAATAGTGTATAAATGATTATAATGTGTGGATATTCCCAAATTAACAAGCAAGTATTTATGAATAAGAGCTAATAATACTCTAATAAATTAGAGTTATCAACTCCCCCAAACTTAGCATCTTGCTTGTCCTCAAGCAATAAATTATGTGATGATTAGCAAGTGGCAATTTAAAACAAAGGTTTCAACTCACGATAAGAACATAGTTGTCAACTAATAAATAAACTAAACTTGTTTCAAAATTAGAAAGAAGAAATCTCAAACTCATGATCCAAATTGATTTTTCTCAAATGTTAGTTTCAATGTCTCAAACTCATTCCAAAACAACCCCATGTGTGTGTGTGATGTCTCATAATTTGTTATTTGATACTTCCCCCCAAACTTAGGTAATTTATGTTCCTTAAGCCTAAAATCATGCCTCCATATGTTGGTCTTTTAAATCCCTCTCCACTAATGTAGATGTTCACTAATCAAAGATCAAAAGGACTTAAATAAGCTTGAAATGTAAGGCTAGGGTAAAGGTAAGGTGAAAGTTATATTTAGGTATCATACCCCACAAGCACAAAAACTATTCAAGAACACTTTTGGATTCATTATTTACATTGCTACCCCCAAACTTCTCTTCATTCATTTTTTTGTTTTCTTTTTTTTTTTTTTTTTTTTTTTTTTTGGAGTGAATCTGTTTTGCTGCAGCAAAGTTGTTTCCAGATTTCTTTTTTTTTTTCTTTTTTTTCTTTTTTTTTTTGAATGAAGGATCGATCTCAATATAACCAAACAAGAGTGATTTTCATCATAAACAACACCATTTTCAACACCATAATTTTCTTCCTTCCAAGAGGCATCAACCTTTCTAGCAACAATTCTTAAAGATAGTAATGCACTTGTGAGGTAAAGGTCAAAGGATATGCAAATAAGGAAATGCTAAGTTTTTATGTGGGTGTTGACAAAAAGAATTTTGATCATTCATGGCTCAAATTAGGTGTGCAAATGAAATATATTTTTAACCAAGGTTAGCACGAAAAGCACAATCGAATCCAAAGAAGGCCTAAATCATTTCATTGAGTTGTGAACTTTCTAGAATTTCGCTTTGAGAAATTCTCCAAACCAATTCTAGAGGCTCAAACTCTTCCATAAACTACCTTTATTCAAAGTTTATATCAAACAGACAAACAAGTTGACCGTGCATTTAGAGTTGTGAGTGTATATTTCAAAATAAGTTTTCAACATTTTCCAACTAACATTTAATGAAATCAATTTTTCTCATAAATCAAGATGTCTCCTCTAATAAATTGACAAGTTAGTTTCTTTTTAGGACCAAGATAACAACATGAAATTAATGACAACCTTAGATCAAGCAAATCATCGTAAAATCACAGCAGATTTCGTATCATAAATTAAAATTCAGCATAGAAATTTTTTTCAATTCCACAGTTTCACAGCTCAACAGCACAAACATTAAACAGTAAGCACAAAGTAATCACATGAATTCCATTAATGCCAGAGTGCAACAGTAGATAAATCAGACAGTAAGCACAGTAAATAAATCAGATAGTAAACAGCAAATTCATCCCCCAAACTTAAAATAAGCACTGTCCTCAGTGCTCATAACTAAACAGATCAGTCAGCAGGCAAAAATGGCAGAAAGAGAATAAAATAAAAATGACAAAGTAACGAGACTGCCCTGTTATTGCTGCGTAGCTCCCTTCTTCTAGCTGGAAGTGAAATTCGTAAATTCCCCAAACAGAGTAATTACCCAGTTGACTGCGTGAACGAACAATTTGGTGAATATGAACCAATACTGCAACACCCAGTTGTTAGTGGCGTGGGGAGGACCTGAACAACCATGAAAACTACTATTATTGCCGTGTTGGGTGGCGGGTAGTGGTGGAGGTATAAGGAATGGGTATTGGCAGCACCGAAAGGTGGGAAGAAATTGCTGGGGTGTTCGGGGTGGGGAGGTAGTGGGTTGCGACTTGAAGTGTTGCGTGCACGGAGGGGCTTGGGGCTGGTCGGTGTGAGCTTGGGTGGTTGGTATCGGTGTGCGCAGAGAGTTGGGTGCTCGAATGGGTGTTGGTGTTGAGTAGTGGGCGGCGTTCGTGGGAGGCGACGCTGAATTGAAACGAAGTTCCTGGGAGATGCGGGTTGGAGTTGTAGTGCGTGGTGGGTGGTGGCGCTTGGGTAGGGAGGAGGCGAGGGGTGGGCGAGAAGTGTTTGGGTGGGTCGGTTGGTGGTTGTGCTGGGAAGCGCTCGGGTGAGTGGGGTAAAGAAGTGAGTTTGGAGAGGGGCACGAAAAAGGGGGCGAATATGGTGCTGACCCGAAATGGGGCTGACCCAAAAAACCGGTTCTCTTTTTTTTTTTTTTTTTTTATATGCAAAAATGGGTTATGGCCCACTTCCATTGAAGCCCAATTTTGAAGCTGAAATTTTTAAAACATCCATTGAAACCCAATCCACAAAACTGATTATTAATCCATGCCCAGCACGCCTGGTTTGAGATGAAAGAAGACAAACAGAACTTTGCTCTAGCTTTGCTGCAGCATTGCTGCAGCAAAATTTTTCAGTTTTTAAATCATGATAATTTTTGGTTCTGCTCTCTTCTCCCCCATACCTAAATTTCCATTGAAGCTCAATACTGAAGCACTGAAAATAAGCCCAACCAACGTAGAACTTTGCTCAAAGAATAACAGTGTCGAACTTTGCTATAGCATTGCTGCAGCAAAATTTTCCAGTTTGTTCACACTGTGAGGACATTATTGGTTGTTGGTTTTGCTTTGCTTTGCTCTTGCTCTCACTCCTTGGGATGACCTGAAAATGCAGAAAATAAACTTCTAAGCCAAAGAACTCATACAATTGAATTGAATTAAAAATTAAAAACTAAAAATTAAGAAAAATTAAGAAAAGTGAAGAAACATGGGTTGCCTCCCATGAGCGCTTGTGTTAGAGTCGACAGCCCGACTTTTGGCTTGTAATCATGGGTTTGGGAGTGGAATGGAGGTATACTCCCTGTCAAGAATTTCTCTCCAATAGTGTCTAATGTGTTGGCCATTAGCCTGAAATTTTTTTTTGGACCAACGTTTCCAATATTTTTGACTTAGACCAACATTGCTCTTTAAGATCCTCTTAATTTCTCGATAGGACTGACATTGTTGCAAAATATTCACCATTTCATCCTCGGGAATACACCTTCTAATTTTTTGTTCTATATATCGCTTGAACAAGAATGGCCTATCCCAATAGTAGAACTTCAAATTATGGAAAAATTTCTTCTTTTGATAGGAATTTGAATCTGGTGGCACATCAACTGAAGACTTAGGACGATTGAAGTCCGGAGACAAAAAGTCTGGAAATTGAACTTTATTTTCCGTTTTATCCAACCAAGGTAATTTCTCCTCAATTTCCTCTTCACAATCGGAATCATATTGCGATAAAATTTGTAGAGAATCATTATAGCCACATTTTTTAGGTTCAGTAGATACCACAGAATCCACAACTGAAATGGATGAGCACTCTTCAACATTATTGGGAGATTCCATGGTTTTAAACACGTTGAAAGTGACTTGTTCATCTTGAACTCTCATAGTTAATTCTCCTTTTTGAACGTCAATCAAAGTTCGGCCTGTAGCTAAGAATGGTCTTCCCAAAATAATAGGCACTTCTCTGTCTTCTTCATAATCAAGTACAATAAAATCCGCTGGAAAGATGAATTTGTCCACTTTCACCAAGACATCTTCAATTTTTCCTTCAGGATGAGCAATGGATCGATCCGCTAGTTGTAAGGAGACTGTAGTAGGCCATGCTTCACCAATCCCCAACTTCTTAAAAATTGACAAAGGCATCAAATTAATGCTTGCTCCCAAATCACATAAAGCCTTGCCAAAATATTGATTACCTATAGAGCATGGAATTGTGAAACTCCCAGGATCCTTGAGCTTAGGAGGAAGTTTGTTCTGTAACATAGCACTACTTTCACTTGTTAAGGCAACTGTCTCAAATTCGCCAAATCGTCTCTTTTTGGTCAGGATGTCTTTCATGAATTTGACATAATTTGGCATTTGTTCCAAGGCTTCCACCAATGGAATGTTGATATGAAGTTGCTTAAGAACATCCAAAAATTTCCTGAATTGAAGGTCTTGCTGCTGTTTCTGAAATCTTTGAGGGAATGGTGGAGGTGGTCTGTGCTGCTGGGAACTTTGCTGCAGCAATGCTGTAGCATTTTGGGTACCAGAATTTTCTGAGTTTTTCAGAACTGCTTCAGATTTTTCCAAATCTTTTTCCTCCTTTTCTTGGGTTGAAATGTTCCCCTTTTGACTTATTTTCTGTCCACTTGGTCCCTCTAATTCTTTTCCACTCCTTAGAGTAATAGCTTTGCAAAATTCCTTTCTTTCTCTTATTGGAGTTTCAGTATCACTTGAAAGTGCACCTTGTGGACGGTTCCTAAGTTCATTAGCTAGCTGTCCCACTTGATTTTCTAGATTCCTCATTGAAGCGGCTTGACTTTGAAGGATTGCATCATTCTTAGCCATGTATTCTTTGAGTAAAGATTCCAACGAGCTGGATGGTTCATTCGGTTGATTTCTCTGTGGTTGTTGCTGAAATCCTGGTGGGAATGTAGGTCGGTTAGGTATGGTATGGTTAGCTTGACCACCACTTTGATTGTTCCAAGAGAAATTTGGGTGTTGCCTCCACCCTGGGTTATATGTGTTGGAGTACGGATTATGGTTCCTGTTTACATCACTCACAAAACAAATTGATTCAGGATTTGAAGGGCAATTATCAAATACATGAGGTCCCGAACAATAGACGCATGAAATTCCTGAATCTTGAATTGAACTCACATTTGCCGTCACATGCTGATTCTTCAACAGATTAACCAAGGATGACACTTGAGCTGTAAGTGCCGTAACATCATTAACCTCATGCACACCAGCTACTCTTTTTGCAGTTGCTACTCTATCCATTGGCCATTGGTAATTATTGCTAGCCATCCTTTCAAGTAGATCATAGGCTTCATTGTAAGTCTTGGCTAAAAGAGCTCCATTAGCAGATGCATCAACAATAGTTCTTGTTTGAGCATTGAGACCATTGTAGAAAGTCTCCATTTGGATCCAATGAGGTATACCATGGTGAGGACATTTCCTTAACAATTCTTTAAATCTTTCCCAAGCTTCATATAAAGATTCTCCATCCAATTGTTGATAGGAGGTGATGTCATTCCTCAATTTAGCATTCTTTGTTGGTGGGAAGTATTTCATCAAGAATTTCTCAGCTAAGTCATTCCAAGTTGCAATAGAGTCAGGTGGCAAGGAGTTAAGCCATGCTCTAGCACGATCTCTTAAGGAATACGGGAATAATTTGAGCCTAAATGCTTCCTCGGTTACCCCTGTCCATTTGAATGAGTCACTGACTTCAATAAATAACCTGAGATGCAGATGAGGATCTTCTGTAGGTAACCCACTGAATTGCCCGACTGTTTGTAGCATCTGAAACATCACCGGTTTTAACTCAAAGTGAGTTGCTTGAATGTTTGGTCTTGTGATGCTTGGATTTAACCCCTCTAGCATGGGCAATGCATATTCATTCAAAGCTTTGTCTCTTTCATCCACAAGAGGTATCACATTGATTGCATTGTTTAAATTCTGTTCAAGGCCATTGTTTTCGTTTCCTACTTGTGCCATGTCTTCAATCTGAGCGAAACCTTGTTGTTTTCTTCTTCTTAGTCTGAAAGTACGTTCAATCTCGGGATCGAAGGGTAGGATATCCTTGTCACGAAATCTGCTCATACAAAAGACACAGAAGAGATATTAGATAACAAAAATTAAATAAAAACAAAAGTTGATTTCTACGAATAATTTCTAACGTTGCCAATCCCCGGCAACGGCGCCAAAAACTTGTTGCTCACAATAGTGTATATGATTTAACGCAAGTGCACGTGTCGCAAACAAGTAATATAATGATAAGAAAAATCGTTCCCACGGAGATTGGAATACTAGAAAATATCGTAAAAATTAACTATTAAAATCAATATTTGTGTTTTTGTTTATAAAAATAAATAATTAAATAAAATAAAATAAATAATACGAGAAGACAAGAGTGAAAATACTGAAACAACGTTCAACAAGAAGGATATCACAAATCACAGATAGATAAATCAGTTAGGATTGCGAATATGACAAGTAGTGTAGACAAACTGCTTTGCTACAGCAATGCTGTAGCAAAGTGATGCTGTAACAAAGTGCTGCTGTAGTAAAGTGATGCTGTAGCAATGCTGCAGCAAAATATACCAGTAACTCGAATTTCAAAAATTCACAAAGGATTCTTCCGAATCTGCAATGTTTATATATTCTAAGACTCAATTAAACATATTCCTACGCAAATCTGAATCTAAGAACAACGTTCATGCACAAATTCTTTAGAGTTATGTGAGATAACTATATATTCCTATATCAATTTCTTCACACTATTCTAGCTTTATCCAACTTAAAATTAATCTTTCCAGATTCAATTTCAGTCTAATATCCTATCAATTGTTG
Organism: Elaeagnus macrophylla; assembly: GCA_029378325.1. NCBI lineage: Eukaryota > Viridiplantae > Streptophyta > Magnoliopsida > Rosales > Elaeagnaceae > Elaeagnus > Elaeagnus macrophylla. The sequence continues at coordinate 18,029,296 of CM055648.1, read as the reverse complement.
ATCAAGCAATCAATAAGAATGAATCAATCAATCAAGCATAGAATAACTAACATCCTTTACCAAGCAAAGCACAATTTTATAAAATTAAAGCACAAGGTCTACATACACTTGCATATCCACAACCCTAACTGAATGAGAATTTAGCCAAGCATATTCATAAAATTAACCATCAAATTATATATGCTCAAAATCAGATCCATATGGTTTAGAAAATTTAGAAGAATCAAATAATAAAGAATTAATGAAATAAATAAATAAATCCCTTAAATCCACCCTAAACCAATTGGATTATGATCCTTTGTCTCGTTCTTGCTTTCTCTTCAATGAAAGTCCTTGCAAATCAAGCCTCAATTGGTCTCTTTCCAAAGTCAAATTGATGCTCTGTTTTGCCTCTCCTTCCTTGCACCAAATCTGTCCAGAATTTGGGGTTGTTATCTGCTGTGTTTTTCCTCCTTGCTGCTGCGAATTTGTTCTCTGTTTTCTGTTCAGATTTCACGTATGTTTTCCTCCCTTTGTTGCGCCTCCTGCTGCCCAGATTGGTTCCTGATCAGTTCTCTATTTTCTGCCGCAGAATACTTCTCAAATCAGCCCCTGTTTTTGCTCTTTTATATTAGGTTTAATTGGAGACAAATTTTGGTGTGTTAATTTCCAATATTATCCCTCAAAAGGTGAGTTAATGAAAGCCCAAAATTGTCCTTTTCCTTTAGTGTCCAAATCAGCCCTTGAATTCTTGATTCCACATCAGCTCTGTTTTGGCGTTGATTTCCTGGTATGGTTTGCTGCAGCAAAGCTGCAGCAAAGTTGTATTTTTGCATTTTCTTTGTTGTTTTCTTTATTTCCTGCAAGGGCAATGAAAGTATAATGAGTGCACATCAAAATATAATTCTTTTTGACACATTTCATAATTATTTTGAATTTATTATCAAAGAATTCATTTAAATCACAAAATCTACAAATAGTGTATAAATGATTATAATGTGTGGATATTCCCAAATTAACAAGCAAGTATTTATGAATAAGAGCTAATAATACTCTAATAAATTAGAGTTATCACAACCATTATTTCCAAATTTTGTGTTGCACCGCGGCGGGAAAAATATATGCCGCAGCGCGCCTATTCCTATTGCAATCAGGAATTGTGTAAACCCTTACATCTATAAATACCCCCTCTAGATTCCAACTTACGTACAACTTTATACAACAATTTTGAGAGTAAATAAGAGATCTAATCAGTTTTAGGAGCTTTGCCACACTCAACGAAGCAAGAGAAACCATTCTAAGGATCCAAGGAAGCCGTTGACGATCGAAGATCAAGCTTTTGGAGAAGAACGTCATCCCATCCATTAGCGGTATTTAGATCTAGGATTTCCTTGTTGTTATAGAATTATATTTTCTTCTTCTTTCGTTGAAATGTATGATCATATTATATTTGTTTATGAATTTTAATATGAACATGAGCGGCTAATTTTATTATGGATGTTTACTTTGTGTTGCCATGTTTGCTAGAATTGTTTACGGTGAATGTTTTATTGATTTAATATAAATGAATTACCTTTTGATTTAGAGCATGTTTAGAGATTTAATTATGAATTTTCATGGGCCAATTTGATATTCATAGTTAGGTTGAAAAATTTGAGAATATAGTTTTAGGAACGTTATCTTGACTTTATTCCGAAACATTTAATCAAAGCTTCAAATTAGTGACTTAGTCATAGCATTAGTTTGATTGGTATAAATTTTCTTGCGCATAATTTGATTGCTATTTGATATACCTGATCGTAGGATGTTAATTAGTTAATCAATAAAGAGAATTATCCCGACCGTAAGCATTCTCGTAATTAAAAGGAAAGCCGATAAATATTGTTTATTTAGAACGTTCATGTTATTTCACCATTACTTTTCGATACAAGCATGGCCAACCAAACTAAACGTCCATACATCCTCCATTGATTTTTAATCTATTTGAATTAATTGTGAGCTTTCGATATTGTTTTCGTTTAATTGTTCGTACAACTGATCTCGATACAAACCAAACTCTTTTTTACAGTTTTACTAGATTTAGGACTCTAGTTACTTAGAATTTCAGTTTCACTAGAACTCTATTTAATTAGTATTTTGTTTGCTTTAGAACTCTATTTGGATTAAGAAAAAGGTTGTTTAGAACCACTGCAATTCCTTGAGAGACCGACCTCGGAGGTTTGCTTGTCACTTTCTACGAGTGATTTGTACACTTGCGAGTACTAAATTTATCACATCATAGAGATCTCCCAATGTCTTCCATATGGCCTCAACTGTGTCACACTCTTTCACCATCTATAGTACATCATCGGTGATGGCTTTAAATAGAATAGACATTATGAGGCCATCATCATCTTCCCACTTAGTATAGGCCTCCACATCATCTTCAGAAGGAGCCTTGATTGTTCCAGTCACATGTCCCATCTTGTGCATCCCACGGAGATAAACGGACATAACCCTTTTTCATGTTCGAAAGTTGATACCATTGAGTTTGGTACCACCGAAAAAGCCACCTTTTGAACTCTTGACAGAAACTTTAAATTTTAAAATTTTAGTTGTCTTAGAATTCTGATTTATGCTTAAATCTTCCATTGAAACAAATAATAATAATATGCACAGAAATAAAAAATAACTTTTCTCACTTTTTTTTTTACATTTGACTTTGAACGTTGACCGGCTGAATGTGTTGTGGGCTGTGGGTTGATAGGAATGAGCTTGGGCTGGATAGAGAGGAATGGGAATGGGCTTAAATTGGGCTTAGGGTTAGGGTTTGGATCTGTGGGCTGGAGCTTAGGGTTAGGGTTTGGAGAGATGTGTGGGGTGGAGGCAGATATGGAGGCGGCGTTGAAGCTATAGGGGTACAGGCGCACGGAAACTGGAGCAAATGTAGATGGCGAACGGCGCATAGAGATCTAGAGTTGGTGCGGACGGAGATCTGGAGACAGGTGGATAGCGAACGGAGATTTGAAACCGATGCGGACAGACAGGCACACAAGCGTGGGAAGAAACTGGAGCAAATCTGAGAGGCGGACGGCATGGTCAGACAAACGGATGGGTGTGGGAGAGACGGCTCTGTTGAACTGGCTGAATAGGCGATGCTAAGCGGGAAAGACAAAGCAGACGCATGGCGACACTGACAGGTGATGGCGGCGGCGCTCTAACAGGTGATAGCGACAGCTCTGATAAGTGATGACGGCGGCGTTGACCGGTGACGAAGAAAAAAGACAAAGTCTCGTTTTGAACCTTAGCTCTGATACCAAGTTGAATATAATGTGAATGAAAATATATTTCTTGTTAATTATTACCTCACAATAGAGGTATATATAAAAAATAAATTACAAGAGTCTTGAATAAACTAGAATCCTGTACAACCTAGAGTTCTATTACAAATAGACACATATTAATTATAACATATTATACACTAATTACATGACTCATGCAAATATTTTTAACATGTATTTTTCTATCGTATTTAAATAAAAAATTGTGATTTAAATTTATTTGCCTATTTCTTAAAATAACTATTTAAGCTTAACCAAAAAATAACAAAATTAAACTACTTAATTAAATAATAATAATAATAGATCAAATTCGCCCCTCACCCTTTAGAAAAGTTTTAGTCACTTACTTTTTCACCTTAACCCGCAGCTTGTTCAAAAACTCCTATTGCAAAATACAAGACTGATGTTGGAATCCAACTGTGGTGGTTGTTAGTCTCTCCTCTGTTCCAATAGTATATTGCTGTTATAAGTGGATAGTTTAGGTGAAAGAGGCCTAGAAGAGCATGCATCAGAGGTCAGAGGAATTAACACCTAGTTTATCTTTAAATGGACCCAATCGTGCTTCAACCAGTGAAAGGTCATCGTAGCGTTGGATCTGATCATCAACTACTGAGTTAATTGATTTCGACAGTAGGTGCATCTAAAAATGTTCCTTTCACAACAGCAAAGTAGTCTACAACCTAACTCAATGGAAAACTATCATTTGTCGCACCAATTTGTCACACGAAAAAAGTAGGAGTATTGGGGATTAAATATTCAGCATTATTTAGGAGAATCTTATTTGATAATAGTTTATGAGCCCAACATTACTATCCAATTATAAATAGAGTTTATTTTTTTAACTCATTCCCACGTAGTGCTCGTGTAGTTTTTTATGACATGAAAAATATATGTTTAATGCATACTTAAATATATATTTTTTATTATTATTATAAAATTTAAAATAAAATTAATTAAATAATTGAGTCGTATAAAAATCGAAAAGTTATTTATTTAACTTAATGGATTATTATTATTTTTTCAATTCAAACATTAGCAGCAGTGTCAGGTTCATTTTGCATCATGTATGCTATTGTAAGGTGTATCATCATCAACTTCAAAAGTTTATTGATTTCAACATCTAATATGACCCAAGTTGAATAAAAAGCGAGCGCATGTTAAATTTTTATGGTCAATTCTGCGATGGTGTTTGGAATTGGAACTCATGATGGGGTCGAGAGATGGAATTAAGATGATATTTTGCATTTACTCTCTGGTCATGTGAATGGTTTTGAGTTCAACGGAAGCTGTGATGACTCAAGGTGAATAATTTTGAGTTAAAACGGGATCGGATGACTACTTGTTTCTCCACAAAACAAGTCGGTTGTTCTTTTCTTTTTCTTTTTAAAAAAAAAAATGGAACATGCAGAACAGTTATATATTTGGAAAACTTACATACTATAAATAGTTAAATTGCCCTAGTATATGATTTTATACATATGTATATACAAAACTTATACAGATGTACATAGATACACGTTATGTATAAATTAACATATTATTTTAAAATAGTACATAGATATATGTTATGTATAAATTAGCATTACATCATGTACAGTTTGATCTAAAATTTTTTTATTATTTTACTTTGAATCTAATTTAATTATTGTACAACTTAATTACAAGTGTTATTTTTAGGTCTCATATGATAAAAAATGTCAAAGTATTTCTTAGCAATACTGTATGTTCCAAATTAGGAGTAACCCCAAACTTACATGCACAAAATAATTGGTTGAATAGACAAGAGCATAAGGTATAGTTCAGGCCTTAATAGGTAATAAAAAAATTTAACCAATAAATTTGAAATTAATTTAAGTTGAGATGTTTAAGATAAAGCTAACGCAAAGGTATGAAACCTGTAAGAAATTTAAAATTCAAGTCATATGTAAATAGTATAGTTATTTAAAAAAAAAATTGTTCATTAATATCCTATATTAGAAGTGGGAAAATTCAAATTCAAAAAACCAACACATTATTATCTTTCTACACTACTAAACCAAAATCTTGAAACCTCTACTTGGCAAGCACTATATTTGCCTTTAAGTTACAATATATGATGCACCATGTAGAGTAGTTGCAGACCACACACTTTGAATTTTAACAATTAAAGTTATTGAATTTGAACACAGTTATTCCAACTCTAATATTTTATACACGTATCATGCTCTTTAGTTTAGCAGATTTATTCCCTCTTAATCCTTTCAAACCCATAAAAAACACTCCAACATTATCAATTATCAATAAAGACCACACTTCTGTTTTATATATAATATACTTAATTAATTAATTTTATTTATTTTTAACCCCTTTCAAAAAATATGTGTTCATTAATTTCATACATTTGAAAATACGAACACATTTTTAATTTAAATTTTTGATATAAATACTTTTAAAAAATAGAAAGATTAAAAATTATTCACATTATATAATAAATATTGAGTATATGAAAAATATATATGCATGCTCAATATATTTATTGTATTTATGACAATGGGTTAAAACAAATTTTGATCACAATATAAGAAAATAAATATATGCTTAAATTCTTAAAGCTAGATATAAAAATATAATAAAACATATAAATCACAATGAAGGCTGTCCACAAAACAATGATACATAAAATCCAATAGAGAATAGAAAAGGTTCATTTGTTGTGCAGTATAAGTTAGTCGGATATGATAAAATGAATTTGACTGGTGTTTAGCATTGACATATGAGTTATGACGACAAGATTATTACAATTTCCGTTCTTTAAGACTGAGTAGCCTTCCGAAGTTTTTTAGACGGTGGGGGGACAAGGATCTATAGGTAACATTCCTTATGCATCAAATAATGTAAATCTTGATTGCAAGCGAGACACCATAAAAATACTAAAACAAAGTGTTTTTTTTTTCCCAATTATTACTTGCTTATCTTTAAAAAAGATTATATATTTTTTATTTGAGTATAAATATGCTCAAATTATTAAATTTTTCGTAAGTTTTTTAGCTCCAAATACTTAAATTTTAAATTTTAAATTTCATAGGGGACTATTAATACATTTTTTATATAAATTTGTCTATAATTCAATAAATACTATACCTAAAATTTGCAGCGTTAAAAAATGAGACGGGACACATGCCCCTCCTCGTTACTACACACATTCGCCCTTGAATATAGATATATGAAGTGATTGTAAAATCGATTACTAACAGACGTTAATTACATTAATGTATCATCTAATTTGTGATAAAAGATTTTTTTTTTTTGAATTATATTTTTTATATAAAATGTTTCAAGAGTTAAATAAATTTGATCATAATATATATATATATATATATATATATATAATATATATATATATATATATATATATTATATATATATATATATATGATATATTAGTAAATCACATCAAATAATATTTAAATAGTTGGGTTCAACTTAAACAACTTACAATTAAACAACATTTAATATAAAATAATTAGCTAAACTTTTTAAAATTATTTAAACTGGATATAAGAGATAATATTTTTGTAGTTAAAAATTTTACGGGTTTCAGTATTGTATTTTTTTGTCAAAATATTAATATATAATGAAACAATTTTGTATGCTTAATTACACCCTGTAACCTAAAAACACACCTATTAAATGCTATAAATTTAGCCAAATACACTTTATAACGGTCCAGTATAATATAATTATATTTATTCTATCTGATACAATGTAATAAATATAATTATATCATTTTTTAACAAGTTTTAGTCCAAAATAATTTATTTTTGATAAATTCTTCAATTTTTCAATAACTAGTACTAAAACTAATAGATTTATGTCAAGTTATCCATCAAAAAATTAAAAAATACCCTCCATGCCCCAAAAATTCAAGGACATGATTTTTAAAGATTTACATGAGGATTAAAAACACAAGATCAAATGATACATGATCATAACAAGGACGGAAATAAATTTAGTCAATTATAATTTTGAATGAAGACCTCGAACAATATAAGTATAAATAGAAGACTACAAAATGGTCCAAGAACTAAAATAAATTCATCAAATATTCACGTAAGGACAATAATCATAGCAACCTGTAGAATTAATAAAATTTAAAGAAAACAAATTTAGCACTAATAAATGCAATTTTTGACCTTATCATGTGCAATATCAATTTGGGAGAGATAAATGAGTTTTTAGAATTCAATCAAACTCAAGGTCTAAAAAAAAAAAGCATTATAGATAAAAATCACATTCAATGAGTCAAAATAAAGAAAATATCAAATTAGAATGAGGCCTAGTATGAGAATTTATATACGATTCTCTAATGATCTCAAACATGTGATGTTACTACAATACATTCCAAAAGATCAATAATAATATTTACAATCATCCATAAATCTTTATCAGTGGCTATTTTCTACTACTATATAATATAGGACACTCATGCTTGTGTCCGAATGATCTTATCAAGCTTCAAGTTACATACTACTTGTCGTCTAGAAAGATAAAAAATAAGGAATGAGTTTTTGTCTAATAGAGTTACTCCGACATATAAGTTAAATAATAATTATCATCATTATAACCAAGTATGAATCAAATATATATATATATATATATTAAACCATTTGTAAAAACATCAAAGTCCGTAAAATTTTAGTTCATAAGTAAACCAAACCAAACAACTCATGGGTGAGAATAAATCATCTTTCAACATGTAAAATTCCAAAGTCACCAAGATAAATCATACCAGTAGAAAATCAACATGAAAACGTATATGCACGTACCTTTGATCCCTCATTCTATGACCTAGAATGTGTTGTCCCATATCCCAGGACTATGACACTCATACTTACTATCCTGTGTCCCAGGATAGACCATCTCATGTCCCGGGATGTAATCCTGTGTCCTAGGACTATGTGCAAAACTTGAGGTACAATGCTCTATCTTACTATATTGATCTCAAACACATAAGCCAAAAAACACTCACTCCAATCTTTATAGAACAAATAATTCAATATCACAATTTTACAACACTTTAAACTAGAATTCAAAAATATTTAATTGCATATCAAATTTACACATATAATTTAAATCATTACACGTTTAAAACTCATATTGCAAATTAAATATTAAACTTATAAAATTTTTAAAATCTTTTACTGACTTTATTCATTATTAAATATATTTATAAACCAAAAGTCACATCTATAATGTTTAAATATGTTTAAATAGCATGTATATAACAAACTTGGAGTAACTCTACTTGAAGAACCACCTACTTGAACTCCGACTTTCATCACAAAGTTTTTCTTCTCAAGTGCCACAAAAGTTTCAATTCCTATTTATCAAATTCCATAACATTAATATTTTTATATTTCATCAAATTATTTTCATGACCCACAAAATGCATAAATTTGGGTAATTACCCAAATATACTTGATAGACCTAAGGTCATTAATGTCATTTAAAAATACAAGAACTTATTTTCAACCTAAACATACCTTTTTTTGTCCATTTTATTTTGTTTTGTTTTTTTATTAGCTTGTTTGGGATTTTAACTTATATATATATATACTTTCCAAAATCGTGGGCTGGTTTGGGCTTTCTTCTATTATTATTTTTTTTTAAATAACTAATTTAAATACTAATTGTTTTTTTTTTTTTAAGTATATAAAATTACAATTTTGCCCTTCTCAAATTAATAAATCAATTGCTTTAATACTTCACTTTTTTCTTTTAATTCAGGGACTTGGGTCTCATACCCTCATTTAAAATATCAACAAAATTGGACAAAGTTCTCACCAAGTTGGATTGTCGCCGGTGATCTTGTTAGAGTTTCGACAACCACCGCCAAAGTCATTGGATCTTACATTCATCCTAAAAAAAATGTAAGACCTTACATTTTGCAATAGTATTTGGAACTTAGATGGGGTTATTGGATGTAAGGTCGTACATTCAAACTAAAAATATTTAAGGTATTATATCCAAAACAAATTGAACACATATATGTTTTCTAAAAATATTTAATGTCTTATATCCGACAACAATCTCTGAAACTTCAATGAGGTTATCGACAATATGGTTGCCAGTAATGACCGTAAAAAATATTGTGAATTTTAATCTTAATCTTATTCTTATTTTATTTAATTTATTTAGTAATAATATTTTAGTCTTTATGAGTTTAAAATTATTCATTTTGGGATGAATTTACGCTGATATGAAAATGTTTATAAAAACAAAACATTTAGGGCACATTTGGTTGATAGTAATTGTAATCGTGATAAGAATTATTCAAGGTATTACTGTGTTTGATTTGACTGTTTTCTATAATGGAATGTAAAGATATTACAGTAGTAACAATAATTCTCATTACGCCTGCATCCCTTAGGAATATACTGTAATGCTCTATTTTTCTCACAATTTGTATAATTATTTGTGATTTTTTTGCTCATTCTATCTCTTTTAGTAATAAAAAAAATTTATTCTTTAATTTTACTTCATTTATAATTTTATAATCTTTATTTTAATATTATTATTTATTTTAATTATACTACTTCAACAAATATTATAATAATAATATTATTTTCTTTACATTTAATTTTATTATAATTATTATTTTTATATTTAACAAACTAAACCTCACCTCAGTATTAATATTCTAGCCATTAACGATACTCCTAATAATTTTAATAATTTGGTGGGAATAATTTGGCTTGCACACGGCCTGCTTAGGTTTGAAATTTCAATGGTCAAAGCGTCCATGCTTAAATTATATAGATATATTAAAGATATTATTATTATCTATAAACATATTTAAAAAAATTTACAACAAATAAAATTATAAAATACTAATAAACACTCAAAATTATCAAAATAATCAATTATTTATTTTATCAATTAATTATCTTATTTAATACATATAAATATATTTATATTTATATTTATTTTGGTCAATAAATCAAAAATTTACATAATAAGTATTTAAAATGTTTGAGCTATTTATTTAAATTTATAAATTTTATGATTAATATAATAAAATAAAGATATTTAATGGTAAAAATTTAAAAATAAATAAAAATTTATCATAAATGATATTTTATTTATATTATTTGATATTTTACTACAATATTTATATTATTAATCAATATTCTAAAATATAGACTTTTATTTTCCGTTGCACATTCTACATTTTGCTATCTTATCTTTGCCTCCGGTCCAATAATTCTCACAAAGATTTGAACCGTGAGACATCCCAATAATACAAGGCAAAAGCAGGACGACATGTTTTCAAAATATTCTAATCACCAATGGCAATCATTATCCATTCAGAAGTAGTCAACTGGACTTATCAAACGTCTCATAAGATGGCTTCGTTCTTTAATAATTGCTAGTCTGCTATTTATCCTGAAACGTCTGATTTAGCTTTTGGCTTGTAAGTTGTACGTTCACTAAAATTTCGTTATAACATGACCAAAAAAAAAGGGTCAAAAATTGCTTTTCCCCCACCCCCAAAAAATAAGTACTTGTTTTTGTGTGGATTTTAACTTATACGGTTATACCTTTGGCTAAAGGAGCATAGGACGTGGCCTCAACAATAAGCTCAAACAGAGTCAAACTCACGGGCTAATTAATTTTTATTGTATATCATATATCGATAATTATGTTTTATATTCTTAATTTTTTAAAATAAAATAAAATTTGATTAATAAAAATTAAAGTTACATGTTCAAAACTCATACATCTAAATACAATAATTATTAAATCTAATAAACTAAAATTAATGATACTCTGATACATGAAAAAAAAATAAAAATTGAGCTTTCAAATTTTTTAAACTAAAAAACTGATTGTAAATTTGCAGCTAATCTTTTAATTTATTAAAAAAATATCTACAATATTATATCATATTTAAGGAGTTTCTTTTAACTTTTCTTCATTGTAAATAAAAATAATATAAAATGACACATGCTTTGAAAATTAAATAATACATTTTCATTTTTATTAAATTTGTTAACAGAAATCTTGCAACATGAAATACGATACATTAAATTGTAAATATTTATACAACAAATTAAAAATTTTAGACAAATTTAAAACTAATGAAATAGTACAAGTCATATTAAAGATTTAATTATATACAATTAAATTCAACAATCACTACAACTAGCACTTACCGACACATACGGTGCTTACAAACGACTTGTTGAAACCAAACAGCTATATACAACTTAGTTCATTGATTAGAGTAGCTGTAACAGTGGCTAATATATATAAACCTTGTACAAATTCATATGAATATAAGAAATACATTTGAGAAAACATTTATATCTTCGTTTCTTTAAATTGTTCATTTATTCATAGTATTAGAGTCAAGTCGTTGCTCTATACAAACTTAAAGCCTTGGTTCTCTTAAACTGAGTTTTTTCTTTCTTTGAAAACAAATTTCTTTTTTCAGAAAAATACTTACTCACACCCATATGAAACTTAATTCAAAAACCCATTTTTGAAGCAGTATTTGTCTCACCTAATTTTACTAAATCACTATAAACAAAATTCTGAACATTTTGAAAAATTAGAGTAGTCGAAAAGTGAATCATGCGCCCACATGCGTAGCTATAAATTTCTTTACATTTTTCACGTACCTCCACAAGCCTCCATGCACCAAGTCTGATGTGGCATGGTTTAGTTCACTCAAACTGGGTCCGATTCAAAAATTAAAGGTTCAGTTCGGTTATGTTCTCAGATTGGTTCATTTTATTCGATTTTGAACCCATTTTTGTCTATTTTTACCCAATTTTGTACCTAATTTAATCTATTTTGACATATTTTATTATGATTTTGAACTAAATTGACGAATTTATCCTACTTTTTTTATTTTATCCAAATAGGCTAGTTTAACCCAATTTTGATCCAAATTGGTTGTTTTATTTTGTTTTTAATCCATTTTTATTGATTTTATCCTCAATTTGGTAATATTCAGATTGGTTCTTGAAATTTTATTTTCGGTTCTGAAATTCTTAAACCATTTTCTAGTATTTTTGCTATAAAACCATGATAGATGACACAATTTCATTGCTTATGGAGAAATTAACTTCAATTATCGTACAATTTGTTCATTTTGAAGGTATTTTTAATACCAAAATTATTCTTACTAAGACTAATTTATGATGGTTGGTCTCAAATAATTGAAATTCATATTGCAAAGAGAGAAGACTCTCTTATATTCATGAAAAAAATTTGCAACAAAAAAAAATTAGAAAGATATAAAAAATGGTATGCTAAAAACCAAAAAGTGAAGAGCTAGAAACTTATGTCAATGAGGCCATAAATCATGAAGCGTTGTTTATGCATAGCCAATGCTCTTGAAATTTAGGATGCTTTGACAAAAGCATTCTATGATGAAAGCGACGAATTATAAGTATTTATCTTAAATCAAAAAGTCTTTACTTCTAGACAAAATGAAAAATCTCTCTCAGAATATTATGAAAAGTTGATTGAAATTTTTCGAGAGTTAGACCATGATGATAAGATGGTCATGAAAGATCATGATAATCTAATATCATATCAAGAGTCTATTGAAAGACTGAGCATACATATTTTTCTTGTTGGATTGGATGATGAATTTGAACAAGTTCGTGGAGAAATTTGCAAAAAGAAATCATCCTAGATTTAGAAGGATGTTATTTCTTGAATCGATGAGAGGTAGTACATTGAATCTCATTGAAGGAAAAATCTGGAGACTTGAATGCTTTCGCTATAATATCTCAAAATCTTTTTTTTAAAATTAGCAAGAATGAATAAATTTTAAAAAGATTGCTGCTAAATCTTCACTTAAATGTACCCATTGCCATCAAAATGGTCATACTAAAGAACAATGATTTGAGATTGTGTGATATCCAGATTGGTGGGATCACAACCATGACTCTCAGAAGAAAAATCCAAGTTAGATGTCTACCACCACCATTGTTGAAACAACAAAGGATGCAAACTCTTCAGCACTAGTAACAATCTCAAATAATGTTAGTAAGATGCTTAAAACTTTTACACCTATTTTTAATAATACATGGATAATTAATTTAGGTGCAACTGATCATATGACATTTGATTCTAGACAAATTTTAACATTAAAACAATTTCACAAAAACTGTTTGTACTGCCAGTGGTAACACAACCTTAGTTATTGGGGAAGGATCTTTACCTCTCACTGGTACTTTGAATTTAGATTCAGTGCTATTTGTCATCTCTTTAGAATGTAACTTTATATCTATTTCTAAAATAACCACTTTTTAATCTTATTTTGTTTTTTATTTTTGCCTGGCTTTTATGTGTTTAAGGACATCTGAACAAAGAAAATGACTAGTCGTTGTGTTAGGCGAGAAAACTTGTATTATTTGGACTTAACTTCACCAAGTTCTGCACTGGTGGCAAATGGATCTAAGACAAGGATACATCAAACATATGGCTATGGGGCATAAAAGATTGGGTCATGCTTCTTTTGGATATTTAAAGAAATTATTTTCAAGTTTTTTTTCAACTTAGATATTTATTATCTAAAGTGTGATGCTTGTGAACTAGCATAAAGTCATCGTTTCTCTTTTCCTGCTGATGAACACTATTTTAAATCTATTATTTGTTAGTTTTTAAGTATTTATTTCATGGTTTAATTAGGTATTACTTTGATTTGGAGGGTATTTTTATGTTTTGTAAGTTCAAGCAATGTGAGATAAAAAATGGAGTTACAAAAAGAGCTACAAAATGTAACCCTTACATTGTATTTCAATTACTATGTAAGGGAGATAAATTAGAGCAGAAGTATGTAAGGCTTACGTAGGAATCAACAACTATGTAAGGACCCTTAAATGACATTACAATATTGTGCGCCACGGCAGGAGAAAGTGTGAGCCGCAGCATGAATCTCTTAGGTAGCATTCTGGGAAATTAGAAAAACATCACGTGTCGTGGCAGGAAAAATTGCTCACTGCAGCGAAGGGGTCCCTGTTTTGGTTCGCAATCCAAAAAAACATAGCACGCCGAGGCAGTGGAAAATGCTCCCCACAGCCCGCGCATCAATTTTACACTTACACGCCTTTTAGGCCCCCCCTCCCCCCCCCACACACACACACTCCAAACCTAACTTATAAATACATCACAAAAATCCTCCTATCCAACACAGTGTGAACAGTAACCATGAACAGTAGTCGAAATCATATTTTTCACACATTTGAGAGAGAAATCACTCCATTAATGTTAGTCAATTGAGGCTCCATCAAGAATCTTGAAGAAGGTGACCATCCAACATCAAGAAGTTTGTTTCAATAGTGAAAATAAGGTATTTTATTGTTTGTAATTTCTTCTCTTTAGAATTCATTAAATGTTTATTGTAATGAAAAATTTTGATTGAAATTTTGTTATAAGTAGCTAAACTCTTTTTGTGTAAGATTTTAGTGATGTGACAATGAATAGATTATTATTTATGTGGTTTATTTTATATTTAAATAATTTATTTAATGTTCATTGTTCTTAATATCTATGGTCATTAATTACTTTTGACCAATTTAATTTATGAATATATGAGAATATTTTAGGGTTAAGCGTTAGAAACATCATCTAAGTTCGATTGAGTATTTTTGAGCATGAGCATAATTTAAGTGCATTGACTTGTCTTAAATTAGGTGATTAAATTATTTTTTCTAAGATTAATGCTAATTAGCTAATTAATGGTTTTGGTCAAAGAAGTTAATTAGTTGATTAAAGAAAAATTGTCATTGATTTGAAATTTTCTAGGCTTAGTAAAAATGATTAATAAATTCTACTTTATATGCTTAATTGTGAAAACCGTGTAAATTAATCTATCCATGATTGGTTCACTAACTAATTTCTTACACTCGTTCATCTTATCGTTTCGACAACATTTCTCACTTGTTTTAAGGAATTATAATTTTAGCAACCGTTTTTAAAATTAACCTTTGTTAGAGTGTTTAGGATTTAGTTTCGTAACTAATTTTAAAGAAATAATTGACACATTTTAAAACGCACCACAATTTCTTGTGAGATTGACCTCGGAGTTGCTTATCACTTGCTACGAGTGATTCGTACATTTGCGAGTACTATAATTTGAACATCACCTGTAAGCTTAAATAAAAGTCCATTTTCTTTTATGGTTATACACTCTGATATATGAGACCTTTCTAAAGTTCTAATTTGAGAGGATCACATTGGTTTGTTATATTTATTGATGATTTTAGTAGAATGACTTGGGTATGTTTAATGAATTCTAAAAGTGAAGTAAATTTATTGTTTTGAAAATTTCATAAAATGGTTTGTACTCCGTATAATATACAAATTCAAGTTCTACATAGTGACAATGGAAGAGAATATAATAGTTTTGAGTTTCAGGAATATCTTAAATTAGAAGGGATTATTCATCAAACTACTTGTGTTGATATACCTCAGTAAAATGGAATTGTAAAATGAAAAAATTGATACTTGTTGCAGGTTTTCATGTCTTATTGATTGAAGCTCATATGTCATTATCTTATTAAGGGAGAAGCACTTACCTTTGCTACATATTTAATCAATCGAGTATCTTCAATTTCATTGATTTCCAAACACCATTGTAGGCCCTAACTAAAGCAATTATTGCACCAAGTGTTCTCAATTTTCCTCCTCATGTCTTTGGGCATGTGGCATTTGTATACCTACATAAACAACATAAAAAATTGGATCCATGAGTAATACGTTGTGTTTTTATGAAATATGCTATGCAACAAAAGGGTTATCATTGCAATCATCCTCCTACAAAATAAATGATTATTACCATGGATGTTGTTTTTTATGAAGATACAATGTATTTCTCTTCTAAGCCTAAATCTTAGGAGGGGTATAACCAGCATGAAATTCAGACCCTCACATATAATTTGTTACCTTATGAAGAAAGACAAATTATATATGATCAAAACATAAATAGCTTGAATTTGAATAGCAATAACACTCAAAATGGAAGATAATCAAGTGAAATGGAATACTGTACTCACGAACTCCCAGATCTTCAAACAAGGTCATTACCACCACTAATTGAGGACGAGTTTCCCATTTCACAAATTGCTGATATACCTAATTAATCGTTTGCAGAGAATGCTCCAACTATTGAACCAGTTAGAAAAATACTTCCACAACAGATGTATTCCTAGAACCATGTACGAACTTGAGATTTTTAGTAGAGTAAAATATCCTATGAGTAGCTATATGTCTAAACATCATTTGTCAAAATCAAACATGTCATTTGTGAATCAATTATCTGTTGTATATATTCTTAACAGTGTGTAGGAAGCCTTAGTTGACCCAAAATAGAAAGATGCTATAAATGAGAAACTAAGATCCTTAGAAATAAATGAAACTTAAGAACTTGTCAATTGTCCACCAACAAAAAAAATTGTTGGATGTCGATAGATATTTTTAGTAAAGTATCAAGCAGATAGTATGATTGAATGTTATAAAGCAAGATTGATAGCAAAAGAATACACTCACACTTATGCGATCAACTATACAGAAATATTTGCACCTGTATCCAAAATTAACACTGTTCGAGTCTTGATATCTTTAACTGCAAATCTAGATTGGTCATTGTATTAATTCGATGTAAAAACTACTTTTCTACATGAGATTTAATTGAAGAAGATACATGGATCTCCCACCAAGGATCAAGAAATTAAAATCCATGATGGAAAGGTGTGAAGATTAAAAAAAAATTATTGTATTGTTTAAAACAATCTCCAAAAGCATGGTTTGGTAGGTTCAGAGAGTCTGTGAAAGCATTTAGCTATAAACAGAGTAATTCAGACTATACTTTATTTCTAAAAAAATGACATAGTAAGATCAATGTACTTATTGTATATGTTGATGATATGATAGTAACAGGAAATGATCATGAAGAAAGGAAAGTTCTACAAAGTTATTTGTTTAGAAAATTTGGAATAAAAAACCTTGGTTTCTTAAAATATTTTCTTGGAATTGATGTTTCTCGATTTAAAGAAGAAGTCTTCTTGTTTCAAGGAAAGTATGCCTTAAATTTATTAAAAAAAATTGATATGTCGGCATGTCGACTAGCTAATACACCAGTAGAATAAGGATTAAAGTTATGTATCAAGATTAATCAAGTTCATGTAAATACAGAAAGATACAAAGGCTTGTTGGAAGGTTAATATATTTGGCACACACAAGACTTGATCTTACCTATGCTTTAAGTATCGTAAGTAAGTTTATGCATAATCCTAGAGAACAACATATGAATGTAGTTATTCATATTTTGAGGTATTTGAAGTCTGCTCATAAAGAATGAGTATTTTTCACTAAAAACATAGAGTTTCAAAAAATATAAGTATATATTAATGTTGACTGGGCTTGATCATTAGATGATAGACATCTACGTCAGGCTACTTCACCTCTGCAGGAGAAAACCTTATAACAAGAAGAAGTAAGAAATATGTTGTTGCTCATTCAAGCGTAGAGCCTGAATACAAAGGCCTGACGCTTGAGCTTTGTGAGATCCTGTGGTTACAACTTCTCTTGAAAGATTTGGGATATTTTTATAAAGAATCAATTAAATTATTTTGTGATAATAAAGCAGCATGAGATATTATTCACAATCCAATTTAACATGATTACACAAAACATGTTGAAGTTGACAAATTCTTTATTATGAAAAAGTTAGAATATAATTATTTGGAATTGTCCAAAATTAGGTCAGAAGATCATTTGGCCGACATTCTACTAAAGCGGCCTTAAGTCGAATATTCACAGAAGCTTTAGTCAAGTTAGACATGCAACACATCCATGCACCAACTTAAAGGGAGTGTTGAATTCAACAATCACTGCAACCAGCACCTATCGACATATACGACGCCTACAAACGACTTCTTGATACCAAACAATTATATACCACTTAGTTCATTAATTAGAACAACTATAACAATAGCTAATATATGCTTATATAAATCTGGTACAAACTCATACAAATATAAGAAATATATATGAGAAAACATTTTCATCTTTGTTTCTTCAAATTGTTCATTTCTTCGTACAAGTAATAATAAGTTATTTATCTAGTCCCAATTCATCTTTGGGAAATTAGTTATAAAAAGAAACAAAAGCAAGCATTTCAAAGGACAAAAAATAGTTATAAAAAAAATTTAATAGATAAAGCTTTTTAATCTTATAACTTTTAATTAAAGAACATTCGGTTCAATAAATTTGAAAAATTATGCTATTTAATTCCAAAATAATAAATAAAAAAAATTATATTGCTCATTATTTAAAGTTATATGATTAAAATATTTAATTGGATTAAAGCAATTCATTGATCAAAGCTTAATGCACAATAAGGTACAATATTATTTTGCATAAGAATATGAAAAATGATAATATTATTTATTTTTATTGTTGCTTATATACCCATATTTTTATTTTGCATAAGTATCAGAATTGTTTTAAAATTTAAAAAAAAATAACTTAATTTAAAAAAAAATATTAATGCTATCATAATATAGTTAAAATATGTGAAAAAAAAAAGTATGTATTTTTGTTTCGTTGGCATTTCAAGTACTAAGGTTCACATAAAACAGTTACGCAATTAATATCTCGTATACTTGACGCTTCCTACTTCGTCGCACTTTGACTACTAAGCAAAAATGTTTTTTTTTTTAAGATAAATATTTACATTAATTTATATGATATAATTTAATTGATTTTTTATAATAAAAGGTGCTACAATTATCTCTATTCTACATTTATAATTTTATATTCAAACAATTTACTTAATACATATAATATTATTTAACATTGATATTCTAATAATTCTTGTTATTATATAATCCATAAATTAATATATAAATTAATCCTTTCTTATAAAAAGACAGATACATAGTAGACATGGTCTCTGAGTCCAGTATATTTTACTTTCTTATAAAAAGCAATCACATTCTATTTCTATAACCATCCAATACAAACTTCACCAACAAAAACCAGAACCACCAGCCATGGCAGCTCTGTCCAAATTCTTCTCCAACCTCTTCACTATGTTCACAATTTTCTTCACCCTTCTAGCCATTGAAATTGTAATTCTTGTCAAGTCCATTATTGGCAATAAACCAGAGTTGGATAAATGTGTAATTACAACCACCCAATACTTCAAACTCATTGAAGAGAAGAACCCCACCAGATGTTTGACAAAAAGATTCAGAGAAGAGCTTACAAAAGAGTGCGCAGTTTGTTTGTCTGAGTTTAACGAAGGTGAAAAGATAAGGAAGCTTCAATGCAATCACACATTTCACAAGGATTGTCTTGATAAATGGCTTCAATTGTTCAAGGCTACATGCCCTCTTTGTAGAACAAAGCTCTTGTCTGATGATGTTGTGGCTAGTTATCATAGAATGAGAAACCAAGTTGAATATGATGGAGGTAATGAAGATTATATTGCTCTGTTGTCTGCATTACAGGGAAGTAGTTTGTACAGATATTTCTAGCTATACATAGTGTGTGTTTCCTTGTGTTTTTGTTAAAAATTGTTTTAGAAAAAAGTACTTTCAGGAAGAAACATATTATTTGCCCTGTTGTCAAGAAGCACAAAATATGTTTTCTGAAACCTGAAAGCACTTATGACAAATGCTTTTCTATTTGATCATGAAGCGATTTTTTTTTTTTATATATTACTTCCGAAAGCATTTTTACAGAGTAATATTGGGTAGCAATCCAATAAAGTCAGGAAGATATATATGCATGACAAGATTGGAACAATCACTTTCTATTTAATCTATTTTTGTGGTTATATTTTTCTTTGTTATTTCTTGTTTTAGAAGCAGAATAGTGCAAGCTAGCAATTAAATTTGGGAGTCCTAATCATACGAAACTCACAAAATTAAAGTCATTATCAAGATAATTTAAAGGGAAATAGTTATAAAGAAAATTATTAGTACATTAGTAATATATATTGGGGACAATGTTGAAAATTGAGGCAATTGTTATGAAAATGCAGGTTCTGTATTTTTACACTAATGGGTCAAATGGTAAACTCAAAAGCAAATTAGTTCAAGGTAGTAGATAAGTTTTTGGTTATCTAATGCAATTAACTTGTGCAGTATTGATAATATTCAAATACTCTTGACCTACCAAGTTGGTATGCACAGTACAAGGTTTAAAATGATATTTCTTAGAAGCTTACAGATTGGTTAGTTGGGTTAGAAAATTTGCTACACTCTTTAAGGTACAAAAGTGGCTTTAGTCAGATAATTGACGTTTCAAAAAACTAGTGGCTTTGCAAATTTATGGAGTTTCATACTTCTTTGACTATTTTAGTGACCATATCTCTATCATGGATGCCACTTGAAATACAAATGGTTAAGATTCCTCTGATAGCTTCACAATGCTATTTTTTCTTTTTTTGGGGTGGTTGGGGCCGAGGGGTGTGGTGTTTTGGTTTGAACTAGTCCTACTTATGAAGTGGTGCTTAAATCAGCAACTTAAAATTAATCTAATCAATTGTTGAACAAAAAAAAGTCTAAAATATCTAGTTTAAATGAAATTACTCATAAGTTCAATCGCTCATTTAAAAAAATTTTCTTGTTAATAATAACATTTTTATAATTATAATAATATTATTTTGAAAAGTCGTTATTAAAAAAATATATTATTTTTATTTTTCTTTATTAAAAAAAATATAATCAAAACTTAAAAGGTAATATTTATCCTAATATATTTGCTTTTAAAAAAAATTATCAATATTTTTATTTATTTTATTGTTTATTTTTTAGAAAAGTAAATAAGATAGTTTAGTTTGGATTTGATACTTTTTGGTATCTTATTTAACAAAAGATATTCATTTGTACCCTTATTTTTAAAGTAGCACATTTTTAGTCCTTTAAAGGTATATAATTTATTCAATTTTAAACGGTAAATACAATTTTATCTTTTTAAATATTATGTATCGCACTTTCTTTAATATCATATTTGGATAAAAAAAAATGTGATACATAAAAGTGTCCAAAAAATACAGAAAATTTTTATAAAATATTAAATTGACAAAAATAATTCACTAAAAAATATATATTGTACTATTTAAATTCAATTTTATACTATTAAAATAAATTGAAAGTTCAATAATTTTTTTAATTTTATATATTTTTAATTATTTTTATAAATTTTATGTTTTATGAGAATTTTTTTATATTTTTTTTAACACTTTTTTGTATTCCGTTTTAGAAAAACTATACAAAATATTTTAAAAGAAAACCAGCCCATGTTAAAAATTGCATTTATTATTTTAATTGGACTAATTTAATATATTTAATTAAACAAGGAATTAAAAAAGTGTTACTTTAAAAATATAAATATAAATAAGGAAATAAAAAAATACCAAAATTATTTAGTCCAATTTTTTAGGGTTATATGCTGTCATGACCCCCTATTTATTAAAAATCTGATATGACCCCCTCCACTTGATTTTTTTACATATTATGACAAAAATGCCCTTAATAACCCATCAGTTGGACGACTGTCCAACTCACCCCAACAGAGTTGGACATGTGTCCAACTGAAAACCAGAGGAGTATATTTTAGAGGACACATATGTCCACTCGTCGGAGCTCAGTTGGACGACTGTCCGGCCGGCGACCCCACTCGCCGGAGTTCAGTTGGACACATGTCCAACTAGACTGCTCAGAATTGGACGACTGTCCAACCAGCAGAATTTTGATTGGCCGACGACCCCACTCGCCGGAGCTTAGTTGGACACATGTCCAACTGAGTTGGACGTATGTCCAACTGATCAAATTTTGATTGGCCGATGACCCCACTCGCCGGAGCTCAATTGGACGCATGTCCATCTAAAAACTACAGAGTTGGACGTATGTCCAACTAAAAACAAGCGAGCTTATTTCAACAGAGTTGGACATTTTTTCAACATACGTCCAACTAAAAACCAGTGAGCTTATTTCACTCGTCGGAGCTCAGTTGGACGACTGTCCAACTGATCAAATTTGTTATACGAGCTCCAGTACACCACAAATTCTGAGCATCATAATTTAATTATATGATACTAAGAAAGTATAAAAATTAGAAAATATAACAAGGGAGTTTCTTTCCTCTTCATTTCGTCGCTCCATGTACTCGTCTCTCAAAATTTTTGAGAGATTTCTATGGACCTAAGAAACTCACAAACGTAAAAAGCATGCCCAGATTGGCAATTCGTCAATTCCAAATAAAATCCAATAAATATTAACATTATGAACTCAAAAAGTTAAAATTTTGAATGAAGGCAAATAACCAAATGATTTTCTAATTTCACATTTACAGTGATTACATGTGATGGATCAGGAAGAGGGAAGCAATCCAAACCTGAAGCTGGAAACCCCTTCTTCTTCAGATTTAACTAACTGAATTTTTAGAGAAAGATCTAATTTTGCAGCAAATAGAGTAATTAGATTCAGAACTGATTCGATATATATAAAATTCTAGGCTTACCAATGATGTAGAGCATCGATTCATAGAGGAAGGGGGGAAGGGGGGAATCGACGTCATTGTGGAAGTCAATCAAAGGTAAAAAAATAATAATCTAAATTTGCGATGAAAAAGAAGTAGAATAAAATATAATCAGAAAGAAAAGAGAAGGAAAAATTACAGAAAAAGAGAGAATGATGGTGGGAATATGGAGATTTAGGCGCGAGAAGAAATGAGGAAATGGATTAACATTGTGATATAAAGTTTGAATGTGCTAGATCTTCTTCGTTGAACTCCTATTTTCCCAAATTGAAAGACTGAAGATTTCAGAGCTTGATTTGTATTTGCTGGAATTTATTTGCAATCTTCCATCGCTTTGGTCTCTTCGTATTGAGAATAAAAACCTGAGATCTCAGGATTCATCACTCGACTAATGCAGCAAGAAATAAAAACTGTGAAATCTTCGTATTCCTCTTCTTCAAAGTCGTCCTCTTATTCATGTAGAAAGGGTAAAAGTGGAATTATATATTTTGTGCAAGTGGGGGGTCTAATTGAGAATAAAAACAGTAATAAGGGGTTATAATAGCCTATTTTCCAATTTTTTAAACAGTGACTTAATTTAAGTTAAATTATAACTCATATAAAATAAGGGGAAAATAACAAAACTAACACCCCCTAAAAATTATAATAACAAAACTAGCACCCCTGTGTTCAATTAAAATTGAACGACGATAATTTAGACTCGTTCAATATTGAACGTTCAATATTATCCGTTCAATTAGAATTGAATGACGACAATTAGACCTATTTAATATTGAACGTTCAATATTTTACGTTCAAATTGAATATTGAACGTTCAATATTAAACGTTCAATTTTAATTGAACACAGAGATGCTAGTTTTGTTATTATAATTTTTAGGGGGTGTTATTTTTGATAATTTTCCTAAAATAATAAGTTGAATCTGAGTCGTCAGCTTTGACATATCTAGTATCTAATTTATTTTACATATTAATTTCTGTTATAATCCACATGATGTCCGAGGAGCATTTTGATTTTTGATATTAAAGCTGTCCCTTCATTCATGGCGGATATAAAGGGTCTTTTTGTTTTTAAATCGTTTTTATTCATTGTACTATCACATTGACAACAATAAATAAAAGGGAGGGAAAAAACAACAAAAATAAACAAAAAGAGAAATGAAGCTGCACGTAATCTCAGTTGAGATATTATTTATAATCGGTTTAATTATGTTTTATGTCTTAACATTTAGAACTAGCAGTAAAAATATATCAAAAAATAATAAAAATAATATTTATTAAAATTTATAATAACAAAAATAGTATATCTTATATTAAAATTATATATTTAACAATTAAAAAAATAATTTTTACATCATTTTTTTTAACGTCCGTTCAATTAAACTTTGTTTAAATTAAATTGTGATAATTTAGACTCGTTTAATATTAAACGTTTAATATTATACATTTAATATTGAACGTTCAATATTATTGGGATGCTAATCTGTTAACATTTGTTTTTATAATCATTTTTAATAATAAAATTAGTTTTTTTATATCACATTTAATCATTAATTTTTTGATAAAAATAATTCAAAAAGATATAAATATTAACGAAGGTCCAAAGCATTTTTGCTACCTACCAATAAAATAATAAAACATATACAAGACTTTATAATTTACTATATTAATAGTGGTGAATTTATAAATTTCGTTCATTCATCTTAAGAGTAATTTTGATCCAAAATCAGTTGCTATTTAAATTTAAAATATAATTCATCGGACAAAGAAAATATAATTCTAGCATATTTGTTACACCGTATTAAATATTTTGACAATATAATTTATATATAGTCATGCGTTTGACTGTAAAATCAGATCATATCGTACAATATAAAAATAATATGATTATGTATAAATTTTGTGTGATCAAGAAGTGTGGGTCAAAATCATACTGAACAACTAATTTAATTTGTCTGAATTTTTAATTATAAAATTATATATCTTAACTTTTTCTTTTATCTCAAATTAAAAATAATATTTTTTATTTTTAAAAATGTAATAAAAATATAAAAATAAATTAAATATTAATTTAAATAAATATTGTTTTAGTAAAATATATATAAATAATTTAATCCGACTATATTATATAATTTTATACCAAACATTGAATAAATTAATTATAATATAATTATATTTAATTTATTTAATATAGTATATCAAATATAATTTTTATATTATTATAATATAATATAATTATATTTAATTTATTTAATATCACATATAATCTTTATATTATTAATTAGACATAATTTGCTACAAATGTCATAATCTTTTGTAATATATGTAATATATGTCATAATCTTTTGCTACAAATGTACCAGTTGGTTTGACGAGTCAACACAGTAACAAGAGTCAATAGAATTTAGTCACACGAATTTGGTGTATTATATACTAGTAATACTAGTTAAATATTTAAATAAATAAAAATTTATAATTATATGTAAAATTATAATTAATTAAAGTATAAATTAAATAATAATTATGTTATAAAATTTAATAACATATATTACAATCAATTTTTATCATATAAATGATAATAATATTATTATTCTATTTAACATTGATAAATAATATTTATATTTTACTCTAACATTACTCTACTAATTTATAGAATGTTATGTAATAAAATTATATAGATCAAACTATATTATTTAATTAAATTCTATTATCTTATTTAAAAATTTGGATGCTTGTAAAAAAATTCATAGTATTCATCTTATATTTTATTCAATGGAAGTAATACATGAGCAATACTTCAATTCTATCACTTTTCTCCCCGTAAACATTTGGTTTTTCTTTGTTAAGCAAGTTGGCTTGACATCTGCTGAAACTAACCCAAAATATAAGGTAGTTTGGTAAAAAGGTGAGCAGTTAAATTAGTCATATTATTTTTATGAAAATGCGTAGCTTAATATCGTTATTTTTGAGTTGAGCTCAATTAATAATATAATTTAACAAAATCAAAATAAATTAAAATCATGATTTTTTTAGTTAAAGACATATTAAAACATATGAAAGTACGTGACATTCTTTTGAATAAATTATACTTATTTTAACATTAAAGAAAACTATAAATTTTACACATTTTAATGTCAAAAAAAGCTATAAATTTTTTAAATCTTGTCATTTTCTAACTGTGGTAAAAGGAGTCCAAACCTTTTGTTATATATAAATTCTTTTGTTTTCAATTTTTAGTAGTGATGTTTATGCTTTGGTTTTATTTTTACTCAAAAAATAATTAAAATGAACTAAAATATATTGCTTTAATAAAACCTAATTAAATTGTTTGACCAATAAAATTTTTAAAATTAAACAATCCAATTTAATTTAGTTAACGATTTTTGTCAATTTTTATTTTTTTCCTCCAAACTTGTTAAAATTTGAAAATAACATAAAGAAAAAAATCTCTGAATGTAAACAAATTAATTTATATATACACAAATATAAATTATATTACATCCTACGTAAATTATATAACATCCCAAAAACAATCATAGAATCAATTACAATCTAGAACTAAATATTTTTGCACATTCTATAACAAAATACAATAATACATTAATCCATGAATAATATATTAAAAATAAGTTAGAGAGTTATGATTGCATACTTTGATTCTGAAAAGATATATAATTAATATATTTTTTATATTTTTTTAAAGAATAATATATTAAAAATAATTATAAGTAACGATTGGTCCGATCCGATTTAAAAATTCATATAACCAGATCAAATTGTTTATAAAACAATTTGAAGAAACAAAAACCAAACTAAACCGTTTAATTTACAAAATTGTTTGATCCGATCAGATTGATTTTTCAGTTTTAATTGATTTGATCCAATTTTTAAACACCTTAACTTTTAGTAAATAAATCTTAATAATTAGGTACGTTAACTACTTACAAGTTATATGTTTATTAGATCAATTTTATATTTATAGTAACTAAAATTTTTCTTATGTAAAATCCTTACTCATGGGGACTTTGTATTTTTTATATATATAAAATACTCGTACATATATTTATGTGGCTTTAAAATCTGGGATTAATAAAAGGGCATTTTTGTAATAAGAATTTTAATTTAATATTGCCTACTTGCTTTAAACATAAAGAATATATATACGTATTACTTCCTTGCTACCTAAACCGTTAGAAGAAAAGAAAAAGAAATTATTAGCCACTTTAATGCCATATGAGAGAGAAATTAATATTAGTTATCATCATCTCGATTATGTGAGAGAAGTCAAAATTAACTTCTTAAATTAACATCCAAGTTACTTACTGTGCAAGCCGTTCCACACTTTCGGAATATTTGTGAAATTGATCGAGTGTATTTAGGATTTGGTATTTAAGTGATTATTTTGAATATTAATGTTTATATTTTTTATTTAAATTTTGGTAGTAGATGTTTTTTAGGTGTGATGTCGTTAATAAAATAGACTTTTTACAGAATTTTTTTTTTTACCATTTAAATTAATATTTGTTATTTATTATTTATAATTAATTATTTATACAATTAAACTAAACTTAAATTTTATTTTCACCGGAGCCGATTTATAACAATAAAATAAATTTGAACTTACATTCTTAACTTGGGACATGTATTCTCATCTGCTTTTGTTTTCTTTATTCACAGGGGAATTGTTTCTGTAACGACAATACAGAAACAGAGTCCAAATCTCTAATGGCCTAATGGGCCTTCTCTTAGATGAAGTTTAGCTATAATTATAACGAGCGTCTTTAAAATATAAAATTCATTTTGGCATATGAAATTGAGGAATTGAAATAACTCGATTGAAGATGTTTGAATTCTTAACACCAACTTTAACTTCTTCTTCTTCTTCTTTTTAGCTCATTTGACTCGGAAAACAAATCAAGCAAAATGTCCAGAAGCCCATTTCATATCTTCAGAGAATCATGGTTAATTATTCTAATTGTACTTAACATTTGGGGTCTCAAAGGAAACGAATCAAAAGAGAGAAGGTTTATTAAGGTAATTTTTTTCTTAAACTTAAACAAAAATTATACACAAAACATATAGAGGACGATATAGAACTAGATAATGATCATTTACAACTTTGAAGATAAAAATATAAGGAGGAAAACTAAAAAAGATCAAAACTTTATAGAAAAAAAAGAAAGAAAGAAGAAGATATAAAATTAGGCAGAGAAAAACCCATTAGAAGCTGCAAGACCAATCTGGGTTTTAGGCTCCATAACCCAATTCAAAAGTTGTATCCTTTCATTCCCAATAATCTTTTTCTTGAGAGTTTGAGCCAATTCTGAAGCACCAGAAACCAAATCCATACCTTGCAATCCATCACTAGACCCAACAGCATTATTTCTTGAATCCTTAACCCTCCTCTCAAACTCCTCAGCAACCAAAATTGCTATGTCTGTCATCTCTCTTTAATCTTGATCTTCTTCGCAGTATACAGCAATTAGATTACAAATGTTTTGATTTTTTTTTTTTTTTGGTATTGTTGCTAAACTCAAATGTTTGACTCTTTTCTATCTTGAAGACTTTGGTATTTAGATGGAGCTATTTATAAAATATTGTGACATTGTCTTAAAGCAGTTAATAGGAAATGGATAAGGTCTAGTGGACTGCAAAGTCGGTGACTTCTAGTTGTTGGGTTTCAGCCGAAAGCCGATTATTTTGATTGTTTAATGAAAATTGTGAGCGCCTGTTGTTCTCAACACTATTTAAAACGGGAGACACGTAATATTTTTTTTTGTCTATAAGGTCACGTTTAGTTGCTAAATATAATCGTAATCGTAATAGAATGTAATATAAAGGAATCAATATTACTATTACAGTGTTTGGTTTAGTCACTGTAATAAAAAAAGAAATCAATATTACAGTGTTTAGTTTGACCACTGTAATGTAATAAAATAGAAAAAAAATTATATAATTATTTTAAATTCAACAATTCAACAAAAAAAAATTAATTATAAATTTTAACAATTCATAACAATTAATAAATTTTAATTAATCAATTAAATTTAATCACAATAATTTCAGCAAAAAAAAATGACAATTTCAAAAAATACAATTTCAGAAAAAATACAATTTTATAACAACAATTAATAAAAAATACAATTTCAAAAAAAATAGAATTTCAAAAAAAAAAAAAAAAAAGACGAGCCAAAATCGCGAGGGAGGGACGCGAGCTGGACGGCTTTCGTGATGGCTAGCGCACGACGGCTGGACAGGATGCGACCTAGACGAGACGCGACCTGGAGGGCAACGCGACTTGGACGAGACTAGACCTGGACGGGACGCTACCTGGACGGGACGCTACCTGGACGGCGACGCGACTTGGACGGGACGCGACCTGGACTGCGATGCGACTTGGATGGGACGCAACCTGGACGATGACATGAGCTGGACGACATTTGGTTCGCTGGACTGGACGACGACAGACGGGACGGGACGACGCCGCCAGCTGGACGACGACGACGCCAACGCAGGAACAAGACGCGACTGCTGAGCAGGGGCTAGCGCACGCGTTGTTTTGGCTGGAATAGGAACAAGAACATGTAATGTAATCCTCATTCCTTATGCAAGGATGTGTAATCCTTATTCCTTATTTTCATGTAATTGATTACATTACATTATATATGTTTAAGCAAATCAAATAATGTAATGTATTGAATCAATTACATTACTTATTCCATTACAGTGTATCAAACACCACCTAAATTTTTTTTTTTAAGTATATTTAAAATTTTAAAAACAAGTAATTTTTGTTAGGAAAAAAAAAAAAAAAAAGAAGAAGAATTAAATGTAATTGTACCTCAACAAGAAGGTAAAAGCAAGGCGAGTATATTTTTTGTAGATCTTGAAATTTTTTATCATGTAAATTTAAACGTTCACTTTAAACGAGCTATAAAATTATATATAAAAAATTTTATTTTTAAAAATATATTATATTATTATTTATTTAATATATATATATATATATATATTATTAAATTTTTTTTTTTTACAATTTCAGCTATTTATCATATAATTTTTAATTGCATATAGTTTATGATGATTTTATATTTTATAATTTTATCAGTTTAATTATTAATTTATGTGAGATATTATATTATTTATATTTATAACATATCCGAAGTAATTTTGTTAAATTTAGAGTTTTGTTTTTCTTACGTTAATTTCAAGTTTCAACATGATTTGTAGGAAAAAAATGTTAAAATTTTAAAACTATAAAAATACTATAAATGTTTTTAATCAAATCGAACTAGATTAAATTAAATTGGACTATCCGATTTTAATAGTATTATTAGACAAACGATCCGATTCGATTTGGTTTAAGTTATATAAACAATCAAGTTTAGTCAACTTTTTTTTATTGCTAAAAATTAGACCAGATTGAACCATAAACATCCCTAATTGCAACCATAATATATTGACAAATATTTTAATATTGCAAAAATGCAAATAATTTCACAAATATTTTTTTTATTATGTTTTATATATTTTTTGGTATCCTATTACTATCATAAAATTTCAAAATTGATATAAAATTATTGAAAAAATAATACATATAACACTCCTAAAATTTATAACAATAAAATTATTACCCTTAATATTAACCAACACTAACTATTATCTTCTTAATTCAAAAAAAGAATGATACTTTTGTTATTATAAATTTTAAACAGTATTATTTTAGATAATTTTAAAAATTGTTTTTATACACATTTGTATTTCATTAACATCATATACAACTAACACAATTGACGTAGAGATAGAAAACTCTCTCACTTCTCTTTAATTTTTTTCGTCCTATAATTATTCAATTTAAACAGTTTATTTTTATAATTATTATATTGGGTACCAAAATTTTCATAACTTTTAAAAAAATATCATAATAGTCTATTTATTATGTATAAATGAGTATTTTAGTTCCATAATTTTTAAGTTAGACACTTATAATGCATTTATTTATGAAAGTTAGGCACCATAAGTCTTCAATTTTAATATTTTTTGTTAAACTAGAAGTGCTTATTTTAAAAATTATATAACCCACATTACTTATTTTTCATAATAACAGAACTTGTAGTACCTAACTCATAAATTATGAAATCTCTAATACTCAATTCAATAATTACGAAAATTAATATGCTCATTTAAAAATTATGAGATCTATCGAACTTTTTTTTTCATTTCTTTTTTCTTTCCCCTCTTCCTTCTTCTTCCTCAAGCTTCCCTTATCTGTTTTCTTTGTTTCTTTCTTTTTGCTTCATGCTGGGGAGATACCTCCCTTTGGGGAAAGTACTCTCTCTAGTGACTCTTTTTTTTTTTTCTTTTTCTTTTTTATTATTGTTAAGTTCTCTCCTTTGTGAGAGTTATTTCATAAATAATTCTTTGCTACTATTTTCAGGAGTTTTTTCCATCAAATATAGCTCTATGAAGGATAGATAGAATGTGTATTCTTATCAACTTGTGTTTAGTATGAACTTTTTTTTCAAAAAGGTGTTTGCATGTCTCTATAGATTTCAGATCCGCAAAATTTTGGCAAGTTTTAACTCTATTTATTATGAAATTTCATTGATACAAAGCTTCAAGTAAATATTTTAGATAATGGAAATGCAAACGTATGAGTAAGATAAAGAAGCTCATTTTTTATCTTTGTGTATAATTTTGCTTTTAGTTCTTCAATGTGTATTAATAAATTTCATGTACTTTAGATATTATTCTTGTTATATTTTTAAAATTTAAATATTAATGAAATAGCACAACTTTATAAATAAATAAATAAATAAATAAAAAACACACCATTGGCGGCAAAATCCCACTGTTTTAAAGAAAGCCTGAATGTAACTTTTCCAAGTGGGGGTGGCGGCGCAAGATAAAAGTGCTGGCTACCACAAATTTATTATAATATAAATAAGGTATTAAAATTTATGTGAGATCGTGATAAGTTAATAACAAATTCAATCACAGGCATAATATCACAAATTTTGTGGTATTTATACAGTATTACATTATAAAAATGGCTAAAATGAATCATGGTTCCAAAAATTTTGCTAAATTTACATCTATGTTTTGTAAATTTTTAAAACGTATGATTTAGTCATCAAATTTATAAAATATTTCTAAAATTTTAAATCGTATAATTTAGTTTTAATTTTTTTAAATTTTACACATAGATTTTCAAACTTTTAAATTATATAATTTAGTTTTAAACTTTTAAAACTTGTCTTAAATTTACTAATAAAATAAATACTTGTAATTCAAAATTTTGAGCTTATGTATAAAATTTCAAAATCTTAGAAACTAAACCATACAATTTAAAAATTAAAAAATATAAAATTTCAAAAATTTGTAGACTAATGATATATTTTATTTTTATAACAAGGCTATCACTTGAGCTCGTAGTATTTGGCTTAGTATATTCACTAGTATAAAAATGGATTTTAGGGACGGTTATTAATTGCCCCAAAATACTTTTTAAAACGGTTATTTTTTTGTTGTAATCGTTTCCTTTGTGGGTCTTACAAAAAATGACATTTTTAGGAACGGTTATTAACCGTCTCTAAAAGTAAAAATATAACCGTCCCTAAAAATTTTTTGGGACGATTAAACTCCTATTTTTTGCCTAAATATATCTAAACAACTGTCCATAAAATATTTTTTCACAATCTGTTGGGACGTTCCTAATTTTTTTTTTTTATTTTTAATTTCTTACTTTATTACTACCTATATAAATAAAATCTAATACTATAAAATTTAATATATATATATTTTTTTTATATATATATATAAAAGTTCTCAATTCATTATAAAAAAAGTCTATTCACATGTGTACATACAATAAGTCTATTATGCTTAGAAAATTAATTGCTACGTGTAACATTCAAGTCAACTTAATTAAATATCACTACATATATTATAATAATTATATTATAAGTTTTAAACCTTATACACATACTTACACAAAATATTATAATTAGTAAATGATATGCACCAATATATATTGTCTCCATCATACTAATACTAATAATAATGAATAAATAAATAAAACTTGCCTAATCCATAAAAAATCAAAATAAAGACAAAGTTAATAGTTTTATATTGGACTGCTTGTTTTTTGGTTGTGAAATAATAGACCAGATCATACACTTGCAAGCCTAAATATGAAATTTCCATCACATTCACTACCAAAGAGTACCTGAAATTAAATGCCCTCCTTATTTTCATATTGAATGCAATTCAAAACCCAACCAACTTGATGGTATAATATAAAATCAAAAGCTATAAAGAAAATTTTCAATAACTGTAAATTAATAATGTTAAATGGGGACAAAGTGAAGGGCAAACCTAAACTCTTTGTATCGATAGAAAGAATCTAGAGCCTAACCTTTGTTTTTATCAGCTGTCATAACTCGTGCCTATACTTGCAAAATCAATTAGATTAGCCACCTCTTTGTTGTTTTCAATGGTTTCATTTTTTTTCACTATTCTTACTCATTTTTAATATGCACAAGTCTACTTTGAACATGCTGTTAAAGTTGTGATCATGTCATTTCTTAACAAAAAAAGATACGAAAATTTGTAAGACAACAACACGATGAACCATAGCACCAATCAACATCAAATTTGCAGCAATTACAACCATTAATGAATTTAAGTGTAAGTGTAACATACATACCAACATTTACAAGCTATAGAAACGATCTAGCAACCGAAGAACCTCATCAAATGTGAAGTTCCTATCTTAGCTATAATGCGAACATTTAAAAAAAAAATGTTCCTGCAGATTGTTGTTGGAGTTTACTTGTTGCTAGCAACTTCGTCCTTTCTTCCCCAAGCACAGCTGCCTGCATCTTCTTGCAGATTGTTCCAAGTGGTTACTTTGTTGGAAGTAGCCTTTTTGTCCCACTCCCCAGGCAAAGCTTGATCTGCATTTCTTTCTGGAGCATACATAGGTTTTTTTTTTGTCTCCCTAGGACTTGTATAATTAATATCTGCACAGCAGAATTTTCTTTTTGTTCAGAATCTTATACGTCTATTTGAATTAGGACCAAGGAGGTTATTAAAATTAGGAGTTCGTTACCTTGTTATCCCACCCACCAGGCAGGGCCTCATCCCCGTTCTCCCATTCCACCATATCTTCAAAAGTTGGTGCATTAAAATTACTTTCAGGTTTAGGTGATGAATATATCCCTTCTGTTTCATTTTCCATTAGATCATCAATTTCTACACCTAAACATGCAGAAATTGGCTCTTCTCCTTTTATGTCATTCATCGTCTACAAAAATCTATATACATGATACATCTCCAACCTCTTGACCTACTCCCACCTGAAAAAATGAGATGTTAAAATTACACCATAAAATTTCCAATTAAATAAATTTCCAGAGTCCAGCAGAAGATCAAGCCTTGATCCAGTACCTACTGCAACATGCTTTCCCCAAGAGCATGATGCAACTACACTGGACAGAGAAGCAACATGGCACTTTTCTGCTGCCCTTTCAAAGCAACTTTTTGGCGTCTAAAACCACCCAGAGAAATTAATTTAAAAATGCATCTTACCAGAGTAATATAGCATGTGTATTTTCAAATAGAAACTCCAGTTACTTGTCGATCAAAAAAGGGTCCAGTTACCCACAAATCGAGTTGCTTTAGTAAATGGCATTTGTAGGATCAACAAGTGAGACAGTTTCTTGTAACCAGCAGAGTTGAAGCCAACCATATTTCCTGCACATGTCATACTGCTTGCCAAGAGGATTAGGTGCTCCTTTAGCCATCAAATAGGGGAGAGATACAGAGAGAGGGAGAGCGAGAGCGAGAGAGAGCATTGATAACTAATAAAATAGGGATGATCCATGCTAAATTTTAACGTTAACTCCTAGGAATAATATTACCAGCAATCCAAAATGCAATAATTAATAGAGATACAGACATCTTTTAGATTGTCAAAAACGGTAAAATGAAGAGCTGAAAAACTCAAATGAATTCACAACCTATATAATGAAGAAAAAAAATTCAGAATCTCAGCAACCATATACCTGAACACCTAGGTCAAAAGAACAAGATATCCCCAGCAACTCCTGAACCTGTTTGATGCTATATGCAATAATCAAATTCTGCATTCTGCATTCTGCATTCTTTGATATCAAATCATATGACAGATTCATACGATATTAACATTGATGTGGTTGCATACAGACATGAAAAATTGAGAAACTTAAACAGACTTCAAACTACAGCATTCAGCAAGAAGTTCATTTTTATTTTATAAGAAACTGAGTGAAATTATTAGATCAGGGAGGGGGGAAGGAAAGGAAGAAACAGTACAATCAAATGGGAAACAATGTGTTAAAATGTGTACTCGCAAGTGTACGAATCACTCGTAGTAAAGTGATAAGCAACTTCCAAGGTCGGTCTCTCAAGGAATTGCAGTGGTCTTAAATAACTAGCTTTTTAATCTAAATGGAGTTCTAATGAAAATAAAACACTAATTAAATAGAGTTCTAGTGAAACTAAAACTCTAAGTAACTAGAATCCTAATGCTAATAAAACTGTAAAAAGAGTTTGTTTGGTTTTGGTAACGGGAACAATCATACGAGAATCACACGAAATCAAGATGGCAATCAGACAATCGATTCAATCAAATAAAATATCAAAAGAGAATGTATGGACGTTTAGCTTGGTTAACCATGTTTGTATCGAAAAGGTATGGTGATATGCATGAACGTCCTATATGAATTAAACTACCGGCTTTCCTTTTAATTACGAAACTCCTTTTGGTCCGGGTAGGTTTCTTTGTTGATAAACTAATTAACCGCCTCTGGTCAGGGTAAATTAACTAGCTATCAAATTATGCGCAAGGAAAATATGCCAATCAAATTAATGCTATGACTAAGTCACTAACTTGAAGCTTTGATTAAGTGTTTCGGAAAAGAGTTAAGGTGACGTTCCTCTAACTAAATTCTCAGATTTTTCAGTCTAACTACGAATATCAAATTGGTCCATGATTATTCATAATAAAACATCTAAACATGCTCTTAATCAAAAAGTAATTCATTCATAAATCAATTTAATACACCATACACAATCCTAACAAACATGGCAACACAAACTAAACATCCATAATAAAACTAGCCTCTCATGTTCATATTGTTATTCATAGACAAATAAAATATGATCATACACTTTAACAAACAGAGAAGATAAATTAATTCTATAACAACAAGGAAAACCTAAATCTAAATACCGCTTATGGATCGGTTGATCTACTCCTCCGTAAGCTTTATCTTCGATCGTCGTTGGCTTCCTTGAATCCTTAGAATGGTATCTCTCGCTTCGTTATAGTGTGGCAACGCTCTCAAAGCTGATTGAATGTCGTGTTTGGGTCGCAAAATTGGGAAGAGGAAGAGTTGTGTATGAGTTGGAGTTCTTAATTCGAGTTCTTTGTAAGGGGGACTCTAAGGGGGTTTTTATAGATGTAAGGGTTTACACGAATCCTATGTGCCATAGGAATAGGCGCGCCGCGGCATGCATTTTCCCCGCCGCGGCGCAACACAATTTCTGAAAAATATGCAAAAACCCGAGAGCTCCCCGCCGCGGCATGCAATTCTCCCGCCGCGGCGCGCGATGCTTCATTGTTTTCCAGAATTCAACCCGAGAGCCTCACGCCGCGGCATGCAATTCTCTCGCCGCGGCGCGCAATGATTTCCTTCTGTTCACGTCCCCCCTTACATATGTGATGGCACTATATGTAAGGCTTACATATTTTGTCTTGATTAGCCCGTAACTTGTGATCCGAGCGCCGTAGGTGTCCCGTCTTTGCGTGATTTCATCATTTGACTCATTTGACGCTAAAAACACCTGAAATGCACTAAAATATACCCGTGACTCCGAATGGATAGATTTATGAAAATAATCGAAATAATAATCATAATAAATCTATATATGAATCAATTACGCACAATTAATCACGAAATATTAGTGCTTTTCGAGCACTCATCACAACCCCCAACCAGCTTCTTGCTAGTCTCTAGCAAGTGAAGCGATCTAAAAACTAAAATCAAAACAAAGAAAATAAACTAACCTAACCTAAATCACTTCCGTAGATTGTCACGGTTGCATTTAGCGTATGCAACAAGCCTTTAAACCCCTAGGTGGCCCTAGTGGACGAGTTATAGTCTCGTGAGGGTTTCCAGTGATGATACCCACAAACATCGTAATTGACACAAATAAAGACTCAAAACCAATAAAGACTCTAACAATACTTGAATCAATCCATGCATACGTCTCAAAAATTGTTAACAACGAATGATACATGAAATAGTTAAACATCACCTAAGCTCAAAAACAGTCCAAACATCAAACTCATCATGGTAATCGAATTTTGAACAACCAATCAAACCACAAACCCGTTAGTTACACTATCTGACCGTGTCATGCATGATATTCATAGATTAAATTTCAATATCTCATAAATGTGCAAGTAAAATATGAATGTTAATTTTTGCACTTACAAACTCCATATGCTCATTTTTCAAACTCATCTCCACTAATATAGAAACTAAACTACCTAGAATCAATAGGACTTCATTAAGCTTGTAAAGTTGTGGCTAGGTGTGTGATCATGAAAGTACAAAAATGATGTTTTTATATGATAAGAGTACCTTTTATTTCACAAACATATTTTCAACCCCCTTTTTTTTTTTTTTTCTACCAAGTGTTCTTTTCCATCCTCCCTTCAATTCAAATGTCCTTTGGATCTTTTGCTTGATTTTCTTCTCTTTTTTTTTTATTCTTGCTTACTGTTTCAATCATCATCATTTTTTTTTTTTTTTTTTTTTTTTTGATGAAGCAAGATAAACACAACATAATTGCTCATGAAAATCAAATATTACATTAAGTACTCTTATCACTAAGGGTAGTTCAATGTATGTCAATGTTGAGTTCAAGGGTGTGCTATTGATAAAATATTGCGGGGAGGCATGAAAAGTCCAAACGGTCCAAAGATGGCCTAAATCATTTTCTAAGTGGTGTTTGTTTCTATTATTTCGCTTCAACGTGTTTTCAAATGAGTTCTAGAGATTGTTGAGACTTAAAACATATCATGAACATGCATACATTCCACAAATCAGAATAGTTAAACTAACCATGCATACATACCACATGTACCACAAAATTCTCAAATTAGATGAATCCAACATTTATGTGCTTCGTTGCTTAGGTAAAAATCTAACATCTCTCATATGTCATTGTCATTACAATCATGTTAATATCATAGATTTCCGGATTGAATCAAGTAGACACGACACTAACTAAAAACAATTCAAGTGACAAAGTTAAAAATTAAAATTTGGTCATATTTCATGCTCATGGAATATTCTTCCCCACCCCCAACCTAATATCTGCATTGTCCTCAATGTGAAAAAGAAGAACAAAAGAAATTAAGAAAAAGTGTGAGAAGTTACCCCCCTTTCGTGTGAAATTGTGTCTTTACTCGCTATGCTCCGGTTCACTGTTTCGCTTCTCTCATGAAGAATGTATGTATATGAACATATATTGAACCTCAAAGTGTATGCGCACAATTCACATTCAAACCCAATTTTTAATTATAACTAAGTCAAATGAAAACACAAAAACATCAAACTAAGTTAAAAAAAATATCAAAAATAAAATGAAAAATGAAAGAAAATAAATGAAAAAGAAATAAAAGAAATAAAGACAACGAAAGAGATGCGATACCGAATGGGTGCCTCCCATTAAGGGCTTAGTTTAACGTCTTAGCAAGACGTGACTGATCTCATGTCAAGGGGGGTTAAATATGTAATTGTACTGTTTATCTCCTCCCTTATCTTTCTTGAAATGAGCTTTCGTCCTCCCAGTCGAGTTTTTGTAATTAGAATGCTTAATGCGTTCTTTGTAGGCATCATCCCGACTTAAATTTATCAGTTTGTCCTTCCCTCTCCATCCAATGTTTTGAGCCTCAATTCTGTTACTTATGCTATCCTGCGATTGAATGTTAGAAGAAATAGGAGAGGGTTGAAAAATTCCAAATGTTACAGTCTCTCCACAAACTGTCATTGATAACTTCCTATTATGGACCTCAATAGTTGTTTTGGTCGTGGCCATGAATGGTCTACCAAGAATAATTGTATGTTCCTTGTCCTGAAGAAAATTTTTGTCCATCTCAAGCACCACAAAGTCCACTGGTACAATAAACTTGTCCACCTGTACCAATAAATTTTCCACTATTCCTTTTGGGTATTGAATAGAACCGTTCGCAAGTTGAAGGGTCATCCTTGTTTCTTTAAGCTTTCCTAATCCTAGTTGCAAGTATACTGAATATGGCATTAGGTTTATACCTGCTCCTAAGTCTAGCATAGCCTCGAATACCCTCTTATCTCCCATAGTGATGTTAATGTGGAAACTACCTGGATCTTTCATTTTGAGAGGTAAGTGCGGTTGGATTATTGGACTACCAATTTTTGACATCTCATTCTCTTTGCTTCTATTCTTCTTGATGATAAAGTTCCTGCAAATTGGATCATAAGTTGAACTGTTCTTTATAATATCCAAAAGAGGTAAATTACAGTTAATTCCAGAAAATAAAGCAAGAGTGTCAGAGTATTGCTCATCCTGATTTGTCTCCTCAAACTGGTTTATTGGTGGTATTGGTGGTCGGTATGGATCCATTGACTTGTGCAATCGAAAAATGTTGGATGTTTCTTTCTTGGGAAGTTCATTTGGTTTGGTATTAAGCTCATCATCTCCTTTGAGAGTTGAATCCTCACCTTCAAAGTTACCTGTACTAGACAACAAAACATTAGAATTATCAGATAAATTATCAGGTAAATCATTAAGTACCTCCTCATCATTTTGAAAAACTGTGATCGCCTTTGCTTGTTCAGGTTGACTAGGCAGCTTTCCCGTCTCTTGTTTGTACATTTGTTCCGCTAGCTGCCCCACTTGCATTTCCACTCTTTTGATTGATGCTTCCATAGAGTCCATCCTACCACTACAAGATTGTATAAAATTGTTTAGGGTTTCCTCTACGGTTGGCTTATTTTGTGGAAATTGTCGGTTTACATTTTGGCCTTGAGCCTGGTTTTGGACAAATGGTTGGCTATTGTTCTGTTTCCATCCAAAATTAGGGTGATTCCTCCATCCAGGGTTATAGGTGTTTGAATAAGGGTCGTTCCTAGGTCTAGGTTGGTACCCTTGCATTAAATTCGCCTCTTCAGTAGTGCCTGTATAAGGATCACCTGCAAAAGAACAAACATTAGCTCCATGTCCATATGAACCACAAACTCCACATACCTCGTGTTTTGGCATTTGATTAACATTTGAGGTTGTGAGAAGTTGCACTTGTTTCGTCAATTCAGCAAGTTGCATGGCCATTTCATTGTTGGATCCTAATTCGTGGACTCCAGCTCTTCTTCCTCTAGCGCTCTTTTGTTGGGAGTTGGCTCCTAACATCTCGAATAGCTCGTATGTTTCATCCGCTGTTTTCTCACCCATAGCTCCTCCTGCAGCGTTGTCAACTGTGAATTGACATTGTAGTGTCAATCCGTCGTAGAAAAACTGATTCTGTAACTGCAACGGGAAGTGGTGATGTG
Source organism: Elaeagnus macrophylla (assembly GCA_029378325.1). NCBI lineage: Eukaryota > Viridiplantae > Streptophyta > Magnoliopsida > Rosales > Elaeagnaceae > Elaeagnus > Elaeagnus macrophylla. The sequence continues at coordinate 17,988,806 of CM055648.1, read as the reverse complement.
GACATTGTATCAACAGCAATTTGAATCTGTCCCAAGCCTCGTGGAAGGGTTCTCCGTCCATCTGCGAAAAAGTAGCAATTTTTGTTCTTAGATCAGATGTCTTTTGATGGGAATAGAACTTACCCATGAATTTATTGTAAACATCGTCCCATGTGACCAAAGAACCGGGTGCTAACGTCATTAGCCAAGACTTAGCTCTATCCTTGAGAGTGTATGGAAAACACCTCATGCGTAGTTGATCTTCGCTAAGTCCCTGCAGTGGAAAAGTTTGCACAGTAGCATATAGTTCACGCATAAAATTTAAAGGATCTTCATTAGGGATACCGTAAAAGGAGGGAAGCATGGAATAATGAATATTTTTCAATTCATAATTCCTAGCCGCCTCTGTAAGTTGAATGCATGATGTGGCGGTCCCAATGATAGGTCTTGCAAACTCTTTGTTCATCATTTGCCTAGCTACGTTGTCACCCATTGTTGCTTGCAATTGTTGTTGGACTTCTTCCTCTTGAAATTGATTGTCCAGTTTCTTTGATCGGTGTTTGACTCTATGAATGTTGTCAATGTAAGGAGAGAGTTCCTTGTTAAGTGATCTCCTACCCTGCATGCACAAATAAAAAGCAAACAAAGATCAAGGTAGCAGTGAAATTTGAAATTAAGCACTATTTTTTGATTTTTTGATTTTTTGATTTTTTTGAATTTTTTTTTTGAATAAAAATAAATAAAATAAAGAAATAAATAAAATGAAAATAAATAAAAATAAATAAATAAAATAAATAAACAAATAGAAATAAATAAAATAAAGAAATAAATAAAATAAAAAAAAATAAATAAAAAAAATAAATCAGAAACTCTAAAAAGTTAAAAAGAAAATTATCTAAAACGCCAATTCCCCGGCAACGGCGCCAAAAACTTGATGTGTTAAAATGTGTACTCGCAAGTGTACGAATCACTCGTAGTAAAGTGATAAGCAACTTCCAAGGTCGGTCTCTCAAGGAATTGCAGTGGTCTTAAATAACTAGCTTTTTAATCTAAATGGAGTTCTAATGAAAATAAAACACTAATTAAATAGAGTTCTAGTGAAACTAAAACTCTAAGTAACTAGAATCCTAATGCTAATAAAACTGTAAAAAGAGTTTGTTTGGTTTTGGTAACGGGAACAATCATACGAGAATCACACGAAATCAAGATGGCAATCAGACAATCGATTCAATCAAATAAAATATCAAAAGAGAATGTATGGACGTTTAGCTTGGTTAACCATGTTTGTATCGAAAAGGTATGGTGATATGCATGAACGTCCTATATGAATTAAACTACCGGCTTTCCTTTTAATTACGAAACTCCTTTTGGTCCGGGTAGGTTTCTTTGTTGATAAACTAATTAACCGCCTCTGGTCAGGGTAAATTAACTAGCTATCAAATTATGCGCAAGGAAAATATGCCAATCAAATTAATGCTATGACTAAGTCACTAACTTGAAGCTTTGATTAAGTGTTTCGGAAAAGAGTTAAGGTGACGTTCCTCTAACTAAATTCTCAGATTTTTCAGTCTAACTACGAATATCAAATTGGTCCATGATTATTCATAATAAAACATCTAAACATGCTCTTAATCAAAAAGTAATTCATTCATAAATCAATTTAATACACCATACACAATCCTAACAAACATGGCAACACAAACTAAACATCCATAATAAAACTAGCCTCTCATGTTCATATTGTTATTCATAGACAAATAAAATATGATCATACACTTTAACAAACAGAGAAGATAAATTAATTCTATAACAACAAGGAAAACCTAAATCTAAATACCGCTTATGGATCGGTTGATCTACTCCTCCGTAAGCTTTATCTTCGATCGTCGTTGGCTTCCTTGAATCCTTAGAATGGTATCTCTCGCTTCGTTATAGTGTGGCAACGCTCTCAAAGCTGATTGAATGTCGTGTTTGGGTCGCAAAATTGGGAAGAGGAAGAGTTGTGTATGAGTTGGAGTTCTTAATTCGAGTTCTTTGTAAGGGGGACTCTAAGGGGGTTTTTATAGATGTAAGGGTTTACACGAATCCTATGTGCCATAGGAATAGGCGCGCCGCGGCATGCATTTTCCCCGCCGCGGCGCAACACAATTTCTGAAAAATATGCAAAAACCCGAGAGCTCCCCGCCGCGGCATGCAATTCTCCCGCCGCGGCGCGCGATGCTTCATTGTTTTCCAGAATTCAACCCGAGAGCCTCACGCCGCGGCATGCAATTCTCTCGCCGCGGCGCGCAATGATTTCCTTCTGTTCACGTCCCCCCTTACATATGTGATGGCACTATATGTAAGGCTTACATATTTTGTCTTGATTAGCCCGTAACTTGTGATCCGAGCGCCGTAGGTGTCCCGTCTTTGCGTGATTTCATCATTTGACTCATTTGACGCTAAAAACACCTGAAATGCACTAAAATATACCCGTGACTCCGAATGGATAGATTTATGAAAATAATCGAAATAATAATCATAATAAATCTATATATGAATCAATTACGCACAATTAATCACGAAATATTAGTGCTTTTCGAGCACTCATCACAAGTCCATAACAAACTAAAATCAAATTCCTGTATTTCATAACAAAAAAAAAGACCCCTAGAAACAAAAAACACAAACATGAATCCCTATAAAGGAAACATATCTCTAATGGACGAGCTACTTTTGACATTCGACAAAAACACACTTAATAATTATTCATTTATCATAACCAACAAAAAGTAGAAGACGGAGGCTGCTTGTGTGACAATTGACGGAGTAGAGAGGAGGCGATGGTGGCCGGACGAGGGTCTGGGCTGTAGAACACCATAAAGGTCTCTCGCGGCTGTGTGGCCAGATTGTGTTATAAAGGATTTACGCTTATTAACCGTCTCAAAAGCTAAAAATTTTAGAGACGGTCAACTATTTACAAAAAAATTTCGCTCAATCATCCCAAATATACCTATTTAGGAACGATTGGCCATGTTTTTATTATTTGTAACCGTCCCTAAATTATTATTGTTGTAGTAATTATATCAAGTTATCTACTGCAAAAGACAAAGTACTCACAACCCCCCTTCAGTGGGTTTGTTTGTGTCTAACTAGTGGACTAGAGGTCGAGATTCATGAAGTTTATCTTCCAAAACTCGTTGTTTCTATTACGGATAAAATCCATTGCACTTAAACTACAATGTGAACAACCGTTACATATACTCCAAGTAATTTTGGTTGTTTAGTAATGCATTACATTATAAATCAATTTTTAAGCATTTTTTAATTAGACGTATCACATAAATTGCGAATGATTTTGTTAATAGTGGTTATAGTTGTTATTTTAACTACTTTTTTCGCCATTCAACAACAATCTCTATTGAAATAATGTCACTTCAACTCTTTTTTTTTTTTTTTTTAAAATAACTGTTAACTGTTTGGCCCTCTTCAAATAATAATATTTTAATTACATGTGTTAAACCAGAGGAATAAGAACTCTGGCTGAAGTATTAACCAACTATGGATTAAACCTTGAAAAATTACAGAGAAAACTTCTCCCAATACAAGACTGAAATCTGCCAAAAACTACCTTTCCTTTCATTTAGCTCCTCACTAGTTTTAAAACCACGCACATTTGTTGTGCCAAAATCAACAGACAATTAGACACGTAAAACGTAAACACAAAGTAAAAAAAGAATATTACTATATATTATAAGAATATCACAGACATAATTATTTTGTCACAAATTTATTTGACAGTTTTATGAAGACAATTGTACTCTTCAATCAGAATCTATCACATTATTTAAAATTTATCATAAATATATGATATTTAGACTTTTTCAATAGAAAAACAAAATAAAGACTCACATGTCAGGCACAGATTTAGGCAAATAAAACAAGCAACAATACTAAATTAACAAACGACACCAAGCTACTACGTCAAATTTTTTTGTAAATATCATTGAATTTTGGATTTTTAGCTTTTTACAGCCCTTTTTGCAATTGTAACAAAATACAAAAAAGCATATTCATTTATTTTAAACGACTAATGGATATTTACATTTAGGCCTAAACTAGCTACCCTATTTCCTAGGGTGGTTCCTTACACAAGTATTTTGTTTTATCTTTTCGTTCCCTCCGTCTTCTTAATTTCTTCTTCTTCTTTTTAATAAAGATTCTCAGTAGGATGATTTAAAAATATTGTTGGAAAAACATAGGTTGTACAAAAATATTATTTTAGGGCATTACTTTAAATAAGACCCAGCTGACTAAGTGGCCTCAATGTATTTTGCCTCTTTAAAATTATATATTTAAATGTTCAAAATAATATTTAAATAAAAAGTTGATCAAAAATCACCTATTGAGATGTTTATTAGCAATAATTTGTCAGTGAATTATTTCTTATAACAGGTTCTACTAACATATATGCCATGTATATACCAGATATTATTTATTAATTGTCATATATACATACGCGGAGAGAGATATTATTTATTAGTTATCATAAATATGCAGGGGAGAGAATGAGAAGAGGAAAAATAGGCCTCATTTTTCTGATTTTTAATCCTTTAAAATTATAATTTTAAATTATCAACATTAATTTAGAATTAATATAAATTTTTTTTTAATCAACACATCAATATTAATTTAAAATTAATATATAAATTTTTTAATATGTACATGTATTGATTGACATGGGAAAATGGGACTTGTATGAATTATGTGGTATTGAAGAGCATAATAACATGTATAAATTATATATACATAATTGAATTCAACTAACAATATCATATTAATTATACATACACACACACATATATATATATATATATATATTGTTTACATAAATAAATATATATTATTTATAATTTATTCATATAACATACGTACACATTATGTATAAAGGTATGTTAATTTGAAGTCATTTTGATTATGTAAAACATGTATGAGTCCGTACTTAAAATTTTGTATTTGGTGATAAACACGTCTACACTAGACCGGAAAGAGTATAATTTATTCATTTAGAATAAATTTAAATATTTAAACATAAAACACGAGGAAGAAAAACAAATACACACATTATGTATGACATAAAATCATCCTTTCAATGTAGCAACATACAATTTAGAGAAAGGAAAAAAGGCGACTAAAGAATCCTCTTATCCCTTTTTTACCTTGGAGCATATTAAGAGCTTCAGATTCGTTAGGAAGAGCTGGGATTGCTCCCTTTTTGGTAGTTGTAATGGCTCCACATGCATTTGCAAATTTCAGTACTTCCTTCAGCCTTGTTTCGTCCTGAAATTCGTCATATTTTTCATGCATTAATTTCAATTCTATAGCTAAGATTATCTTGATCATTATTATTCCATGAAATTTCATCTTACCATGTATATTATTTAAAAAAAAATAGATAGTAGATATATAAAATGATTATTATTGGTAATTCTCTCAATAATTTAAGCTTGAAAATAATTGATTTGCTAACAACTTCTAATATAATATTAGTGTTGGACTGTTCAAATTCTATTAACTGTGATCATTGAATTGCAAATGTTTGATTTGAATGATGCATAAAACGAACACTTGTAGGTGAGTAATAAATTTATAAAAGTAATGTTTATCTTCCTTTATTAATAACTTAAGCTTTTAGAATGATCGATTTTATCAACTATTTCTAACAAAATCCAATATACTGTCAAAATTTAAAATAAAAATATAAATTCAAACTTACTTCAATAATGGATATGTCATCGACAATCTTGCATAATAGGGCACCAACAAAAGCATCACCAGCACCAGTAGAATCCACCTCTTTGACTTGAAAGGGCTCCACTTCTCCATGAAAATTCTGCAAATAAAAACACAAGTCGAAGATCGAACATTTTTGTAAGAAAAATTGTTGCCAGCTTGATTTCTAGTTAATCATTAATTTTTTAGGTGCGTTTCTTGACAGTTTTAATTTCTTCTTTTTTTTCAAGTGATTTTTTTTAATAAAATATGTTTGATTACATTTTTATATTTTAATTTTCACCTTTTTGATGAATTATTTACAAAATATGAGTGATTAAATCATTAAAAAAAAATATTTTTTATGTCAAAATTTTAGTTTTCACAAACATTTATTAAAGAAAGTAGATAAAATTTCAAAACTTTTGTATGAAGTAAATATTGAAATAAATTTATTAAAAACAAATTTCAAGAAAAAAATATATTTAGATTTGGAAGTACACAATATTCACAATATATTACCAATTTGCAAACATCCAAATATGTCATGTAACAAGTGTTTGAATATGTTTTTTCCAACTTACGATTATTGGATTATTGTAGAGAGAGCTATAATCTTTGTTTATATTTTTGTAGTTCACCACTTAGTGATTTAGAGGTAAGACTCACTCCTCTCTCGTTCTAATTTACAAGTTCGAATCACACCAAAATATCGTTTGATTTAAAATAAATTTAAGAAAATTAACTTATATATGTATTTTTATAAAAATCTTAATTATGTTTTATTTTTTAATAGACTTGCTCCAATGTGAGTTTTGGCATAATTTTGTTTAGGTTCTAACCTGTTTTCAAATCTAGATCTATATATTACCTTTTTTTTTTTTATTATTGGAGTTGTTTATACCTTTAAAAGCATTTCTGTTATGAAAAAAATGCTTTTGAACCAAACAACAAAAACTTGTTAGAGGTGCTTTCATGAATCAAAACACATGTGTGTTTTCTAAGTACTTCCTGAAAAAGTGAAAACGTTTTTTTTTTACTAAAATCATTTTTAATATAAACAAAAAGTTTAGTTGAAATCCCTTTAGCATTTACCACTACGCTAACAAATGTTTAGTGAACTTAATGTCCTAATTAAAAAGAATAGGTGTCTTCCATTAAGCTATATTCAAAACAATTATCATCAAATGTGTTGTATTATAGCGACAATATGCCTTTTATGGGAATTTCAATAACAAAAGTTTGAACTCCATATATGTGTGCGTGTGTAATTTTTATAAATAAAATAAAAAATCATTTACTTTGATTGTGTTACATGGACTAAGTATACTAAAAGTTAAAACTAAATGTACCTTGGTGTAGTATCTACAACCCTTGTCACCAAGAGTAACAAGGAGAAGCTTCAAGTTTTTATGCCACAATGACATTACAGAGGCTTCATCATCAACTCTGTCATTCCCAGTGAGAAACTCAAACTCTACCTCACTTACTTTTATAATCTCTGCCTTGTCCCAAATACTCATTATTTGCCTACGTGCCTCCATTCTCGAAGGCCATAATGGTAGCCGGAGGTTTGGGTCATAGGAGAGTAGGGCACCAGCATTTTTGGCAACCTCCATAGCTCTTAAGTGTGCTGATCTGCATGGTTCATCAATCAAACTTATGGAACCATAATGGAACACCTTAGCCTACATGAGTCGCCAAACAAACAAAAAGAAACATTTAAACTTTGTAAGAAATTTTTTTAAATTATAACATTTGTTATATCTACCTTAAAAAAATGGTATCAAGATTAAATTCAAATAGGAAGGTGTTAAAGATGATAAATTAGGTTTTATTAAGCATTTAACTAGCAATCTAGCATATAAGACATAAAATTTTCTCTTTCAAATCACAAATTTAAACAATATCAACTACGTTTAAAACTATAATTTTTTAATTTCCATCTAAAACTATGTTATGGGGCCATTAATATCATTATCTTAAGACATGATCTTAAAGGGTTATAATATAATAAGTTACAACTTTTTTTTTAAATTAAAAAAAGAGCTCTAAAGTTCCATTTTTTTTTTATTAATAAAAATAAAATATATTCACACATCCGAGTGAGATTGAAATTTGGGTTCTTGGTAGGAGAATTGAAAGTCTTACAACCTAAACAACAAGATTATCATATAATATGTTACACTTTGTTATAATTATATTAGATGATCCTTATTTATTAAATGGATATCACACTCTTACTTTGAGCTTATTTTTTCTACATTTTCTACTATTCTATAATTGAAAAATGTAAATATCATATGAATTGTACTTATTTTTACACCCATATCTTTTATTGCAGGTGTCAAAATTATTTTAAAAATTGAAAACATAATTCATTTTTCTAGATAATAGTAACATGTGTCACAACAAAAAATACGTTCGACACATATCGTTCATAATGTCGACAACCTAAGGACACAAATTTGCACTCATATCATTTATAATGTGCTACGTGGCAAAATAACTTTAAAATTTATAAAACTGTTATTTTTTGAACAACTTTTTTTTTTTTTTGACACATGACACACTACAATGCTTATAAACACAATTATATGTGATTAAAAGGATCAAACATACCGACTGAATGAGATTAAGATTGAGCTCCTCAGGCTCGAGTAGCATGTCGGCACTTGGGTTCCTATAAAACACAAATTCACGCTCCCCATCGTTGCGCAAAGTAACAAATGCTAATGCTGTGCGTGCACCCTCATGGAAGGACACTCCATCTGATGCGACACCGTTTTTCTCCAGAATGTTTGCAAGCATGTGTCCAAACTCGTCATCACCTAGCTTGCCTATGAAGCCAGCTCGACCACCAAGCCTCGACACGGCAATAGCCACGTTGGCTGGGGCTCCTCCAGGTGCCTTAAGGAACCCAGGTGCCTCTGCTAAGGACACCCCAGATACTGTAGGCACCATATCTATTAGCATCTCGCCAAAGGTTACTATTAGACCCTTCCCAGTCTGGGGCATGTTAATAATATTGCTAGTTTGAGCCATCTCAATGTATTGATCGATAAAACAAAGTGAAGAGTCTTGGATAAAGATATATGAAATGGAGTGTAAGTAATTCATATGCTTGATCAATTATATAGGCAGCAGTGTGCATTTTTTTATGCCTTTTTTTCTTTGTAAAATGTGAGAGAAAAGTAACTTTTATTTACATCTTTATTTATTCAAATTTTAATTTACTATTTACATTGGACAAAAAAAATATGCTAATATTATTAATACATTTTTATCGATCGAAAAAATTTGAATTTTGAAAAATATTGGACTCATTTTACGTTTTGTGTTACATGTCAGGCCACAATAGTAATTGCGTGTATAAAGATCCAAAAAGCTATATTCTTGTTAGAGAACATCTAGTATTCTGAAATTTTGATTTTTGGACGTTGGATATGTGAATCATCTTTAATTATGATTCTAGTTATAGTACAAGGTTATTGTTAAGATAGGAAATTACTAATCAAGAATAACTTTATTAACCAACAAGCTCAAGAAACGAACGTGTTAGTAGTATTTTATGATGAGATATCTTGCTTAAACTTTAAGAAGAAAAGAAAAGAAAAAAAATCAAAGATATATATGATCGATGGAATCTGCTTTTATATTTAAGGTAGGAATAAATAACGGAGATGATACTTTCTAAGAATCACTTTATAAGTGGCCTACAAGTTTAAGATAAGAATAAATATGTGGAAATTTAAGCTATATATTTAGCTTTTTTGAAGTTACAAAGAATCATTAATTATATTTAACAGTGTCTTGTTGTGTGTTGATTGTTTAATGTATCAAGACCTAAGTAAGAAACCATGGGAAGAAAACAAAACAAAATATAATATATTGTTGTGACTAACTTGCAATTAGTTTGTTTTATTATAAGTGCATCATCAATCATAATTAACACATAACACAAGTGGGAGGAAGGTAAAGAAAAAGTAAATTAAAAGTTGTCAAAACATGATGAAAATTTGAGTGAATTGAGCTAGTCCAAACGCGAAACTTTAATTGGATTTGGTTTAACTTGGGCTGTTTATTGTCAAGCCATTTATTGTCAAGCCAGGTATGTTTTTGGATTCTGGCCATATCGAATTTTTAAAATTAAATGCAAAATATTTGGTAGAATCGGGCCAAACTTTTTAAAACTTTTAATGGACTTAATTGGCTATGGGGGAGAGCCCAAATAGGAGAACATTTGGTGAATTATTTCAAAAACTTATATAAAAAGGACTACTTTATTTCCAGAGTATTTAGAAGAACTGTTTCAGCTCTGTATTAATTTGGAGAAACAATGTGAACTCGCCAAAGAAACCCTGTGGAAAATGCATAACTTGAAAGCTCCGGGGAAAGAAGAATGCCTGTCATTTTTTTTAAAAAGTTTTGAAGATACTGTTGGAGAGGATGTCATAAAAATGGTGCAATAATTTTTCACAACCGGAATTCTTAACCATTAAGTGAATGAAGCACTAATTTTCTTGCTACTAAAGAACAATAATCTATGCAGGGTGACAAGGTATAGACCCATCAGACTTTGCAATAGTGCCATAAAGTGATTTTCAAATTACTGGCTAATAGAATTAAACCATTTCTCAATAGGTTCATTTCACCTTTTCAAAGTGCTTTTGCACCGGCAAAATGGATTTCTGAGAATGTTATACACTCTCAGGAGATAGTTCATACTATGAAAAGAAAGAGAGGTAATGGTGCTCTAGCAGATATTAAATTAGACATGGCAAAAGCTTACGACAAGATGAGCTGGGAACTTATTGTGCAAGTTATGAAGTTGTTGGGATTTGAAAATTCTTTTTACAATCTTATTTTGGAGTGTTTAAGTTCTGTCACCTATTCAATATTACTAAATGGTCCTCCATATGAATTTTTGATATGAGCAAATACGGGTGAATTTTTAGATAAAAGAGTTTTCCACCTTTCGTTTATGGAAAATGATTTTACGATTCTTTATTGCTATTATTTAATTTTATCTTTTTTTTTTTAATGTAAAAATATACACTTTTAACGATCAATTGGGATTTTGAATCATGTCAAAGTTCATTATATTTATTTACTAATGAATTTTTAAAGTTTCTATTATATTGCTGAAAATTCCAGACATTACGTTGTTTTTGTATTTGTTTTATATACTATGAATATTATTATTTTATGAAATTTTTAATTATCAAAATAGAAACATAAGTGATTCATATATTCAAGTTTCAATTTTTTTTTCTTCTCTAACTATTGTTTGGTCAGGATCTCATGGGTTTAACGCGGAATTGAAAAAGTATGAGAAAGAATATTGCAATGAAGAGCAAGATGGTCAATTTTATGATACCCGTGAGGAACTTTCTTCAGTATCTGATTGGGATTCAGATTGTACCAATGACCGTAGTTCAAGTCTTTCTGGTAGATTAATTTATGATGTTTGGACTCAGAACCCTGGTAATGTGGAGGAGCGCCGCCACAATTTCCTGAAATGGATGGATGTGGATTTGCAACAAGATTTATATTTGAGGGAGGAATCAGGTGATCTATTATCGTACGAAATCGAAATGGGTATTGATAGAATTACAGAAAATAGTGGAGCTGTGTTGAGAACTTCGAGTTCCGAAGATGGAACTTGGTCAAGTCAATCTAGCTTGTCTTCCCTCCCAAATGAAGTTCCAGAGTCACAGGGTAATCGGGCATTGGAGGATAACTATGTGTTTGAAGTTAGAAGATTAAATAATGAGACGAAGTTCATGAGAGATGAACTGAGCAGAGGTAGAATTCTTACTGGATTACATGGAGTGCATTCTGATAAAACTTTTAGTCTCGCAGAGACTCAGAAAAACAGTAGATCTTTGTTTTGGCCAAAGGTTGAGAATTCCAGATATATTTTGTTGATTTAAAGAAGAATTTGAAGATAAGTTGGCTAAGAAAGTTAGGTATTGCAATGTGCATTGTTGATAGATATGGGAACTCTGCTTTGAACCCTATTCATTATAAATCAACATTGGGGAAGGAGATGCAAAGAGTCCAGGTTCATCCATGCAAAAAGAAGATGAACAGAGGAGTGGTTAGAGTTCCTTCGCAAGAATTTAACGGTGATTGGGCTTCCAAAGTAGACGTTGCTATCAAACTGTTGAATCGTAGTGGATTTCAGGCATGCCCTTTTGTCCATTTTATGTATTCCTTTAAGTACTTTTTTTGAATTTTTAGAAACTATGTGAGCTTAGATTGGGCTTGAAATAATGGGAATGTTCGATTGTTCCAAATTGTTTGAAACAATCTTTGTAATTATTGCAGAGATTGAATGTAAAAGAGGTCATTTTTTTTCGACCAATCTGAGTAAAAATAGGTCATTGCAAGTTCATTGCGGTTTAATTCTGATGTTGTCAAACTTTTCAAATGTTAAATCTGCTAAATGATGCTTTTGGGTGCTTTTAAGTTTTACCTAGGAAAGTTGCTTTCTGATTTTGTGTTTTTTTTTTTTATACAATGGGATGTTTTTTTTAGATTCTCTAATAAGATTTCTTCTTTCATTAAAAAAAAATAATCAGTTGGATTTAGATGACTTGCTCACAGTTTTTGGGCGGTAATGGGGATATCTCCCTCTTTGCTCAAGCTTGGATCAGCCAAACCTCACACTAGTAAAATGGCCAGCCCTCTTAGCAAGTTTATCTTAGGTATGAGTTCATTATTTCTCTTTCTTTGGTGTTTTTGGTCATTACCTTTTGATTATTAGTCTATTTTTAGTATACATATGAACTGATACATTTTGATGTTAATATCATACTGACTTTTGTTCTACATAGTTAGTCATCAATTATGTTGGGTCCTCCAAGCTCGAGATTTTGGAATACCCATTTTCACCACCTCTTTCATGGATGACGAGATTAAAAACTGCCCAAGATGCAGCCCGTGGATTAGCATATCTGCATAAAGAAATGGGTTTTTAAGTATTGGTTCCTTGCTTAACTTTGTCATTTTATATTGAAGTTTTCTATCATCACTTTTGTATGCTGCAGTTTGTATAGGTTATTAAAATGTTACTTTAAACTACTAGCAATTTCATGTCCAATATCTTAGTGCTTCTCTTTAAATCACTTTTAACCAAACTACTTTCCAAACTATTTCTCTTAAAGTCACTTCTTATAGAAGTACATCCAAAATAGGTCCTCTTTTAGCAATGGCCATTTTAGTTCTGCCTTTGATCTTTGAACTTGCCTCAACCCAAAAGTTATAGACCTATGACTTGTTCAGCATGTGTAAATATAAACCTTGTCCTGCTACTATTAAGCGAGTTCTGTTTGTGTATTATTCTTATTTTCTTTATTTCTTCTTTCTTTCTTTCAACACTAGCCTTATTTTGATAATTAAAAAAAAATCATTAGCCTTATTTTGATAATAAAATTACACTAGCTTGTAATTAAAAAAAAAAAAAAAAAAACGTTAGTATTAGCTTATCACTCTTTGATTTATATTCTATTTCAGTATTTCTTATGTCTTGAAGAATATTAACAAAGGACCAGACATTTCCTTTCCAACTCTAGAATAATTTCATACGTAAATTATGGATGTTTTTTTAAATAAAATTAATATTTGTACAAATTATATATAGATTTCAATAGTATTGAACAAATATAACAAAAAAATTAAATAAAAAAAGGCTTTCTTAAAAAGTTCTTTTAGGACGGCCAGTAACTGTCCTATAAGAATTTTTTAGGACGGCCATAAGGATTTTTTAGAATGGTCAAGAAAATTTTTTCCATAAAAAATAGGACGGTCGCTAAGAATTTTTTATAAAGCGCTCAATGACTATCCAATTTTTTCAATTTTTTAGGACGGTACTTTATAAGACGGTCAAGACTTATATGCCGTCTTATAAAATCAAATTTGTAATAGTTGTGGCCAAACAAACAAAAATACATTTAGACTTTAAATTCCTTTACCTTAAAAAAAAAAGGGTATCAATATTAATTAAATTCAAATAGGAAGGTGTTAAAGATGATAAATTAGGTATTATCGATTGTAAGCATTTAACTAGCACTCTAGCATATAAGACATAAAATTTTCTCTTTTAAGTCACAAATTTAAACAATGCCAAATACATTTCAAAATATATATTTTTTCCCTTCTAAAACTATGTAATGGGGCCATTAATATCATTGTCTTAAGACATGATCTTAAAGGGTTATAATATAATAAGTTATACTTTGTTATATTATATCAGATGATCCTTGTTTATTACATGTATATCACACTCTTACTTTGAGCTTATTTTTTCTACATTTTCTACTCTTTCATAATTAAAAAATGTTAATATCATATAAATTATACTATTTTTACACCTACATCTCTTATATCGTGCAATGTGTTAAAATTATTTTGAAAATTGAAAACATAATTTATTTTTCTAGATAATAATAATATGTGTCGTAACATGAGATACGTTAAACATATACCATTCATTATATCAAGAAATATTAAGAATACATAAATTTGCACTAAAATTTATATTCATACCATTTATAATGTATTACGTGACAAAATAACTTTAAAATTTTTGAAACTGTTAACTTTAAAATAAAATAAAAAATTATGACCCGTGACACACTATAATAATATTTATAGATACAATTATATATGATTAAAAGGATCAAACATGCCGATTGAATGAGACTAAGATTGAGCTCCTCAGGCTCGAGTAGTATGTCCGCACTTGGGTTCCTATAAAACACAAATTCACGTTCCCCATCGTTACGTAAGGTAACAAATGCTAAGGCTGTGCGTGCACCCTCATGGAAGGACACTCCATCTGATGCGACACCGTTTTTCTCCAGTATCTTTGCAAGCATGTGTCCAAACTCGTCATCACCTAGCTTACCTATGAAGCCAGCTCGACCACCAAGTCTTGACACGGCAATAGCCACGTTGGCTGGGGCTCCTCCAAGGTGCCTTAAGGAACCCAGTTGCCTCTGCTAAGGACACCCCAGATACTGTAGGAACCATATCTATTAGCATCTCGCCAAAGGTTACTATTAGACCTTTCCCAGTCTTGGGCATGTTAATTATATTGCTAGCTTGAGCCATCTCAATGTATACGATATAATAAAGTGAAGACTACTCTTGGATATTTCAATTATATAAATTAAAATATATGAAATGGAGTGTGAGTAATAACAACAGTCAAATGCTTGATCTATTATATAGGCAGCGTGGGTGCATATTTTTACTTTCATGTTTTTTTTTTTAAATGTGACAACGAAAGAGCCAAATCTATATTTTTTTTCAAAATTTTTATAGAAAATAATAAAATATTAGCTACATTGTATTAGAAAAAAGGATAGAGTATCATGCAAATTCTTTAGATTAAATTATTTATGTTAATTAATTTTTTAAGATTATAAATACTATCATTTGGTTCATTAGTTATAGAAATATGAATCAATTAAAAATAAATTATATTATTTAATGATTTTTTAATAAAATATTATTTTTTGTCAAGTGATTAAAACACGAGTCTTTATAAAAAAGAAATTGTTTAAGAAAAATCAACAATAACAATGCTCAAACAAAAAAATATTATTAGTTTTTTTTGTCAGTGTTTAATGACAATGTTTTTTATTTAAGAGACTTATACAAATAATCAAATTTAAGGTAATTTTGTAGCATTTTTTTACAGAAAAAATAATAAAGTAGTCAAATCACATTTAGTAAGATTAGAGAACATTATTCTAAAATTTTGATCTTTAGAAGTTGGATATGGGAATCATATTCCTAGTACAAGTAATATGATAGGAAATTACTAATCAATAATAACTTTATTAGCGACCTAGCTACATGTTTAAGATAGGAATAAATATGTGGTAACTTGAGCTATTTAGCTTTTACACTGGCTTGTTGTGTGGTGATTGTTTAATGTACCAAGACCTTCTTCTTCATCTTCTTTTTTTCTCTTTTAATTGGATAAAATTTAATGTAACAAGACCTAAGTAAGCAACCATAGGGAGAAGAAACAAAATAAGAAAGATTTTTGTGACTAACTTGCAATTAGTTTGTTTTATTATCAGTGTCATCAATCAATAATGATTAACACACAGGAGGGAGTAAGGGAAGGGAAGGAAAATAGTAAACTAAAAGTAGTTTTACAAAATATACAGTCAAATTAATGCTTATATATATGTTACAATGTGAATGGTGATACATTGATATATATGCTAAATTAAAGATTATTCCTTGTTATAGTACCATGTTATATTGACAATACAGGAGATTATTTGTCAAAGAATCACACTTTATTAGCCAACAAGTAGTTCAAGACAAAATGAATATATGTGGTAATTTATGTTATGATCTCAAATGATCAAAATAAAATATATATGTTTGTGCATTTATTAGATCCACGTTGTTCACAAAATAATTCTAAGTGCTTGATTAAAGATAATGTTGAAAACTAAGTTATTAGCCATGCATGTTTATAAAAATAGCATATATAGCATTTTTGTTAAGAATATTTGCTAGTTTTGTTCTTTTGTTAATCTTATTAGTATAAAATCATATTATATACGGTCGTGTTTTGAATTTTTTTTAAAATAACATATTTTAAAATTTATAATAACAAAAATATAACACATTTATTTTGAAGTAAGAGAATATGAGTTAATGTTGAGTTAAAACTAAGAATGTTATTTTTATTTTTATAAATTTTATAGGTACTATATTTGTTATTTTTTCCTAAATCTTTTAACAGTGTAACTCAGAAAATTCACTATTTGGCAGAATGAGAATATATTTGTAACTTAGGTGCAACACACATAAACAATTGGAAAATTATAAAATAACTCAATAAAACTCATAACAATAAATGTGAAATCATTATTTTCAATTTAGAAAAATATGAATAAGTATTAAAAATGTTATTTTTATTATTATATATTTTAGAGGGTTAGTTTTGTAATTTTTTCAATAATATTTTGATAATGGTTAAAAAAATCAGGGAAGCACCTACCAAAGATAGTGTCAAGTAGAATATATTCATAATATTGCTTTTACTTTTAGAATTCGATTTTACCTTGAAAATGATGATATAATATTAGTGATCACAGAATATATACGATACGATACCCAACAAAATGGGGAAGGAATTTTGAAAAAGATTATTTTTTTCAAATTAATTGATAACAATTCTCTATAAACGTATCTAATCTTTGAGTAATGAAAAATTTCCCAACATCTCCGAATGTAATTTTCTCATTAAAACTTGAAAAGACACCGTTGTTTGACTTTTAAACTTTTTTTTATTTTATTTTAAACTAAAGTAAATATTTAAAAACAATAACAAAAATAACACAACTTAAAATTTATAATAATAAAAATATCATATTTTATATTTAAATTATATATTTTTATAATTAAAAAATGACTGCTATATCATTTTTTTAAAACTCGTCTAATTAAATGTCGTACAAATTAAATTACGGTAAGTGAGACCTGTTCAATATTGAACATTCAATATTACATGTTTAATGTTAAACGTTTAATATTATTAGAGTGTTATTTTTATTATTATAAGTTTTAAGAGTATTATTATTGTAATTTTTCAAGATTGTTTAAACAAAAATAAATTTTATTAGATGTATATATCAATTTAATTACATGACATAATTTAATTAACTTATATTAATAAGTGATTTTATAATTTTTTATTATCTCATATTTTAATTTTATATTTAATAAAAAACTAACGATCTATATATAATAACTTATATTCAAAATGACATAAATAATAATAATTAATATTAAAATGTAAAGTTTTACTCCATAACGAAATATAACTTTATAAACTTACTCTTACTTTACTCACTTTTGAAGAAGTAATTTTTGACAAAATGTATTTAAGTTCTTAACCCTGTCCATGCTCAAGCCCAAGCTCAAGCCAAGCATAACATATTAACGATATATTTAGCATATTATATTAAATAAATTAAATATAATTGTATTAAATTAAATTATATTATAATTAGTCTGTGTAGTACTTTATGAAAAGCTATATAATATAATCAGATTAAATTGATTATATATATTTTAATAAAATAATTTATATTTAAAATAATTTTTTATTATAAAATTTATTTAAATTAATATTTAATTTATTTTTATATTTTTATTACATTTTTAAAAATAAAAAAATATTATTTTTAATTTGAAATAAAAGAAAAACTTAAGACCTATAATTTTATAATTGAAAATTCAAACAGATTAAGTTAATTATCCAGTATTGTTTAGACCTACATCCTTTGATCGTACAAAATTTCTACATAATCATATTATTTTTATATTATATGATATAATTTAATTTTATAGCCAAATATATAATTACATTAATTAAATATTTAATACAATATAACAAATAAATCTAAACAGCATGTGTTGCCTGTTGGGTTACTATTGGATTTTGATAGAAGTTCCACATAAATCTGTTTGGTCAGGTTTCAAATGAGATGTCCATTTATTAGTTAGTTAGGCTTGGCCCATCACACTTTGGTTGAATGGTAAAGATTTACAGTGGTGTTATTTTCAAACCCTAATTTTACACACAACACAGCTTCTCATAACAACTTGTAATCTTTGTTATTTTCTCACCACGCTTCCCGTATTCCATTTTCCAACGATGTTTGACCAAAAAAATTCTAATAATGTCTGATATTTCTTATTTTATTATCAATAAATAAATAATTAAAAACAATTAATATTTTGTCTCCAAAAATACTCAAATACTCAGTAACTTACGGAAACCATTTGTGATAAATGTAGAATTATAACATTACATTATTTAATTATAATCAGAATTGAACACCTAATTTAATAGTTAACTAAAATTTAGTCAACCTTAATGAATAAAACATAAAAATATTATTGTCATATTTTATAAAATGACAATTGGAATGGATCAAATTTCATTTTTGATTAATAGGTGGTCATTGCATGCAACCCAAAAATTTTGAAGGAAAAAAAGAGAAGCAGCAGCTCAAATGTGTTGCCGAGCTCTATTTATAACTTCTCGTACCCATGGATGAACGTATTGATATTGATGGAAATATAAAGACTTTAATTTTATAAAATTATAGAAAGTATTATCAATATTTATAGATATTTAAAAAAAAAATTATCAAAATTGTAAAAATTATATCTATTTTTAAATTTTTGCATAATTTTTTTAAAACTACTAAAATAAATAACAAAAAAAATAATTAAATTTACTTTTTTTGTTAAACAACTCAAATATACATATATTATTAACGTATTATAACTAATATTATTTTTTCATGAAAATAAAGTACATATATTTTTAATTTCGTGTTATCTATTTAAATTACATTAAAATTAAAAAAAGATAAACAATAATAGTAAAAAAATTATTTTAAAAATAAGAATTACATAAATAAAAAATACAAAATAGCATGAGAGATAATAAAATAATAATTGCAAGAAAATCATGTAACTAAATATATCTAAATGTATAATCATTTAATGATTTACGATCATTGACGAAAATATTTAAACTTAAATTTTACGAAAATATCGATAGATATTTAAAAAAAATTATAATAAAATAATAATTGCAAGAAAATCATGTAACTAAATATATCTAAATGTATAATCATTTAATGATTTACAATCATTGATGAAAATATTGAAACTTAAAATTTACAAAAATATCGATAGATATTTAAAGAAAATTTATGAAAATTGTTGTAATTTTTTGAAATATTTTATAAAATTTTAGTAAATATTAAAATAAACAATAATACACTAGTTTAGAAAAAAAAAATTCATTAAAAAAACATATTTATGGCATATACATACATAATGAACATATAATTATAGCAAAACATAAATACAATATTTATTTAACAAATATAAATATTAATTACTTTAAATACATTAAATTACATACAATATAAATATATATGGTACTTAATTAAAATAACTTTATTTAATTGACTCAAATTATGTAAGTATCAATATCCATAAAAGTACGATAATACATTAAGTAGTAATAATTTTGATTATAATTATTAATGTATCATGTAATAATAATTTTAGTTTATTGATCTCTGTCCATCGAAAAAAGTTATAGATTAATTCAAATTTTATAATACCAAAAATGAATGTAGATGCAGTCCATATTGAAAGTCAACGTAATTAGATTCTTGGCAAAAAATATTTCTACTTTCACACGGTAAGCTACTGCAATTTTTTTTTATTATATATTTTTACATATTTTATCAAAGTTTTTGACAATATTTTAATAAAATAACAAAATATAAATACCAAAATTAATATTTCAATATTTTTATCAATATTTTTGATATTTTAGATAAAATTAATTTATATTATTGACATCTATAGTTTAATTTTACCAAAATTTTTACTAATATTTCATCCACGCTTATATACACTTGTGCATGGACGCCGACGCCACTAAGTTACTCATACAAAGCATAAATCATAAAAAATAAAAAAAATAAAGAAGAAGCAGCATCATTTTACTAGAAAGTCAATAGCCCAAATTGGCGATGCGGTTATGCTTGAAGATTTCATAGAAAGTTATACGAATCGGCCGACACATTATCTACAGAGTACAGCCCCACTCTCATTCCTAGATCCAAAGTAGAGCTGTAGGTTGAGTCGTATCAAATTTTAATAGATTTGTTTATGATTTAATTTGTATAAATTTGATTCATATTTAATTTATTTATTAAATATATTAAAATTTATAATTATAATTTAATTAATTTAATAAATAGATTCGATTAAATATATTAAATAATATTATTATATTTAATAATGTAAAAAAATATGAGATATTTTATTGAATATCAACATATAATTATGTATTTTATTAATATAAGAAATTATAATTAAACTTTAAAATTTAAAGAAAAATTACTAAAAAATAATACCATTAAAATTTATAATAATAAAACTAGCACATCAATAATATTGAATGTTCAATTTAAAAGTGTAATATTAAACGAATCTAAATTGCCTTCTTTCAGTTTCAATTGAACGAATGTTCAAAGAAAAATGTTATATCAATCATTTTTTTTAATTGTGAAAATATAAGTTTGAATATAAGAGTCCTATTTTTGTTATTACAAGTTTTGAAGGGTATTATTTTTATTATTTTTTTAAAATTAAATTAATTTAAGCATTATTTTAACAAAAAAAAAGTTAAAATATTAACTAATATAAAATAAAAATAATATCAATAATCATAAGTATTGTGATACATCAAAGTCAAGGTATTAAAGTCTCAAACATTAATAAAAAATTCTAACAAAAATATATATCATAAATTCTTTATAAGTAAAAACTTGTTTTAAATCTAAAATAAATAATAAATAATCAAAATATCCAAAATTAAACTAAATAACATATTATTATAAATTGATAAAAACACAAAAATAAAAGATGAAATGAATTTAAACATCATTTTAAGAATATTTTAAATTACAAACCTATAAAATAATTAAATAAGAAACAATTATTTATATATTTTAATAATTTTAGTTATTTACTAGAGCTACTTAACCTAATTTTTTAAATTGGTTAAACAAGTTGATCTATTTATGATCTAACATATATAAACTTAATTAAAACTTGATTATTGTGTATATAAATTATATTAAATTTATAAATCGTGTCAAAAATTATTGTCTTTAATCCTAAGACCGTTATCTTCAAAATAATAATAATAAATTAAAAAAATAAGGTGGTTGCAGGCAGAACAATTGAAAGATAACATAATATTGATGTTAAAAATCCTGTAATTCATGTGAAGTTATTAATGTTAATTTATCCACAGATCCTACAAAACTACATACGTGTGAAAGGAATTAAAATATGGATACTTTTATAAAAAAAAAAAAAAAAAAAAAAAAAGAGCATTTTTGTATAAAATAAGCTTAAATTTGAATACCATCAAAGCTATTTAACCTTCGGTAAACATCATACTATGTTAGAGCCTCAATTACGCTTTGCGAATCTTTATTGATCCACTCCAAGAGTTTATTAGTCAAATGGAAGGTCCACATACAACTCAATACTTAATGCGCACTTAGTCATTAGTTAGTTTTAATTTGACATCAAGAAGCATATTTAAGAAATATATTATCATTGATATATGGTAATTGTTCTCTCTTGAGGACAATATATTATTATTCAGTAAGACTGAGTTCTAAACTTATGGTAATTATTCTCTCTTAAGTACGATATATTATTCACTAAGACTGAGTTCTAAACTTGTATAGCATATATATTATATTTATAATTAAATTAGTATAATATAATTTGTATAAAGTGCACATAAATTAAATATATATAATTTATGTATAAATTAATATATTATTTTATAACTAATTAAATTATGTATAAAATAATATGATATAACGGAGCTTCAAGACTATCACTTATCATATCTATCAAATATTTCAGTCCCCGTAATACCAAATATATTCATTTTTTGTGTGTGTACTATTTCACGTCTGCTATGCTAATTTTATCTCGCTTAAGCACCAAAATAATTGTGAAAGACACCACAACAATGTCCAGATATTTGAGTTTTACAAGATGAGGAGCGAAGATTATAGAGGATACAAATTAAAATCAGCTTTAACACCACTTCTTAGATTAACTTTTTGAAATTTGATCAGCTCATGGTACTTATAATCTTACAAAATTCACATGGTATGAGTTAAATATATATACAAAATGATAGCAAGAGATAAATACCAACAATTTGATAGAATGCTAGTCTCATGTTACCTACCTCTCCAAAATTCCACTTTGCCTTTCTATATAAATGATTTGGCTGAATCTTTTCCAACTCAACTAAAAAGACCTAATTAATAATAATAATAATAATGAAGTTCTAAAAGTAAAAGCCATCCAGTTTTGTATTAGTAATTAATATTTACCTCAAAATAATATTTATTTTTTAATATTTTATAACTCATAATTTAATCTATAACTTTAAAATTTAACAATTTCAATATAATTTAATAATCTTTGCAAAAAGATTAGGGATCAAATTATGTTTTTGTGAAAATGTTAGGGAAATTTTGTTAAATAATAATGAAGATATTAAATTTAAAAAGATTAAATACTAAATTATGTATTTTAAATTGTTAGAGACTAATATCTATTATAAGATAAAAGGTTAGGACTCACATTATACAAAAAGCTTTTATTTATTGTTTGGGAATCTTTAATTGGAGCCAAAGTTACTTGCAAACTAATGTTGTGTTTAGATACGGACACGGTTGTGTTTATTATATTAATTAGGGTATAGCATGCTTGCGTAATTGCAAACATAGTTAGGACCAATTATCTAAGTTGGGTGATCATAAATCGGTTAAATATATATAGTTGTATTTCTTTATATTTTATGCAGCCACCCATAAAGCAAGCAAAGTACGTATGAATAGGTAAGAGTTCTTTGATAAGGACATAAACAACACTCCGGTTCATATATATTCCAATTATTTATATAATTTTATTTTTAATTTTTTCTAAAAAATATTTTTATATTATGAAAAAAATAATCTATTTTAAATTTTTTCTAAAATGTATGAAAATTGAACGTATGTTTATTTATTTTTTTTTTACAAATACATTAAAATATTAACATTTTATTTAAATTAATATTTATTTATGCCAAAAAATTTTGGAGGAAGTTGTGGCTCCATTCTCCCCTAGTTGTCATTTAAATATTAAAATACTTTTCTA
Organism: Elaeagnus macrophylla; assembly: GCA_029378325.1. NCBI lineage: Eukaryota > Viridiplantae > Streptophyta > Magnoliopsida > Rosales > Elaeagnaceae > Elaeagnus > Elaeagnus macrophylla. The sequence goes on along the minus strand of CM055648.1, from coordinate 17,965,253 downwards.
TGATGCGACCAAGTAAAGAGTAATATATAATATTATAGTATTTGTGCTCTCTCCATTGGAAAGGTACAATTAACAAACTCAAAATTAGGGTGGAAGGTGGATGATGATAAATATTTGGCATGGTGTGAATATAATAAATGAATAAGCCAATCATATATGATAATATAATATTACATGGAAAGACCTCTTCTTTTTAATAAGACATGGAAACCGTTTTTTGCTAACCTCAATCTCCAACTTATAGCCTTCATCATGGAAGATAGACAATTAGGAACCAACAAAAAAATATATTATATAAAAGGAAAAAAAAAAAAAAAACCAAACATTGTAAGGCATAAAAATAAAACTAGATATAGGTTTAGCTATTATAATTGGTGCATAGATATTGTCAAATATTACTTTTGACTCATTAAATTTCTTTAGTACAATTTATAAATTAAGTTGAAATTACATCATAATAGCCATAATTAACATATATTAAAGATTTTTTTTATTATTTAATTCCTTAAATTTTGAATTTTTCCACATAAAATTTATTATCTTTTAATTTGAACTAAATTTCTAAAATTTTAAAATATAATGAACATAATATTAGAAAAAAAAAATGAATTAGCAAAGTATACAATTCGATAATAAATGAAAAAATATCATAGTTCATCCAACTTTTTTTTTTTTTTAGATCATTGAATATTTATTGTGGTTGTGGTTGGAATTTGGGATATGTCTAAAGAAATATATTTTTTTAAAATATAACATATTATATGTAACGCCCTGATATTTTACATACAAATAAGGGCTTTATCTAAACATTTTAGAGATTGAAAACCTTGATACAATTAATTGTGGTTTTATTAAAAGAAAAATTGAAAAATTGTATTGACATTAAATGGAAAAAGATTTTATAGCTAAAAACCTTAGAAAGAAAAACTTGCCAAAAAGTTCAGCACTTATTAAAGTTTACAATTTATTAGCCAAGAAAAAGGGAACTTATTCTTAAAGAACCAATAACAATCCTCAAGCATTGCAAAATTCTCATCATGGTGTTCCTGAAAACGTGAAAGGAAGCTTGAGGTGAGTGAAATCACTCAGTAAGCAAACTTATCATACTTGAAACATTAAGCAACCACATGTAATAAACAATTTATTCAAGACAAACAACATGTCAATGCTTGTGTTTTCAATATGAATGTCGATGTAATGCATGGTCTCTACTTAAACAATGATCTTTAAAAACCATATTTCAAATAATGTCGTGACTCGTATCCAAAACATACATAAACTTATATTTCTTAATTGGTCGCTTCTCATAGCAAAACGTTCAAAAATGATCTTTCTCAATATGTCACGACTCATAACAAAACTGTTCAAAACTATATTTTATAGAATGCCATGAACTCTATCGCATGAATGGTGGAGCCAATACAAAATGTCACCCGTCGGTAACCAAAACAATAAATCGCCCGTCGGTGACCAAACAATAAATCACCCGTCGGTGACCAAACAATAAATCACCCGTCGGTGATTAGCACGCGTAAAGGGTAAGTGCAAGTGAGTCATAAAATCGTAGGGTCAAGGCTGGAATTCCATAACAAATGCTCACATGCAAAAATACATCCAAACCATATGGTAAGGAACCAAATATCCTCGGGTACCCAAGGACACCTCCCCCACACGGCTCAAAACAATTACAATATGTTCCCAATTAGAGTCCAATCATAACGATAGTCAAAAGCATTCTATCAAACCATTTTCAAAAATCTGTTTGATTTTTAAAGTCGAAAGTTATAATTCAAAACATGAGTTTTTAACATTAAAAGTTTTGAATGTCATGCATATGAACATGCTTATGTCAATACTACATAACCAATAATCAATTATGCAAACACAAAGCACATATACATACGAAAATGAGATCACGATATCTATTTAGCCATAACGGTTACAAACAAAACATATATGTAAAACCAACCATGAAAATATTCATACACAAACAAAGCAAACAATACTTAATATTATAAGTAGGGTCAGTCTACTTACCTGATACGAGCAACCAATACTGCTAAAATCACCGACTAATTCAATTGAGTTTAGCCTAAACAAATTATAATTGTATAATTATTAGATACTCATAATATATTAGGTATCCTCCTTTATATATATATATATATATATATATATATATATTAATACTTAGGTCTAACTCTTGTTTTTCCAAAAGTTTCATATTTTTATTCACAAAATTATTAGTTGTTTTCACTGTCAGCAGAAACTAAATAATTAATTTCAAACTTAATTGGTGTCATAAGATTACCAAATTTTTTAGAGTTTTCATAGAGGTATAGTAAAATTTTCAATAAATTTTTTAGGTAAAACCGAATGCTAAGCAATTACAAAAGTGATTTTTATTCGATAACTTTTAAAACTGCCAGTATAAGAAAATCAGCAATACTACTGGACTTAAATAATTTTAGAAAAATATTGAAAAATCATATCGAATTGAAATTTTAACCGTAGTTTTATAACTTAAATATTATTATACATAAAAAATTACAAATACTTTAGAATCTGTTTTCATAGGTAAAACGGGTTTTGAAACTAGTTCAATAAATCTGCTGTAAAATATTTGAGCAACAAACATATATAAATAAAAAATTCATAACATATATATATCTGATCTAAAAATCATAAAATTTTATCAAATAATAAATAAGACCCATATAACGTATTATAAAAATTTTCACAAATGTTTAACATTTATAACACCATAAATTAATTCCAAACTTTTTGTTTTAATCTGTCAGGTTTCCTGTTTCCAGCATAAAATTTTGACTTCAAAAAATTATATTAAATTAAATACATAGAATTTTATAGAGGTTCCAAAGACCAAATTTTTCTTATTGTGTATAGTTATAAAGACAAAAATTTTATCTTCAAATTGAAATCAAAACCCATATAAAACAACCCTAAAATTCGAGTAGTTCAAAAACTGACAGATTCAAAACACAAACTTCACAAATTCATAACAAATTCAATATAAATGATATTTTGACAAATAAATATTCGTTGAATTCTTCAAGAAGTATAGTTTAATATAAAAATAGTTTAAGATTTTATTGAATAGTATAAGGTTTCAAAACTAATTTATTTTCAAGATTCTGCAGAAAATTTGCAAACAATTACTTTATAAAATTTCTTAGAAAAATCACTAAACATTAACCATAAACCCTTAAATCATAACTGATAAAGTGATGGAGGAAAATTAACAAATGTACCTAGTTTACTTCATAAACTTCTATTCTCTTATGACTGTTGTTGTGAAAGACATATGTGAGAAGAATAAACGTAGGGTTTTTGTTTCTCCTTTGGTCTAGTAAATAATTTATATATTTTGTTCTAATAAAGAGTTTATATGTGAATAGAAACCTATTCTTATTAGGATATTCTAATTATTATTGTCATATTCTTTGAATTAAATAAGAGTCTAATATACCTTAGATAACAAATTCAAACCTACCTTCTGCTTTATCTTTAAAGAGTTTATTTATACTTATAATTCTATTTTAAAATTATAACTTACTCTCAAATAACTCTTTATTTTTAATAATTAATGTTATTTAAAATTTTGGGATATTACATTATATGCGTTCTATTAGTATTAATTGTTGATTTTTCCTCACCTCTAACACTTTTTTTTAATTTATTATAAAAATAAAAGATTAAGATGAACTAATTTTATTATGTGTTAATGCTCCCGATGTATGTATGTATATATATATATATATATAAAAGGGATTGAGAAAGAGGTTTTGAGACCTAAATATAACATATAAGATGGTAGTTATTACATTTTTTAACAATTTAAATTTTTAGAATAATTTATTGCTAATGATCTTCTAATTAACATGATATCAATTGCTTTGATTCAGAGCATGTAAGGACTTAATTAGATTCCATTTTCTAAGAAAGTCCATCAAGTAAGAAAAATGTTAAATTAAAATTAAAATATGATATATATCCCGTATTTTAATAATTTAAGGTTTTAAAAATTGTTAAGGAATAAGTTATTGTGCTCAAACCTTTTTGAAAAACCAAAAAAGTTCATCAATAAATTTTTAGGATATTAATCTATTGCTAATAATAAATAAATAAATAAAAACTGTGTTTAGAATCTAGAAATGCTCATAAGTGATTGTTGAATCTCCAAAAAGAAGTGATGCCATACTAACCATTCTTAGTGGAACTGACAAGCCACTTTATATTGCACTTGAGAATAAGACCACAAATAGGGAAAGAAAAAAAAATCTAGGCTTTGCCAGAAGTTTCTTTTATTCTTTTTTTGAAACAAATGCACAGAGAATATGAAAATGAAAATCACTAAGGAATCATCCAACCATTTAGAGACACGCTACTACCAACCACTATCTTTCTAACTTTACACACCTCATTGCCAACCATAACCTACTTGTACAATTATAATAATGTTATTTTAATTTATCCTATCTTTCAATTCTTTATAACTTTATTTTTCCTGACTTTAGCAGATCATTTGATCTGAAATTGAGTATTATCATAATGATATTTGGGCACTTCTTATTGAACATGCCATTCGACCTCTTCCAATTGAACTGCATGTTTTTCTAATTTTATTAATACAATTAAAGAACACGAGAGGATCCATTCAGCAGCAACTACAGTCTTCACTACAATATATATATATATATATATATATATATATATATATATATATATATATATATATATATATATATATATATATCTCAATCTTAAACGAACAGTGAATTTTAATTGATTTTTTATATAAAAAAATTATTATTTTTTATTAGATGATATTCAATATTAAAAGAATTTAAATTATCGTAGTTCAATTTAATCAGTATTCAAAAAAAATATAATAATATTTTTTTTAATTGTAAAGATATATGATTTAAATAAAAAATATTATTTTTATTATTAAAAATTTTGATTGTTACTATTTTTGTTATTTTATAAATTTTTTTTTTCATTTCACTTGAGTTAATTAGAACATGAACCAAATTCCATTGCTCTATATTCTCATATTGATTAAAGATAATTAAAAATTATATTTTTATGCTTATATATGGTTGACCCTTTTTAGATCAGACAACTCATCGACTTTCTGAAATCTACACATTTAACATCTTATAAGAGTTTCAATCAGTCTATTAGGCCAAAGAAACCTTGTGGATATCATCTTGAAAGATGAATAATCTATTTGTATCTAGTGAGCTGCATTTCCATGAACTGTGTCTATTTTTTTTTTATCACAACACTTTATGAAATGTTTAGGTGAATTTTGAATGAGAATATAATGTAATGAGATCTAAAGAGTTTCTCCTAAGAAATTATTAATACAAATAACTCAATAAAATATGATATTAATCAAACAAATTAAAAAAATAAATATATTAATTTTATAAGAGACAGATACTTATATAAAAGGGAGTACAACCACAAGGGTACTAATTAAATTATGTTATTTATTCTTTTAAATTATAAGTAGTATTATTTAATCTATTTATTTAAAAAAATAGTTAATTAAGAATAAATCACGTAATCTTAATGATTTTTTAATTAAAATATTATTTTTAAATTAATATTTTAATATCAAAATATTAAAATAATATAATTTATTTTTAATTGACATATTAAAAAATAATATTTTAATTAAAAAATTATTAAAATTATGTATTTTATTTTTAATTGACTTCTTTTAAATACCAAATAATACTATTTATAATTTAAAAAATAAAACAAAAAAATAACCTATTATAACATTTTTCCCTACATAAAAATATACTAGTAAAAGTACAAGTCCCAATCGTTATTGAGTCCATAAACGAAACTCTATCTATCACTTATTATAGAAACGAAAGAAAACCCGACACGTTAATGAGAATTTGTTTTCCAAATAAAATATTCTTGATAAAAAATAAAAAATAACTCATTAGCACACTCCTAAATTATTAAAATTTGATTGAGATTTATCAATCACATGAGTGCTTAAGTCATATTTAAGCTCAACATTTAATTTTATCCTAAACCTCAAATTTGTATTTTATTGTCTAAAAAAATCACAATTTTATACACAATTGTCCAACAAACTAAACTACACTCTTATATTTTATGTTTAATGAAGGAAATTTTCGTACACCCGTTAATCCACTTTCTCATTTATCTTAACATTTGTTTGTAACTACTTAAAAACACATACTTTATATCTAAATTATTTTATTTATTTTTAATTAATTTTTACAATATTTTTAAAATAAATATAAAATTATTTTTATTATATTTTAAATTAATTATGAAAATAAAATAATATTTATAATTTTTATTAGATATGATAAATTAGAGTTCTTATTGAATGCAATCATTATTTTATTATCATGTTTAGAATACTTATTTAATATGATAATAGATTATAAGAAGTAATTAATATAAGAATAATTTCGTCCAAAAAAAAATATTAAACATAATTTAAATTTTTATATATAGTATATATATATAAATAGTAATAAAATTATATATATATATATATATATTCAAAAGAAATAACACTTGACAATAATTTTAAATAGAAAATTAAGGAGTATGCTAGCAATCCTCTTTATTCTTTGACAGTACGTTCCGTTCTTCTAATATAATAAGGTGACATGACATTATTTTAATTTATTATATTCTCAATTTTTGACACAACAAATAACTTCCCAGAATAAAATATCAATCTACTATACCAAGAGAATGGGATCCTTTATTGTAATGTCAAAATAATTATAATAGACCAAAATATTTCTTCTATACAGTCTATAGACAGTTGCGTGTTTCTTTCTTTCTTTCTTTCTTTCTTTCCTTTTTTTTTTTTTTTTTTTTGACTCACAAGGACATAGACAATTTGATTTTGATTAAATTGACATTTTGGCAATGAGAGTGCCTGATATGATATTCCCTTTTCGATCTAAAAGATATGGACATAAGCAAAAAGAGATGTCTACGAGATTTATATTCCAAAAGTAGAAGTAAAATAAGTTAGAGTAGGTTTTGTTACCAAATTTTCACAAAAATATTACTATATACCATAAAAATATCACAAACATAATTAATTTATCATAATTTTATTTGATATAATTTTATAAGTATTATTATAGTATTAAATCAAACTTTACTATATTATTGAAGATATATTATAATTTATGATATTTTGACTTTTCCTTTTCACAGTTATGTCGTAATGCCATTTGTAACTTTTGTCCAATTTTTAAGCAGTGTTCAAAAAAAAAGTTAAAAAAAATACTTATGACACTTTTTAAAATTTATAATTAAAAAAATAACATCATATATTTAACTCATATATTTTTATTAAAAAAATAACTCAACCTAGATATTTCTTATTGAGTATGTTGAACTTTAGGTAGTTAGATTCATTTGATATATTTCATTTAATATTACTTAAATATTATTTTTATTATTATAAATTTTAGTATTTTTATGTATAATTTTTTTTTTTTTTAAACAAGTAGAATTATACATAGGACTTTTTATAAAATAAAAGAGAGATATTCTTACATGCAGATCTTATAGTTAATACATCGCATTTTTTTACATATATTAGTACTTGTGAGATCCTATCGTACAAATAAAAAGATTATGTTTCAAAATTATACAGAATAACAACATATAACTATGTTGAGATCAACATCTTCTGTGCATAAATTGGATTAGAAATCCTAAATACCAAGCAAGATATATATATATATATATATATATATATATATATATATATATATATATATATATGGCAGGTTTTATAGTCTCTATTTTTTCACATAAATAATTACACAAATTAATAGCATTTAAATTATGTTTTAATTGATGGCTAAGATTTCTCTTATTTTCATGTTGAAGTTACCAATAACTCATGCATTTATTGCTGTTACATTACTTTTTACAACAATTCTTTCTCTTAATTAAGTCTAATTTCTCTGTTCTCACCGATTATTTAGTATTAAGAAAAATGTAATCAAAGAAATAATAAAAATTAGATAAAAAAAAAAATGAATGCATCTAGTTGGCATCGACTTCAAAGTTTTTGTTATTATGTATTTATTAGAGTAACAAACTTGCATAAAATATAACTATTTTCTTTATTTTTGTGGAAGATCAGTAGTTTTCTAACTAAAAAATTTATATTATAAATATAAAATTTTAACAAAACATATTTATTATTTTGCAACAATTCTTTTTCATCGGCCATATATATATATATATATATATCATTTTTTTTTAATCAATAACATAACTATTGTGCTTTATTAAAATATGTACAAAAAAAAAAAAAAAAAGCCATCAAGTTGTTTTACTTGCGTTACTTTCTTGGCGGATTACCTCTATTAGAATTTATGAACATGTAGTAAAGAAAATCGTTTGATATCAATTAATAAAATTAATTTGAACTTCTTAAAACAAAGCAACCTTACATTATTTTAAAATGAGATATTATTTATCATAACAAATGAGGATTTTAAAGAATGTATCTCTTTATAAAAACAATAATATATCTTGCAAATTATCCTCATATTCTTCCCAAAGATGAAAAAATAATGCCGCCTAGTTTTAGTCATAAAAAAAAAAAATGATAAATTTTAAAAGGATATCTAATTTCAAAAGCCAAAAAAGATATTGCACTTGCACTCAGGTCTCAAATTTTATTTTGGAAAATGTTAAAAGCTTTATAATATTCTAAATTTAAAAAAAAAAAAAAAAAAAAAATTACTATGTTTTCAAGTCTTGCTCCACACATGTGGTGACCTTTAACCCCTCCTCCAAATACCTTAAAAGGTTAGACATTTCAATTGTTAAAGAAAAATACAATATAAATATTATTATTATTTTGAAAATTTTTAGGAATTATTGAAGAATAATAATAATAAAAATCTATATATATATATATACATATTTTATTTTATTTTATTTTTTTTCATTTTTTTTTTTTTGTTATATACAAATCTCATCACAAATAACACATACGCCAAAATTATACTAAAAAATTCACTACCAGACGTACAAGTACCTAAATAAATTTTTAACATAATTTTTTTTTTAAACTTTGATGAAAACGAAAAAAAAAAAAATTTGCAATTAAATTAATTAATACTAATTAATTGGAGTAAAGAGATAAATTAGACTTAAATAAGAGATAAACATTTTATAAAGTTATATCAGTGTAATAAATGCACGAGTTATTGGTAACTTCCAAGTTCCAACATTAAAACAAGAAAAATCTTAGCCATCGTAATTTGAGACAGTCTCAACGAAATAAATAATTAAATTTAAGTGATATAGGCATTTGAAGACTCATCTTTCTAACATAAGCAACAAAAATAATAAATAAATAGCAATTAGACGTAAGAGTAAAGTAATAAATATTTTTTAATTTTAATATAGTTTATATATGTTAGCACATATATTAAAGGTACTACAATTTTATAAACTCATACAATATAATAATATAAATTGATAAATTTAATTAGACTCTAATCTTAAGCAATAAAATTAACAACCACTCAACAACTAAATTTATTAAATGAAATAAAGAATTATATAAACTCAATAAGATAAATGTCAATATTTCTATCAGTCAGGACCACTTGTTTTAATTGCTTAGACTGCTATCACCAGTTGTCACTACAGTTACATGCTCACAATTATCTCGTGTACATTATATGCTCACAACTATCTCGTAGTGTGTATAACATGCAAACATATAAAGTGTTGAAATTTACATGAGTGTATGATACTGATAACAAATAAAGCACCGTAAAAAAAATATACAAAAATATTCTATCAGTCAGGACCACATGAATTTTATATTACTTACACTGCAATAACACTAACAAAAACTAATAAATCACAACACTTATAAATGCTCACAACATAATCTAAAGATGTACTAATTACATGCTCACAACTTATTCTGTGTAAAAAAGAAGGGTCCATAAACTTACACACACAATATATAAGTGTATAATATATTACGTGAGCTATCATGTTATAGCCCTGATAACAAATTAATTTTTCTTAATTATATGTATATTTTTAATATTAAATAAATATTTATTATAGTAATAATTATATTGAATTTTTTTTTTACATATTTTGATATATTTCAACAATATTTAACTAAATATGTGAACTTACAATACTTATAATATTAAATAATAATCTAAAGTAGTTACTAATATATGTATAATTTGTTCTGTCTATTTAATAAAGATTAGGGTTACACATATAAAATTATAATTGTATATTAACACACACACTTCACACATTCATATGTGTATATAATATAAAAATGGAGCTTAACATATTATAGCCCTTTAGACCAAATTAATTATAAAAAATTAAAAATTAGAAAAAAAAAAAAATAACTTGATAAGTATAGTTTTGGAAAAATATTAAATAAATATTAATTATTCATATCGTCAAAATTTATTATATGTTATTTTATTCTAAATTTTAACTTTATCTAATATTATTGATATATTTCAACAATATTTAATTATAATATGTGAATAAAAATTATTTATAAATTTTCTTGTAAAGTAGTTAATATATTATGTATTTCCTTAGTTCTTTCACTAAATTTTAGTATTATAGTCTGTCTTATATTATTTATTAACACATATCCTTAAATATAGTATAAATCTGTAAAATTATATAAATCATATCTTCATTTTTTACACTTTCATATTTTTTCTTTTAGTTGTTAATTTTAACACTTATAAATTTTAATGTATTCATTGAGCATATTTAACTTTAGACTTAGATTATTTAGTTAAAAAATTAAAAATTTATGCAATATCAATACTTATTAACTTATTATATTTTCATTTTTTTATAGATAATTCTTCATTAAGAAGTTAATTGGAATGTATTAACTTATATATTTTAAAATTTAGAGTTAATTCATATCGTCAAAATTTATTATAATATGTAAAATATTTTATTCTAAATAAAAAAAAATTTAACTTTATCTAATATTATATTATTTTACATTTTATTATAATATTTAATTAAATTTATTTAAAATTTTCTTGAAAATTTTAATATTTACTTTAAAAGATTCCTTAGTTTTTCACTAAATTTTAGTATTATTAGTCTGTCTTATATTATTTATTAACATATATCCTTAAATATAGTATAAATCTTAAAATTTTAAATCATATCTTATTTTTTACACTTTCATATTTTTTCTTTTAGTTTTAATTTTAACACTTATAAATTTTAATGTATTCATTGAGCTTTTCATTTGATTAGATTTTTAGTTAAAAAATTTATTTTATGCAATATCAATACTTATTAACTTATTATATTTTCATTTTTTTATAGATAATTTTTCATTATGAGTTAATTGTAATGTATTAACTTTTATATATTTTTTTAGAGTTAATTCTATGTCTTTATTATAATATGACATAAAAAAAATTTAGTATTAAATAAAAAAAAATATCATAACTTTTATCAATTATATATTATAATATATTTTTTATTATTTAATATTTAAATATAATTTTCATTTATATAATTTTTTTTTTTATTTCAGCCTCTTAAAAACGGAAATTTTTAGCTTCATTCAAATAAAGTATATACTTTATACCAGGTAATGATTTGAAATGTGTGTACTTTTTTATCGAATAATATTTAGTATGATTTAAATTTATAACTTAAAATAAAATTAGTGCCTGTCTTACCCTTAAATCATTAGTGAACCACAACTTGCCTTTATTTATTAGTATTTTTTTTTTCTCGATAAAAAGCCTTATTTATTAATTGATTGACTTTTGTTTTCACTTTTCATGTGCGGTCTGGTAAAATTTCGACGTCAACATACACGAACTACAATAAAATGATTATTATAATTGCTCTTTCAATTCATGGAGAGACAAATCCCTTGAATTAATGATCAGCAGCATAGCAAGTTCAACATTTTAATTAATTTAAGAGAAAACCTAGATATTCTTACGCATGGTTTGAATTAATATATATCTTACCTATATTATTACACTAGGATATGATGTAAAAATAATTTTCTTTATATAAAAAAAAAAAAAAACTGTTTGGAGGAGATGAATTATTATCTCTATCAAAATTTAAATTTACGATTATTTAATTATGAGGCATAGTTATTTACTAAATAAACCAAGAAATGAGGCCCAAAAATGTTAAAGAATTGTTATATATTAGTTCTGGTAAAAGCTCTGTTGAAAGATTAAGAGGTTATTTATTAAATTTTTTTATTTGTTATATTTTGATTCATAAGAATTGTATATATATAAGACATTTTTTTTTAGTAAATATATATATATATATATATATATATATATATATATAATACTTTTTTTTTTTTTATATACTAGTGTCGCCTTAAAATCACCTACACGTGAGTATAATTAAGCTATACAGATGTGTAATTGAATTAATTAAAAACTTGCGGATTAAAATATGAAGGAAAAAGAATAAGAAGAGAAAACAATAAAAGTAATACTTTTTAAAATTTATAATTATAAAAATAGTATCATTTATATTTAAATTTATATTTTTATAATTAAAAAATAATTGATACATTATTTTAATTTGAATAACGAAAATTTAGACACATTTAATGTTGAACATTCAACATTATTAAGTACTATTTTATTATTATAAATTTTAGAGGTGTTATTTTTGTTAATTTTCTTTAAAAAAACCTATGGTGCATAAATAACTTAGTTATTCAACTGATTTTATTTTTAACCCTCTTCAATAAAAAAAATATATGTTCAATTTCTTTTAACACTAAAAAACATATGTTTATTTACGTTAAAAAAAAAATGAATATATATATATATTTTTTACTTAAGAAATTAAAAATAAAATTTTATGTATGAAGGGATGTTATATCATGTAATTAAAAAAATCAAATTTCTCTTAAATTAATTCAAGTAGATATGATGACATTTAGTTATGGAGAAATATATGTTTATACATGTTGGTGGTTGACTAGTATGCCATTCAAGGGTAGATATAAGTTTTTATTTTAGTACACATACGTTTGATTACCATATACTCTTGTCTTTGTAGAATTGGAAAGGGCATTACCGCATTAATAGCCAAATGCATATATACATTTTCTTTATTTGACTACAATTATTTTAAAATATTAACTTAAGGCTTTGAGTTCGAATCATACGTACGTTTGATCTACAAAAATCTCATGTCTAATATTTAATTAGAAATGCCTGCGTTTTTCTATATATCTATATAAAATTATTTCTACATAAAACTATATATCAATTCAAGAAAATGGTTATATTTTTGTTGCTTGGAACTATTTATGTAATTTAAAAAAAAAAAAAAAATAAATATATATATATATATATATATATATATATATATATAACTTAATATACGTATCAATTCATATATGATAAATATAATTGACCTATGTTATATATTAAGTGAACTAATATTTACTATAATGTATCAATTCACTGACTTTATATTCAATTTAATATTGACTATAATTTAAGATATGACATTTGGTTAAGCATATTTTTCACAAAGTAGAGAAATTTCACTAATTTTCTGCTATAAATGTGACAATCTAAATGTCTAATAAGTCAAAATCAAAATTCCCATTTATGCCTAAAAATCAAGACTTGAGCTCTTCAAAAATCAAAGAATCAAGTGAATATTTGGGTTGTTATAGTAGGATAACAACTTTTCGCAATATAAACAGGAATGGACTTCAAATGTCTAAATTAATTTTGTGTTGGATAAAAGGATACAAATTTTTCCCACTTTTTAAATAATTTTTTAACACATTTATCACAAATTAATAGTACATGCAAATACACAAAAATGTAAGACTAAAATTGAGGTATTGTTTGAATACTTGGATACAATACTTAAAAAAAACAGTTATTTGAAAAGTATTTTTTATTATAAGTAATTTTACAGAAAAGTAGTTATGCATTGGAAATAAAGATATTAAGCACTTATAATTGTTGTAATTATTAAAAGAGACCTAATATTAATGTCATGAAATTAATTATTTTAAAATTAGTATTCTTATGATATAAAATTAATTATATATATATATATATAGAGAGAGAGATTAAATACGTACTTATTTTTTTGGACTATGGAAGGAATTAAAACAAAAAAATTAGAAGGTTAAGTTTCAAATAATACCTAAAAATTATTTTAATATATAAATATATATTATTGTATAAAAATAAAAATAATTTTTTATATTTTTTATTTTGTTCCGTATTATTGGTATAAAATGAATTAAATATATATATTTTTAATATATCATACACTTACACATGCATATAAAATTGTTATGAATAATAATAAAACATGGATCATTATAATGCATAGAATAATTAATAATGAAAAGTATAATTTTAATTTGAAAAAAATAGTTGTAGGTATAAAAATTTAAGTAAGTATTTTACAAAGGAATATAAAACGTTCATAATTTTAATAAATTTTAACTGATAAAATTAAAAAATATATAAAAAATTTACTCTAATAAAATTTTATGTAAAAAATACATATTTAATATATATATTTAATATTTTATTTATTATATTATCTTTATAGAGAATCCGACTTCTATCATACAGGTATATCATTATAATTCGTCAATTATAAGATAAATTTTTATTTAAAAAATTTATATCTACGATAAAAAATACAATATTTATGTATAAATTAGGGATGAAAATTTGACTTGATGGTTCGAGTACTTGCGAGTATTCGATCCGTTTGGATTAGATCAAGTCGGGATAAAACGGATCAGAACATTATCTATTTTATTTAAAATAATTCGATTCATGGAAAAAAATTCGTTCATTTTGGGCACCATTAGAGTATCTATTTATTTACTAAAAATTTTATTTACATAAAAAATTATAATATTTTTTTTAAATTTTTTTTAAATGGGTCAACGGTTCAATTATTTTTGATCTTCAAATATTACTTGAATTGAATCGAACCAAATGTTTAAAATAATTTAATTTAATTTAAATCATTGGTTAAAATATATAGAATTGAATCTGATCTTACCTGACTCGTTGCCACCAATAAATCTAACGTTAAAAATTGTATACCTAAAAATTACAAAGCTGACATATAAGCTTAACAATAAATGCAGATTACAAATCTTGAATTTATATTTTACTTTTCAACAAAATCACGAATATGACGTAATTATTTGGATGGGTCGACCGTGCCCACTCAATAATTGGAAATCATGATATCCATAACCACGGACCCCACAAGCAAAATATAGCGCGTGAACTCATGCTCCTTACTATTAGTGTATTTATAACAAACCGCCACTCCATCCGTCTTCCTCTTGACAAAATCCCCGAACGCCAATTACTCAGTTACCCGGTTCTTTGACCCAGATAGAGTTTCACGCTTGACCTCCTTCATACACGCGCTAATCATGCGCTTGAATATTGTCTCACCCAAACAATGAAACAAATCTCTACTCCCTCAGTAGTAACTTCGTCACTTTTCTCCAAATGCCGACGGGTACAGTAATCTCCGGTGAAAGATTAACCGGAATATGACGTCATCAAAACACAATTTTGGCAGGTGGGGGTGCGCAGGTTAATCGAGGCGTAGTGCGTAGATAAGATAACTAATCCACCTGATGCGCACGTTAGCGAAATGGGGGAAGATAACGACCATAAATCTTCAACTTATTTGTAAGCATTGACTAACCAATTTGAATCCTCTCTGTATAACACTCGCAGACAAATACAATCCCCCATAAAGAAACCAAAAAAAAAAAAAAAATCTAATTAAATAATATTCTTCAATTTCTTTCGAAAAATTAAACAATAATTGAGGAAATAAACTAATTATAATAGTAAAGTACATCTAATCGGAGGATTAAAATACCATTAATAGTTCGGAAGTCATTTTTAAGCTGTCGTGCTCCTCATTCCATTCTTCTGCAAAATGATATGACTTAGGGTTTCGGTTCTGCGATACCAAGGGTTCCAATTGGGACTCTCTATTGTCAGTTTTGGAATTTAGAACTGACAAGCAAGGAAATAAAAAAGAAAATAATTTACAAGTTCTTAAGTTGGCTCTTAAAGGTTCATCTTTTTTTGAATTTGTTTTCTGTTGTTTGTTTGGTTGCTGAGAAAGCTGAAGAAAGTTAAGGGAACTTGTTTTTGGTATTTACTGTTATCTTTAAGTCTGAAGAAGTTGTAATTTGATTTTAACACTAAATGGAACAGACTCAAACACTTTGATTTATTATGTACAAAACTACAAATTACATATAAATGTGTGGTTATGTGCAAACATTTATAAAAATTTTAGTTTTTCATTAAATCCTTCCCTTTTCTTATGTTTTCTAATAAACAAAGTCATCTTTTCTGGTAGTAATTTCATCGTCCTTGTAATCGTAGTAACTGAGGCAACGATAATCATTTGGGCAATTTTCTTTATTCAATCTTGTTTCTTTGTGTCTGTTTTCATATACCATGTTCTACTGCTTTTATTATTAATATTATTATTTTTATTATTATTCCTTAAACATACTCATCTTTGCTATAAAGCTCGGGATTTTGTTTTTGCTCTAATGCAATGAATATTGTGTGTGGAAACTACATGATTTTTCTGCTTATATTTCTAAAATTGGCTCTGATAATCGAGAAACTTTCAATTAGCCTTATATGATTGACATCTATGTTTAGAATCTCTTGAAACTTATGTTTCTTTGTACTCCGATGCTCTTTTTTGTGCTCTGATTCAATATTCACTTTTTCTTAGTTATTCTCCATCTCTGCTCTATCGACCTTTCGATACTTTTATACTGATGTTTCACAATTGGAAATTGAATTACTCGTCTTTTTTTCTTATTTCTCTTTTTACCAAAGACTTATTTTGATTTAATTGTCTGTGTTGTCAGTTAAACGAGCATGAATTCTTCATCTGCACAGTTTGTTAACTCAAGAAGGATGGCTGCATATGAGGCTATCCACCAGATTGGCATGTGGGACGAAAACTTTAAGAGTAATGGTATTTTAAATACATCAGCATCCATAATTTTGGAGGCAGAAGCCAAAGTAAATAATCAGGTGCAAAATTTTCAGAACTGCTTTCTGATTCTAGTTGCTTGTGCCATTTTTAGCTAATTCTTAGTCTTATTTGAATTCACTAGTCAGAGGATTTTTCAAACGGGATGCTTCGATCTTCAGACAAGAGTGAGAAAGAAACAAATAAACCATTTGATAAGGTAACGGTAATTGGTGCCCCGTACTCTCTCAATGCACAAGTTATCTATTTTCGTTCTTCAACTGATTTAGTTCTCAGCATATTTGGTTATATTGGTTAGTTCTCCTTTTAAAATTTCTTTTAGTATAGAAAATTAGTAGAGTAAAGATTATAACCTAGCATGTCCGAAACAAGAAGGATTTTGCTTCATCTAAATGTTTGATTGTTCTTTGTCAAAGTGAAGTATGATGCAGTAAGAGGACTCTTTTCTTTAGGGGATTATATTTGCACAACTGTAAAGAATAGCAACAAGATAAGCAATATCTGATCAAAGATACTTGTTATCAAATCATTATGCTTGTTTCTTGGTTGCTTTAATTATAAAATGAGAATTTAAAAGTGAATATGGAGAATTAATGCAACATTCCTAGATAGGGATCCTGGTTTATGTTGAATTTTGTGGATCAATGGGTTGCTATATTGCTGACAATTCATTTGATCCTCTGTTTTTATTATTTTTGGTGTTCAAAAATGTCTACAAGCTTTTGACACTTTGCATCTTAAAAAATAAAAATGCAGGTACAGAGGCGTCTTGCCCAAAATCGGGAAGCTGCTCGTAAGAGCCGATTGCGAAAGAAGGTATTGCTATCTCATTTATTTATTTGTATTTTTGGGATTTGGGGATTGTGGGGTCGTGGGAATTTCAGAAGGTGCCATATTTGTGACTGCTACGGTAAGTTGATGTGAGTTTGTTTTGCAGGCTTATGTTCTGCAGTTAGAATCAAGTCGTCTGAAGCTGATGCAACTAGAGCAAGAGCTTGAGCGAGCCAGGCAACATGTATGAGCCAGATTAGCTTTCCCTAGAGCTTCTTAAATGTACTAATTATATTTTTGATACAAAAATATAAAGTGCTTCTATATGATATCATTTGAAGTAGTGAATTTGTTCTGCAGGGCATATATATGAGTGGGGGATTAGATGCTAATCATTTCGGGTTCTCAGGAACTGTGAGCTCAGGTTTGCTCTAACATGTCATTCGTTTAATCTCGTAATACAGCTACGTATTTCAATTTTGCATTTCTTTAGCACGCTTGTAATTTCTCATGTTTCTGTTTTGATTACCCTTTGTGGTTTCACTATAATAGTGAGAATAGTTATTTACGGAGAAATATTTTTTAGATGACGTCTATCTATTGAATTTCATTAAAGGTTTAACTTATATTAAACTTATTTTTCTCTATTTCTACGCACACAAGAGTATTCCATGGCTCTCTGGTCTAATCTTTCTCACTCTTCTTTCTCTTTCTCTCAGCACATTTACAAAGTATATTATATACTTATATGAGATCAAAAGTGAACACTCAAAAGTTTCATAACTCAATAAGGGAAGTCTTTGTTGGTACCCTAGTTATACAATTTTAAAATAAACTTTGCTTTTACTTTTCAGCAATTACTGTAAGTTATTTGACAAATCTAATTTGTCAGGTTAATTGCTATTTTCTATGTGAACTTCATTTTGCATGGCTCTCAAAATTTCTCTTTCTATGTGAACTTCACTTTGCTATTTTCTTGGTTGCATGGCTCTCAAATCAACTTATACTCTAATATTCATAGGATGCTGGGTCATTTCGTATGTGAATCGGGAGTATAGTTCTGCTGATCTTGATTCCTTGAATATGTCAACATATTGGCAATATTACTCTTTTCATATGGAAACTATATCCTTTCAGATTCAGTACACCAAAATACACACCATAGATATAAAATGGTCCTGCTTTTGAAAAGGGAAACTTCCATAATGCAGCTATTGCTGATATTTAAATTGCAAGTATTTTATTGTCCCGAATCCTGACGCTTCTTAATATTTTATGTACTTTTTGCTTATACTCAAAATCTTGTTCGTTTTCTTCCTCATGAACTTTTTATTTGTTATTCTCTACAATTACCACTTTATGGATTCTGCAGCTGTTGCTACGTTTGAGATGGAGTATGGACATTGGGTGGAAGAACAATGTAGGCAGATTAGTGAATTGAGGGCTTCTTTACGAGCTGACGTTAGTGATATTGAGCTCCGGATACTTGTGGATGGTGTTATGAGGCACTACTTCGAACTTTTTCGGATGAAAGCAAATGCTGTGAAAGCTGATGTTTTCTATGTGATGTCTGGGATGTGGAAGACATCAGCTGAGAAGTTCTTTTTGTGGATTGGAGGGTTCCGCCCTTCAGAGTTGCTTAAGGTGATGTCTGATGCCATTTACATCATTGATGAAAATAATGCCTCTCATGTTACTACAGGTAGCTTTTAGAACTTGTTAAGAGTTATTTTGATTACAGGTTTTTGCGCCACATCTTGAACCCTTGACGGAGCAACAATATTTTGATGTTTGTAACCTAAAACATTCATGTCAACAAGCAGAAGAAGCTCTTTCGCAAGGTATAGATAAACTCCAGCAGATGGTTGCGGAGACAGTAGCAACTGATCAACTAGGTGAAGTAAATTATGTACCACCTTTGGTTACTCCACAGATGGGTATTGCAATGGAGAGGTTGAAGGCTCTTGTTAGCTTCGTGAACCAGGTAACATTGTATTGAGATTCTAATATTTATTCTTTTCCAAATTCTTACACTCTGTTTTTTTGTTTATAAGGCTTGCAAAAGCTAACCTGAACAAGCTTTTGTCCAAACAGGCTGATCATCTACGGCAGGAAACTCTGCAACAGATGCATCGAATCTTGACAACCCGCCAGGCAGCTAGAGGACTGCTTGCCTTGGGGGAGTACTTTCAACGTCTTCGGGCATTAAGCTCGCTTTGGGCTACTCCTCCGTGTGAGCCTACCTAGCCTTACCATGGAAGGGTGTACAAGCTAAACTCAAAATCTAGACGAGATAATCAGGACAGAGGCTATGGTTCCACTGGTAATGCCATTTCAAACGTAATGTAGGCATTACCAGCTCTGCTGAAAATTTTCAAGCAGCCTCCAGTTTCAGAGAAGTTGTATATATGAATGCCGATTTTGTCTAGGTTTGTTAGCAAATTTAAGCGCTTTTGTAAATTATTTAAACAAAATTACACAATTTAGTATGTCATCTCATGTAGCTATTTACTTGATGATCCTTGTATTTGATAACTTTGTTGAGTATTCTGTATATTGGTTTCCTTGTGAAATAATAGGGGGGAAAGAAAACTCAATTTCTTTAAGCCAAAAGAAACACATGCTCAGTGTACTCTTTCTAGTGAAAACTATATTTGATAATTGATAGTGGATAAAACCACCCTGTAGGATGAGCAATGATAGATTTTCAATTTTTTTTTTTTTTTGGGGTCAAACATTATCTTTGTTGCTTGGTAGATATTACCAAGAATGCAAGCTAATGAAAATTAAACATTTTCTTTTCTTATTTAAAACCAACAGTACCTCCATATATATAGATAGGATGTCCTTTCTTGAATACAAAATAGTTTAACTAAGAGAGTCTATATGAATTAAAATACTGCAAAGGGAATAAGGATTACCTGCATCATCTCTTGTAAAACACATTGGTGGTTCCATGCAAATCCACTGTTCCAAGTAGAACTCCTAGCTCTTTCTCTAATAAGGAACCAATCCATGATCATTCAATATTTTGTTAGTACAAATTCAGAAGAAGAAAAAATTGAACTATTTATGTAGTAGCATTCTACTTCAAAATTTCAATTGGAGGAAACACGTGTTTATACCTCGGAGATTTTCAAACAAAACTGCAGTTTCTGCCTTTGCAGTTTGCGGGAGTCTTCTCTTTTCTGTCAGTCACAAGTTCTACCCTCAACCATTAATCCCAAAAATGTTTTTTTTTTTTTTCCTTTTTATCCTGGTGCATAGAAAATAACAAAATTTAATTGGCTTGATTTCACAATTATTTTATTATCTTTTATTTTAAATTTTATATTTAATTATTAATTAATATATCACTTAATCCCCTTTCCCTCACATCTCCGAATCTGATGACTAAAAAAAGGTCAACTCATGCTTTAATCGATCAAATTTTATTTTTTTATAACTAAAATAAAGAAAAGACTTATTAAAAAGAGGGTTGCACCGGATAGAGACATCCTAGTTGGTAAATTTAACCGCATGAATAATTTAATTATTTAATTAATTTTATTTTTAATATTTTTTCAGTAAAAAAATATATATTTATTTTCTTTTAATACTAAAAAATATATGTTAATTTACGTTATAAGAAAAATAAATATAAATATAAATATAAATATATATATATATATATATATATATATTTTTTTTTTTTTTAAAAATTAAAAATAAAATTTTATGATTATACAATTAAACTTAAAATCAATTGAGATCATTAATTGTTGGTTACTAATGACTTTTGAGATAGGAGTTGGTGGTTGGAGCTTTGATATACCTAAAATCGATTGGGTTCATTAATTGTTGGTTACTAATGACTTTTGAGATAGGGGTTGGTATTTGGAGCTTTGAAAATCTCTTCCTCTTTTTGGACAAGGATAGAAGCTAAACAGTGTGCCTTAACAGGTAATCTCAAAAAAATTTGTGGTGTGGTATCGCACAACTTTTTTGTGACCAAAAAAATAAACTGAAAAAGGGTACTTCATGTAATTTTTTTTTTACTTAATTACAAAATAATTTGGTAACTTATTGATAACGTTTACATAAAAAAAGATAAATTATGCATCGTATGTAGTATAACTTAAATGCTATGTATTTTGGGACAAGTTCTATTACATAAAACTTTTACATATTATTTAAGATCTAAATTGAGTATATAATATTAAAAAATAATGTTATTATATACATCAAATTATTACATGTATCAAATAACATATCAATAATTGATTAAATATAAAGTTAAGAATATAAAATTGTAAAATAATTGTGTGATTATTCAATTGTGTCATGTAAATTGATAGATACAGGCCTTAAATAACATATATATAATATATACATAACTGAATTGATCATAAAATAACATATAATATGTATATATAACATGTGTACACATGTACATAATATATAAAATGTATATAATTAAACTAAATATGTACATTTTATGTGCAAACTAACATATTAATTTAATTATGTACAAAATACATGTTATTATGTAACTTCAACTTTAAATTGATATATAAATCAAGTTGTAATGAATTTTTTTTAATAGAAAATATCAAGCTACGTACTAAGAAAAACAACAATCGTGAAAATGAGTTTACAAACAAAAGAATTATAATCTCTAAATACAATGGACTGATGGAGAAAGAGAGAAAAAGAAACAAAAGAAAAAGAAAAGAAAAGCCAAACAATAGGTTTGGAAGGATAAGAAAAGAAAATCTTCAAGTGTTTAAGTTCCATATTTGAGTTCATCTTCGTGTTTGTGACCAATATTTAATAAAATTTATTACTTTTTCAATCAAAAAAATAAAATGTGTTAGTTTAGACTTTATTGGACGGCAAAGCCCATAGAGGTCATTACACCATCATAACATATATTTTATAAGTTAATTTGACAAAATAATCTAAACATCACAATCCTTACTCATGATAAGGATAAAGAGACACACCTCATGATAACGATGTCAATAATCCATTAAAACAAAAGAAATATACAAAATGAGGGAAATAAAATTACTTCCTATACGGTTGAAGGGTAGCCAAAATTGCCTTCATAAAATCTTTCTCCAGTGTCTCCAATGCAAGTGACCATTCGTCTACTGTTTTCCCCCTCAACAAAGAAGCCAAGTGTTCAATAGTTGAAGGATTTCCCATACAATATTTTACCATCTTCTTGGAGTGGTCTTTGTAAGCATTTGGAGGACAATCTTTATCAAAGACATTTAGAGACAAGAGCTGAAAAGCTTCATCATCACTTAACTTGTCGACCTTATATATGTCATCAACTCCATACTTGTTAAACAAGTGCTCGTCTCTAGTTGTTACGATTATTTTACTTCCTGCACCAAACCGAAGATTTAGTACATACCTCTTTCCTACTAGAGCTTCTATTTGTTTCAACTCATCAACATTGTCTATAACAAGAAGTAATTTTTTCGAACGCATAATATTGTTTGTGGCTAAAATGTGATCCATATCAAAATTCCGAAGCCCTGATTGGCTCATGTTCAATAAGTCAATGCAAAGCAGTTTTTGCAAATCAACTATACCGTTAAACTTTTTAGACTCCTCGCTGACATTTTTAACAAAACAGCAAGCATCAAATTGGTCTTCCATGTTTTTAAAAGTTTTTGTGCAACACTTGTCTTGCCAATGCCCCTTGTCCCAAAGACCCCAATGGTTCGGACATCTTTCGATATTCCATCCATCAGGTACCGTGACCTTATTTCTTCTGCACGAGAATCTATTCCAAATTGGTACTTCTTTTCAATACTTGAAATTGTGCAATTTATAGCGCGTGTAATACTTAGTCCTGTCCACTCGACAATGTCCTCTCTTCCTCTTCCTCTTCCTCTTGTATATATTTTCCGAAAAAGGGAGAACTTTATTGGAAAAACAATATTTATTAACCTCTTTATAGCGTGTGTAATACGTAGTCCTGTATCCTCGACAATGTCCTCTCCTCCTCCTCCTCCTCCTCCTCCTCCTGCAGGGCTCTTGTATATCTCCTCCTCCTCCTCCTGCTGCTCTTGTATATATTTTCCGAAAAAGGGAAAACTTTATTGGAAAAACAATATTTATTAACCTCTTTAAATCCAAAATAAAAAATAAAATAAAGCAAACATATTTTTTTATAAATTCTATTATACTATTATCTTTTATTTACTTTCATTATCTCTAACATGCCCTCAAAATATGAGTTATTTGCCTAACATTTTGTATTTTCAACTTATTTGATTTTATTTTCTTTTTGCAAGGCATTTTATTTGTAAGGAAGTCCATTGATTATTTTATTCTTGCTTAATCATCGACTAAAACTTTGATATTATGTCAATGTATTAAAGACAAGTGACAAAAAAACGTAAATAGACAAGTGACCCAAGTATTAAAGACCTTGTATTAGAATTTCAACCAATTGGGCCAAAATTTTGGTCTTTACTCGCAATTTTTTTTTTAATTAAATAGGTCTTCCAGACAGAAAGAAAAAAAAAAAAAAAAAGAAGAAGAAAGACTTAATAATACGATAAAAATGCTAAAAATGAAAATAATGTGCTTTATAAGATACAAAACCAATACTTACTCTTTAAGAGGGTGTAAGATGTAAGTCTCACATTGATTAAAATAATCAAAATAATATTATAATAAAATTTATAAAAATTATGAATATTTTTACCCATTAAAATTAATCTTTTAGTCTAAAATTCTTTTTACTTTAATAAATTAAAATATTATTAAGATATTATTTTTATTATTTTAAGTATTTAGCAACCATGAAAATTTATGTCCGAACAGGGGCGGACCTATTCAGGGGCTGGACGGGGCTGAAGCCCCGGCCAGATTTTCTAGAAATTTCTTTGTCTGCACCTCCGTAGGACCGTAGCAACGACGATTGTTATTATTCCGATCGGGACTCATTCGATGGCTAGTCTAAGGTTTTTTATTTGAAGATGAAATGGGATTCCGATCGCTATTTGGCTGAATTTAAGGTTGGGAATGAGAGAAAGGCTGCTGCTGAAGGTACGATGTCGTGCTACAAGGCTGCGTGGGTGTCAATGTCAAAGTCGTGAGTTTGGCTATGGATTTGGCTTCACCTTCCATTAATTAAAACCCTCCACACCCACCACAATCCACCTTTAACATTTAAAGCCTCAAGGATATTTTGAAATCTAACATAATTTCTTTGGGTCATTACTCCCTCTGCTATGTTCGTGTTTCTCACTTCTCTGTTCACAAAACGACATTACCAATTCTGATCCATCTGGGTTCCGTTTAGATAAGGATATTCATGAATTTATCCCGTGACCTCAGGATTCAACAATTATTGAGGTTAGCTTTCTTTCTTTCTCTCTATTTTGTCTTCAATTTGGGTGAAACTGTCCAATACTCCAATTCAGTTGCAAATCTTCAAGATTTTATGATTGGGGAATAAAATTTTGAGCTGGGTTTTGGGAATTATTGGATTTGCTTGGTTGTTTGTGAGATAATTTGGTGAGTGAAAAAAAAAAAGCTTGATCTTTACTTGATTTGGACAATAATCTGAAAATTTTAAAACAATCACACATTATACTCTTAAATTCTGAAAGTTATGGTATGAATGGGATTTTTTTTTCCCCTTCCATTACGTTTTCAAAAGATTCAAAGAGTACAAGGGGTATTTTATTATTTATAAAGTAGAAGAAAAGTGAAGTGTAAACATCACTGGGAGGAATAATAGGATGGAAACTCGTAAGTAAATTTTTGCAAGTAATGTTCGATTCCAAAGTTTACACCTTCCTTAACAACGTCTTTGAGAACCGCATTGATGCACTTAGAACTCTGAGGGAGTTGAAGCTTCTTCGACATATCCAGCACGAGAATGTGATTGCTTTGAAGGATGTTATGATGCCTGTCCAAAAGGCAAGTTTTAAAGATGTTTATTTGGTTTATGAGCTCATGGACACTGATCTCCATCAAATTATCAAATCATCACAACCACTTTCCAATGACCATTGCAAGTACTTTTTATGACTGGGAAGCTAAGACAGTGCTGGTTATTTCAGCCCCCAGGTAAAATTTTCTGGTTCCGCCCCTGTGTCCGAAATCCGAATAATCGAAATAATAGTTATCGATAAGCTACTTTTTTCGATTGATTAGTAGGCAATAATGATTGTCGCAATTTTAAAACAAAAAAATATATTAATATTATATTTTTGGGAGAGGGTTGTGCTGGTGTCTTGGATTTTGAGGTTGAGGTCGTATAGTCCTTAAATTTTAAAAAGTATTTTTCAGTCTTTTTAACTTTAAAAAACAGTAGTCAATATATTGTGATTCACATGCCATTAAAACTCTAGTCATTGACAAGGAAAAAACAAAGTGAAATTTATATAAATTTATTTAAGAAAAAAGTTAAAAATAATAAAATTGACAGAAATTAATTAAATATATGTTTCTATTTAAAAAATCAATAAAATATTAAACTTAAAAAAATTAATAAATATTAAAATAAATATTTTATAAAATTTTATATTAACTGCCATTTATTTATTGTTAAATGATTGAATTAACATAAAAAAAAAAAATATTAAAATAATATTATTTAATTTTAATAAAAAATACTTATTTATAATACGTGGACAAAACACATTGTAAGACTTACTCTGAAAGATATTCCCAAATCCAGTCATCGTCTTCACAGTGACGGATCTATGTTATGATTTTACCGGGCTTGAGGATGGCTTTCAATTTTTTTTTTTTTTATAAATATTACTAATACCTTGGCATGGGAAACATGGTACCACCAGCCTGGTCGAATCCTCCGTGAGCTTCCTTTCTGACCAAAAAGAAAGAAATAAAAAAATATTAAAATTGCGCCCCTTTTTGACTAGATCTGAAATACCTCCTCTAGATTGTAGAGGGTAAGTAATTACTTGTTGCTCGTAAATTTGCAAATCTAACAGAGTGTGTCTTTTATATCTAGCTGAAACTTTGCAATCTGTTATGGATTATGAGTTAATTAATCGAGTGAGATTAATTTGATTAGAAAAAAAAAATGTATTGGAGAAAATAAAGTAAGTCTATGTAATTAGTACAAGGAAAAAGAGAGATATTACCGAAATCCTGCCCAGCCAGAAAAGTTCTCTAAACAAGCTAAAGCCCCTCTCCATTTGTTTACAATCTCCGAATCGAAATTGTGCTCAATTCGAGCGAGGGCCTCACCAATTTTTCCTGTTTGTCTTCTGACATCCGATGGGTCAACCCCATGGAAAACAGGTACAACTTGTAGACCTGTTAGGTCCACGCATTCTATAATATACACAAGCTCATCCAGACACCATTTGGAAGAAGCATACTTCTCCGATAAAATAACGACGGCACATTTACAATTTCCAATCGTTTCAAAGAAGGATGGTGCGATTTCATTTCCACTCTTCAGATCACTATCATCTCTATAAGTATAAAATCTCCCTTTCCGACTCAAAGAACTACATAAATGACGTGCAAATGTTCTTGCATCCTCTTCCCGTAAAACTGAGGAAAACATCGTATTTCTGGTTAGAGGTAGACATTTAATTTGGTGGCAGTAGAAGCAAATAAAACCTATGTGATGTGTATATATAAAACCTTCGTCTCCCCTCCAGAAGTCTTTTTATGGCCCAAAAAACAATAATAATAATACAATAAGCATATTTAATATTGCCCGCCCACCTTCCAAGAAATTGCCATATGTAACGTGAGAGGACGCGTCCATTTATTAGGTACGTTGATTAATATTCCGTAATAGAATTTGAAATAACAGGAAGAAAAAAGAACAAAAATGATAAAATCTTTATCCATTCTTTTCTTACCCATGAGATTGGATTCTTTTGATTTATTGTTCAAAAATTATTTTTTTAAATAAGGGATGTGATTAGAAAACTATTAAATTTGAGTTATTAGTGTTTTGTTATTAAATTCAAACAAAAATATAATAATAATTAAATCAATAAAATAAAAAGACATTAAATTATTAAAAAAGAGTTAATAAAAGTCATAGTAATTAGTTTTTTTTATTTATTTAAAATATATCTTATTCATTCAAACAAAAATACAATAATAATTAAATCAATAAAATAAAAAGGCATCAAATTATCATAATTAAGAGTTAGTAAAAGTTTAGCGTTAAAAAAGAGTAAACAAAAGTCATTTGTAGCATTGTTCTAGCTTTTTTCTTTATTTTTTTTTTCCAATTTTTTAAATACGCATGAATTTTTTTTATTAATAAGATAAAAAATCTTCAATTCAACTTAATTATTTTATGTCTAGAGATCAAATGAATGAAATATTTGTTGCATTAGTTGTACTTGTTTAGTATTTTAGTCTTGATAGTTTTTTTAATAACTACACTACTTATATTAGAAATTAAATTTAAAATATTTTACTATTTGGGCTACGTACTTTTGAGTGGCATCACTTGATAAGTTAAATGATGGCCGATTTGTAATTTTATAGATTTGTTATTTTATCTTATTATAATAAATTTAATTATATAACTTAATTTTTTTCAAAATGGAGTTTTATTTTAAACTTAAGTATGTGAAAATATGTAAATATTTTTATAACCTAAAAAAAAACATATATTTTTAAAAATTTTAAAAATTAATTAAATAACTAGCTTAAAAATTGCCAGAATATTAAAGGAGGCTTCCATTTAATATATATATATATATATGATTAAAGGACTTGTCATTATAGTTTTTTTTTTTTTTTGACAGAATCCTTGTTTATAGTTAAGCAAGTAACATTTACACAAGTCGGTGGCCTAGTAGTCCAATGGCATAACATCCCTCCCAATAACAGAGAGGTCACAAGTTCAACACTTGTTGTGGACAAAGTCCATTTAGCAAAAAAGTAACATTTACACAATTTCACCAATTTATCTACTAGCTTATTCTAAAATTGTCCAAAACGGGCCCAAGTCTAACCATTTTTTTTTAGTATATTTTGACTTCTATCTTTCTAGATTTTTTTTTTTCTTTTTTTTTTCAGTTCCATATCATTCACTCATTCTATAAATTTTTAGAAATATTTCTACATATTTGTTTATAGAATAATCTAAAAATATACATCATAATTTCACATAAACTTAAAAAAAAAAAAAAAAAAAGGTTATAATCCACCGATCAATAATAATTAAATATTGAAATTTAAGTAATAAAAATAAAGAAAAGTGGAAGCCAATTTTAACTTTTTAACGCTATTAATATGGATCATTAGTAAAAGAATAATATAAATTATTAAAAATAATATATTTAAAATTTATAATAATAAAATTAATATTTCAATAACATTAGATGTTCAATTTAAACGTGTAATATTGAACGTTCAACATTAAACAGGTCTAAATTACCGTTATTTAATTCTAATTAAACGATTGTTCAAAAAAAATAATATATTAATTATTTTTTTAATTATAAAAATATAAATTTGAATACAAATTATACTATTTTTATTATTATAAATTTTAATGAGTATTATTTTTATTATTTTTGATAATAATTCATCAACAATTGAATATATTATTGGTTAGGTGAAATAGAATTGTGGTCATTGACCGAGAAACTTACCCTTGTTTTTCCAGGCAGCTTCAAAGAACCTGACGCGCAAAAGCAAGAAGAAGCCGCTAGTTTTATAGAAATTCAAATCTAATTTAATAAAAAAAAAAAAAATACACATTTGGTGGGAGATTTCATAATCTTTCTTTATAGTTGAGCAAGTAACATTTACACAGTTTCACCAATTTATCAAGTTTCTTATTCTAAAATTGTCCACAACCGACCAACTACCCATTTTTTTTTAGTATATTTTGACTTCTATCTTTCTAGAATTTTTTTTTTCAGTTCCATATCATTCATTCATTCTATAAAATTTTAGAAATATTTCTACATATTTGTTTATAGAAAGAAGAAGTTATAATCCACCGATCAATGATAATTGAATATTAAAATTAAAATTTAAGGAGTAGGATTATAGAGGTCCCTTAAATTATATTATTTAGTTCTTTAAATTATAAGTAGAATTATTTGGTCCCTTAAATTTAAAAAAATAGACTAATTAAAGATAAAATACATGATTTTAATAATTTTTTAATTAAAATATTATTTTTTAAATTAATATTTCAATATCAAAAATATTAAAATAATATAATTTTTCGACCTCTTAAAAAATAATATTCTAATTTAAAAATTATTAAAATAATATATTTTGTATTTAATTAAATTTTTTTTTAATTAAAAGAATAAATAATATTACTTATAATTTAAAAGATTAAATAATGTAAATAATTTTATCTGAAGACTTCTAAAATTTAAGTAATAAAAATAAAGAAAAGTGGAAGCCAATTTTAACTTTATTCTGTATCTGGATTATTAGCAAAAGAATAATTCATCAATAATTGAATATATTATATTTTGACCAAAAAAAAAATAATTGAATATATTATTGGTCAAATGAAATAGGGTTGTAGTCATTGACTGTGAAACGTACCCTTGTTTTTACAGGCAGCTTCCAAGAACCTGAAGCGCAAAAGCAAGAAGAAGCCGCTCGTTTTATAGAAATCCGAATCTAATCTAAACTCAAGTCTTTTAATTAACTTAGAGCAAAAATCAATTCACATATTCGATCTTAAACGATCTACCTGATTGATCCGTGTATATTATTCTATATATATATATATATATACTAGTACCAAAAATTTAGTGTACGGTCCATGGCCATTGAATCATCAACCTCTGAGTTTGAAATCGATGTTTTTCTGAGTTTTAGAGGAGACACCCGTAAAAATTTTGCGGATCATTTGTTCAGGGCTCTGAAAGATAGAGGAATTCATACCTTTAGGGATGATGAAGAACTTAGAAAGGGAGAAGAGATAAGACCAGGTCTTGAGGACGCAATTAATAAATCAAGATTTGCTGTAGTCATTTTTTCAGACGAGTATGCTACTTCAAAGTGGTGTTTGGGTGAACTTGCATGTATTCTTAAGTGCAAAGAAGAAAGGGGTCAGAAAGTTCTTCCGGTTTTCTATCATGTCGAGCCAACTGAAGTAAGAAATCAAACAGGTCTATATAAGAAGGCATTTGATGATTATGGACAAGTTTTCACGGACCAAGAGGGAAGGAGAAAGGTCGGCGTCTGGAAAACAGCTTTAAATAAAATTGGTCATCTTGACGGATGGGATGTTAAAGACAGGTAGGTATTCTTCTTTCCTATTCTTGATGGACATGGTTTGGTTTCAAGCACCATTTTCCTTTTTTTGGTTTCAACCTGATCTGCCTTTTACATCTCTTACAAGAGGCACAATTTTATTAAATATTACTTTATCATCCCCATTCCAATATGTTACTTTATGATTTATTTTTTTCTTTGCTGAAAAAGCATACGTACTTTTAGGAAATGAACTATTGTCACATGCCTCTACCCTTGCTATTTCTTGGTCGAATACCAACCGCAGGCTAAAATAGCAGGGCTTGCGGTGCAGTTTGTGCGAAGAGGCATACGGCCTTCAAGATCTAACTGCATACTTCTCAACCGATAGGCCGTATAACCACATGTGTTTTACCACTTAACCGCCCTTAATTGGTAATGTATTACTTTATGATGATTTGCAATTTTTCTTAATAAAATGAGACAGCGGGTAGGAAATTAACTAGTTCCACTCAACAAGAAAACCCTGGGTCCTTTAAAGGTATCATCCTCTCAATTTAAAACACCTTTTAAGTTAAGGGGAAAATGTACTAGTAATCTGTTAATATGTGTAAAATCCCTTTATTATAAAAGTTTGGCACTTCTAATCCTTTTTATTATAAAAATTGGATACTCTAGTGTAAAACTTGGTTCCATGATGGGAGTAGAAATACTTATGCTTGAATAATTATAAGATTTGGCTGCATATTATAATAATTATGGGACTACATATACATCATTTTTATAATAATTAGTTAAAAACACGTGCTTTATACTTGAAATTTTTCTTTAATTAATTTTTACAATATATTTGAAATAAATACAAAATTAGTTTCTTATGCTTCCAAATAACTTGAAATTAGGTGTAATTTTGTTTTTTTATGCGGTTTGTTATGCTAAATACCAATATAATTTTTACGTGATCTATTTATACTATATATAAAAATCTGAATCACGTCTTATATTTTTTTTAGACAAAATTATCTCCATATTTAAGCTATTGATAGTAGATACCCTTTTTAAATATATTATTTCATTAAATAAGGACTTTAAATATGATGATGGAATAATAATCACATCCAATGCATTTTTTAATAATATATTGATTACTATATTCAATAAAAACTCTAATCATATGATAATTACTATAAATATTATTTTACTTTAATTAGAAGCATAAGAAAATTAATTTTAAATATGTTGTAAAAACTAATCAAAAAAATTATAATAAATAAAACAATTTACATGTAAGACACGCATTTTTAACTAATAATAATAATAGGTAATAATATTGCCATAATTATTTTTATTATTACCAAAATAAAAGTATAG
Source organism: Elaeagnus macrophylla (assembly GCA_029378325.1). Classification (NCBI taxonomy): domain Eukaryota; kingdom Viridiplantae; phylum Streptophyta; class Magnoliopsida; order Rosales; family Elaeagnaceae; genus Elaeagnus; species Elaeagnus macrophylla. Next base: position 17,932,769 of record CM055648.1, on the reverse strand, counting down.
AAATTATCTATTATATTTTTATAACTAATTATAATTAAGTATTATTATTGTTAGATAAAATTGTCATTCATATAGCAATTTAAGTTGTAACATTATCACTATCCTAATATTATACGGTTGCAAAAGAAAAAAAAAAATTAATCGCAATGATAACTTGCTAAAGATTTTAAATTGCTGTTGCAGATACGAGTCAGAAGTTATCCAGGAAATAGCTACTGAAATTTCGAACGCAATAAATTACTCATTTGTAAGCGTTAAGGAGGATTTGATTGGAATGAAGACTCGTGTAGAAAAAGTATTGTCCTACTTAGATACGAAGTCGTCATCGTCGGAAGTAAGGATCATAGGAATTTGTGGAATGGAGGGGATTGGGAAGACAACCATTGTTAAACAAGTTTTCAAAAAGATAAGCAGAGAATATGAAGCTTGTTGCTTCATAAGCGATATAAAAGAGGAATCAAAAAGAAATCATCCAATTTACTTGCAAAATTTTCTCTTCAAGTACTTGGTTGGCAACGAAGCAAAGATACAATATGTTGATCAAGGAATCGCATTGTTGAGAAAAAGATCACGTTTTAAAAAGGTTCTTATTGTTCTAGATGATGTTGAAGAATTGAAACAACTGGAAGCTTTAGCTGGAAATTACAAAGGGCATGAGCTATTTGGACCTGGTAGTAGAGTCATTATAACAAGTAGGGATGAAGACTTGTTGAGGACTTACGGTGTTGAAAATACAAATGTACATGTGGTTGACAAGTTAACTGATGATGAAGCACGTCAGCTTTTGTGTCAGAAGGCCAATATTCCTCCTAATAATGGTAATTATAAAGAGATATGTGATAATATCATTCAATATGCTCGAGGGCTTCCTTTGGCTCTTGAAATTATGAGCTCCTTTTTATTGTCTGATAAGAAAGTTCGTGAGTGGTCAGCCACTATAACCAAACTCGAACAAAATTTGTCCGAAAAACTTTTGGTCACTGTTGAAGGATACCGAGAAGACGACCTTTTTGGTAGATGATGGGAATACCGAGAAGACGACCTTTTTGGTAGATGATGGGAATATTATCTCTCATGCATTTCAACTTTGACATATCTTCAATAATGTACTTAATTTTTGTAAACTATTTTTTATCCTTTTTAAAGTTTATATTATATATTACGTTTGCTTTTGATAATTAATAATGTTAATTTTTTTATTCATTAAAAAAAATTCTTAATTTTTTTAAAATAGTTTCTAAATTTTTTTTTAAATTTTGTTGAGAATTTTATTTTTCTTGTTATATTAGGTAGAATAACATTTATTTTAACCATTATTTGATTTTTTTAATTAGGCTCTGCTTCTAATTTTCAGTCAAATTTTAAAAGCCTAAATTTTTTAAAATTTTTAATTAATTTTTTTAAATAAATAAAACTCAAAAATTAGGTTATTAAATTCTTCATCATTTACTTCAACAAATTTATGTATATAAAAAAAATTCTTTGTTTCTTGACAAATTTTAAGATCATTGTTGTTAAAAGTTGCCTCAAATTTACTAATTTTTTCACCATCGTCTTCAGTAAGAGCCATATTATTATGAAAAATGATGATGATTTTACTAGTTGAATAGTTTACTTTGATTTCAATAAAATTATAAACCTAATTTATAGTAAATTTGACCAAATATTTGTCCTCTTAATACACAAAATTCTTCTGTGTTGAATTCTTTATCTGAATATACCCTTAGCTTGAGAACTTTTCTATTAGTGTTGACAATCCCGAACTTGAATAATGGGGACTGAAACATCCTTACTCCAGTTCATTAATGAACTGAAAAATCTAAGATAAAAAAACTTATCTTATATTTTAATCTTTTTTCTGAAATTCTTGATGGCTTTCTTGAAATTTTCAGGAAAATAATTCAATTCACTTAAATTAATTTTTGGATAGATATTTTCAATTTATCCTAAATGATAAGCTCTGTATACAAAAATTGAATTTTCTCATTCAAGAATATTAAATTTATTACCTGTAGGATATTTTTTTATGTGGTGCAAAATTTCATATCTTCTATATATTTTTAGGTAAATTTTCTAGCTAAGTTGTAGAGGCCCAACTATTATGTTTTACTGAGGTTCCTGTACTAGTCTTTTTTTCATCAATTTTTGATATATTTCTGGAGGATGTCTCCCTGGATAAAACTTGTAGTCTTACTGTCTTTCCTAAAGTTCCTAGGATGCTTGTTGATGATGTTTGTTGTTATAGTGCTGTAGAATAAATTTTTATAATTTCTTCACGGGTGATTAATTTTGGCATTTTATAATTCACATAACTACCTTCTGTTGGTCAAGACTATGTGAGTTACTCCACTAACTTCAAGAATAGCTATATTTGCTTTTGCCCAATTGTTATAGATTCCTGATTTTGGTCTTTTTTTGTTCTTTTTTCACTTCATTAGCCTAACTAAGCTTTTTCTTTTTTATTTTAGAAATTTTATTTTCTTTTGAATTCCATGTTATTTTGAATTCTTTATTCATAAGTTTTATCTTCTTTAGATTGAATTTTTTATAAGGATTCTTCTTTACATTCTAAGAGTTGTTTTGAGCAATTAAATTCTTTTTCTTTATTTTCTATCTCCATAAGAGACTTCTCGAGGTAAATAGCTTGACATGTTCTTGAAGAATTTTTATCTCATTTTTTTTGCTATGATAATTTAATTCAGGACCTTGAAATGATTCTAAAGTAAATTTACAAAGATATTTATCTTTATCATCTACTCTTGATTTTAATACTGCTCCCCAATATTCATGAAAAATATTTGTTTCTATGATCATTTGATCAGTTGGTCCTAGATGGTATATTGTAGATAAGTTTTTAACTTGTGATTTTACTTGTTAATATATTTCTTATCTTCCTCAATCAAATTTCCAAATATAGTCTTTTTTAAGCATTGTTTGTAATAATTTTCTCATTTTTGATAATTTTTTAATATATGCTTCAGAATATGTCAAATATCTTAAAAAATTATTGAAGTTGATTTTTATCTTTTATAATACTAGGAAAGTTTTGTATGTTATTTAAGATATGTCATATGAGATTGTAAATCGTATTTGTTATTTTCTATCTTAAGTCTTAAATATTTTTATTTTTTCTCAAGCAATTACTGCTTTCTTTTCTGATATGACTATTCCTATTTTTTAATACATTCTTGTAGTATGTTTATTACATCTATATAATACTTTTGTAGAATGTTGTTAAATACTAATATGTCATCTATATAGACGCAACAAAAGTTATGAAATTTCTTAAATATATTATCCATATATCTTTAGATGATACCTAGTGCTTGTTTTAATCCAAAGAGAACAACTATCCATTAAAATTGTCATTGTAAGCATCTAAATGCTGTTAATTTTTAGGATTCTTCATCAAGTCTTATTTGCTAAAATTTACTTTTGCAATCTTGAAAAATATTTCTTTCATTTTATTAGAGATAATAATTCTTTTTTATAGTTATAAAGTATCCATCATCTATTGTTTCTTTGTTTAAAGTTTTAAAATTTATAAACATTCTTTTCTTTTCTCTTCGTTTTTTAGCTTCTTTTTTTACTAGAAATGTTAGACTTGAATATGGTGAATTAAAGAAAATTATTACTTTTAATTTCAAAAGTTATTGAATTTATTTTTTAAATTATTCTCTATCTTCTAGATTATAAATCATTAGTTTTATTTTATGACCTTTGATGGATCTTTTAATTTTATACTTGTTATTTTATTAGACTTATTAGATTTGGATCTAATAGATTTTTTGAACATAATTTTCTAATTTTTGTTAAACTTTATTTTCTTGTATTTTATTTAGAAATGAGTTTTAGTTTATCTCTATTTCTAAGGAAATATTTTATATTTGCAATATTTGCGATTTTTTTAATTTTATATCCTCACCACGTTTTCACTTTTTATGTTGTGACATAAAAGTTTGTGGCTAATTGTTAAAATTTTTCTTATTTCGACACATAAATGGTTTCATCATTTAAGGTTGTCAAGCTAATTTTATCTAGATACTAGGTAAATGGTTGGTATTAGGAAGTTGTTTCCTAATAATATATCAACTCCTGTTTCTTGTTGATATATTGTAGGAATATGAAAGATTTCTCCTCCTGTTAATATATCTATATCTTTTAAGATTTTGTTTAGATTTATAGTAGTATTATTTGCTATTCTTACTATTAATTCCTTTGGGGTAGTTTCCAACATTCTTCTAAAAATACATATTTATTGATTATACACATACTTGCATCTGTGTTAATATATGCATGTAAACAGTAATTTTTATATCGTTTAAATTTTAATCCTATATTTATTATACGTACTGTTTAGATTTGTTATACTCAATAATTCATCTATTAATTAGAATCAATTCATAATCATAATCAAATGATTTTGAGACTGTTATTTTTTCTTCAATTTCTTATAATAAATAGATATTACATGTATCGTCTATATCAGATTCATCTATTAGTTCTAATTCCATCTTAAACGCTTATTCTAAGATTTTTACTTTCTAGGAGAATTCTTTTTTAAATTCTTTCTCATGTGAAAGTATATTAAGACATTCATTTAAATAATGTCTTTCTTCATTACATATCTAATATCTACATTATTTTTTTCTTGATGGACAATAATTTTTCTTTTTTGGTGTATTATATTTTCTTCTAAAATATCTTTGTTTATAATGTTATCTATTATATCTTTTTTTATACTTTAGAAAATTTTGTTTCTTAAATTTATATCTTTTGAACTTTCTAAAATTTTTATGTTTCTTATATTTATTATAAGATCTTATGTTACAATCATATTTTTTTTGACATTCTAAAAGCTCTTGAATCACAATAAATTTTACCATTTTCTTGTATCTGTTTAAATTTTTTTTTCTTGGCATTTTATTACTAACCAATTTTTAAGATTTCTTATTCTTCTTTCTTATGTATGAGGTATGGTTTTCCTATTTTTATTATTTCATCCTTCCGTCATAGCTTTATACAACGTTTCAAGTAATTGTTGGAAAAATATTTTTTTATAAGTTTCTTGCATAGAATGTAGTAATTTATGATAGTACATTTCATATTTGCATATAAAAGAATCTATATAACACATATTACATATTTTTATATTTGTTAAATGCCACTTAGCTTCATTTATTTTATTTTTACTAGATTCAATAATGTTTCTACCTTTGTCTTCTATAATGAATTCCCTATATATCTTATTTACTACAGGATTTAAGTATTCTTTTTCAATAGTTGCATTTCCTTGCATTACTAAATGTTGTTGTTTTGTTAAATTTGCAAACCAAATTTTTACATTTTTTGTTATTTTATGAGCTACTAATACCCTACAAGTTGAAGAGTTTATTTGTGTAGTTGTAGAAGTTTGTATGATTACGTTCATTTCATTAGCCCTTTCACATGAGGCTTTCTTTCTATCTCTTATATAATCTAAACCTAAAATATATCTTTAATACCTTTCATGCGGTCTAAATTCTTGTAAAATATTACTTCTAGTACCACAAGTATAATCCTTCTTTCATTTTTAGGTTGTTGTCTTCTCCTATTAAAAGGTTCAGGTTTTTCTTGTCCTTGTTTATTTATTTCTTCTCTATGTGGTATCAGATGTTTTTCCTCTTTGTGTGGTTGATAATATAGGTTCCATAGTAATTCTTAGTTATATGTTTTCTTGTTCAGATTCACTTTTATTAATTATTGTCATATTATTTTTTTCTTTATTTGTACAAAGTTTTCTTTCGTAATATTTTTCTAATTTCTCATTTGTTAATGTTAATATACTGATTAATTTTTCTATATCTTTAATTTTAGGATTCATGAATTATTTTTCTAATTCTTTCATGTATTCTATTATACTGTAATTATATCTTTTCTTTTTTTTCTTTGGATTTTTCTTCATAGTATTAATGCATCAGATCTTTTAGGGATTTTAACTTTTAGTTCTCTTTAATGGATCAAATCTTAATGTATTTTCTCTTCGATATATTATTAATATATTTTCTTAATTCTAAAAACTTTTATGCATATCTAAGTTGTAGTTTTTAATACAATTGTGTTCTTTCATTTCTTCGAGGATTTTTTTTTGTATTCCTATTTAAATCTTGCAAATATTTAGTATTTGATTTGCATGTTGTATCTATTTTTTTTAGCTAAAAGAATCATTGCTTTCATTATAGTTTTTATAATTCCATTTATATTTCCATTTTCTTCTCATTCAGTTTCTTATAATTTAAGATTCTAAGATACCTTAATCTCCTTATTATTTCATGGATTAATAAATTTTTGATTTCTTTAATCTCTTGTTTTAATTTTTTTAATTCTTTCTTATTGTTCTCATTTAAGTTTATTAATCTTTGTTTGGTTCATCTGTAAATTTAATTCTTGAATCATTATTTTTTCTTCTTTGTGTGAGAGGTTTTTCTTTTAATATCTAAATTTCATTCTTCTAATATTTCAAAATTTGTTACTATTTATGGTTCTATTATTTGTCCTATTATTTGAAAGATTTTTTTTCTATTTCTATAAACTTATTTTGTCAATATATTGAACTGTTAGACCTATTGATTAATGAATATCCTATTATATAATGTATAGAAAATGAATGATTTTATTCTTTTATTAAATTTTCTCATTTCAAATTCATAAATTAAACTTAATAATTAGTTCAAACTTTTTATCATGAATATTAACAAAAAATTTAAGGTATACTGTAAATTTTAATTTCTGAAATCTTAAATTTTCATGAATTATTTTTAATAAAACATTTTTTCAATTTATTATCTTGTTATCTAGTAGTGCTAGTTTTATTAGTGTATCTTTCCTTATCTAAAATGTGCTTTTATTAGTATTTGTATTCCTCCTAGATGAATATAACAAATTTTTTCTTTATTTTTATGCGAAATTTTTGATAATTTATTCTATAATTGTTTATTTGTCAATTAATGATATGTTAAATCTTCATTTTACATCTGTTATAGTAATACTCATTTCTTTATTACTTATTCTATAATAAACAATATACTTTTATGAGGAATATTTTTCTTATTTTTAAAAATGACGATTCTTTAAATTCATTCGCCTTCTTTAAGATTTAATTTTAATTTTTGAATTTCTTTAAATTTATTTTTACTGAGTACCATTTCTTGTGAAAACATCCTAAAATTTCTTATATTTTGATTTTTCATTATATCTTGATTTTCTTTTTTATTTTCAATTATTTCTTTTATTTTACTATTTAATTTTGTTAAGTTTAGAGGGTAATTATAAATTTATATCAAACCTTAAAAGTACTATTGATATATATCCTAGATGATGACCACCGAAGCTTTAAGTTTCATACCTTGGGAATTCTAGCTAAATAAATTGGAAAACTACTTTCATTTAATTTCGCTTCAAACAAGCTGGTTCATTTTTTGTGTATTGTTATTATATTCTGTTTTGAATTTTGATTGTTTAGGGATAACTATTTCAATTTAGTTTCTAATTTCTTAATTTTTGAATTGAATTTTTAATTTTTAATTTTTTAGGAGAAAAAAATAATAGTTTGACAACCAATTTTTAGTGTCAATTTCAAAAAGTAAAAATTAAAAATTAGATATACTTGTTTGATAATCAATTTCTAATTTTTAATTTTTTAAGCTCATAAAATCAATTTTAAACTTATTTTTATTAATTTTCATTAAATTTAGCTCTTTAATCATTTTGAGTAAGATCGAATATGATTAAGTATACTTGAATTGTTAATTTTTAGTGTCAATAAATAAAAAATAAAAAAAATTCAATTCCGAAACTTATTTTTCTTGAATTTTAAAATTTGGACAAATTTTAAAACTGATTTTCAAAAAAGTACCTCATTACAAAATTTATCAAATTTAAAAATTAAAATGGGGAATTAAAAAATGAAATTGTTATCAAATAAGTCTTTAATAAGTACTTAAAAAGGATTAATAACTATTTTCTACTATTTAATCAGTCAATGCAATAGTTTTCATTATTTTTTCATGTAAGATTTTTCTCCTATAGTTTTGCAATGAAGAAATGACCGTATAAGTCTATTTGTCATTAAAAATATGTATTTTAGTCCATCTATTATTAAAAAGGGTAGTATAAATTCCTTTATTTTTAGAAAATGCCATACAAGTAAAAAAAAAAAAAAAAAAGATCACATGGACTTTTTATAAAGAGACAAAATGGTCATTATAAAAAATAACCGCTAATAATTAAAACAATCTTCCCCCTTTCCTGTCATCTACTATCAGCCCGACAACATCGTCTTCAGTCATCATCAGAACTAGAATTTCTCCGTCGTCCAACCCTTGCCATTAGCACTTCCACCACAGGTTGCTAGCCATCTCAAAAATTAGGGGTGGCAATTTTCGATAAGACACAAAAAATTCGACTCTAATTCGAATTGTATTAATTTTGGATAAAAAACGGGTCAACTCGAAATGACACGAAAAAAAGGTTGACTTAGGGTCGTGTCTGAATTGACCCGTTCAACCCGTTCTTTTTACATAAAAATAAAAAAATTTAATTGTAACTATCTATTAGATACTCACTTACAAGTTACAACTCACATAACCTCTGAAACTTTAAATCTCTAATAGTCTAATACGACTAAAAGCAAATACACATTGTTAGGGGTAACAAATTTGGACGAGACGAAAAATGACACGAAAAAACCAAACTCGAATCCGAATCGTATTAATTTTGGGTCAAAATGGGTCAACCCGAAACGACCTGTTTTGAAATCAGGTCGAGTTCGAGTTTGTCATGTTAGGATCGAGTTAAAATCATGTTAACCCAAATATGACTCGAACGACCCAAACTACCACCCCAATCAAAAACCAAAAAAATCCTAAATTGTTCATGTTGCCGACTTCTAGTACCAATGTCCTTATTTCATATTGCCGGAGAGTGTACCCTCTGCAGCCATTGATTAGTCAAGCTCAAGTATTCCTGTCACCTGACTGCCGTAATCATCCTTTCTTTTTTGATGAATAATTTGGATTTTTTCAATTATTTTGGTAGAATCAAGTAGCAAGAACACTTAAAATTTAATAATTGAAAGTTGGGGAGGCTATACTCACCAACATTGTGAAATATGGACGTTGATATCGACGAACAAGATGAACAATTTGGGAGTTTGAAGGGAAAGTTTTTTTAATTTCCAAAAATTAATTTTTATAATTATCATTTTGCCCTATAAGAGAAGCTCATATGATCATTTTTGTGAAATTTTTTGTGTATGACCTTTTTCTAAAAAATAAAAGGAATTATGTGACCCTTTTCAATTGTATATGGATTAAATTACACATTTTTAATAACAATGGACCTATCTAGCCCTTTTCTCGTTTTGCAATTGTATTGTAGAGTAGCAATTATTTAACATCAAATTTTATATAGTTACCTAAAATTTTAAAACATATTATTTAGCCTTTAAATTTTTAAAATTCATACACAGGTCTATAAATTTTTTAAATCAAGTGGCTTAGACCCATGCTTCTTAGTATGACAAAATTTTTACACAATGTTACAATTTTTATTTTTTATAATATGATCTGATTTCATAATCAAACACATAACTATGTAAAAATCATTGTACTTGTTATAATAGTAAGTATAACAAATAATCAAACATGCCTTTAATTCTCGATAAATTTTAATTACGAAATTATTTTTTAAACGCTCTATCTTCATTAACATTTTGGATAAAAAAAAAATACAAAAATAATACACAAAAACTTATAATTCTAAAAAGAACACATTTTATGTCTAACTTATATATTTTTACAATCACAAGAAAACTGATAAATTAACAAAGTAACTCTTAAAACTTATAACAAAAATAGCACACATTAATATTAAATGGAGCCCAATTGGTTACAGTTTAACATTAAACAGATCAAAATGGTAATAATTTAATTTGAATGACATCTAACTGAACAATATTTAATGTAAAATGATGATTGCACATTTAATGTAATAATTTGTAGCAATGTGTAAAGCATGCTAGGATGTGGCTTGCCGATTCCAACCAACTCATCAAGCCTAATGCCAACTTAGTGGAGTAGAAGTCAATTCCTCTATTCTTAACTACGAGTTCATTGCCCATCGACTCGACCTCATTCCCTTCTCTAACCAACAAGCCATGTATATGTGCTTCTTGCTTGATTGTAACGCCTGTGATGGTGTTGGGCAGTGCGAGTTCATCGCCCACTGACTGGACCTTATCCCCTTCCAAGGACCTTTGCAGTTCTAACCACACTATTTAGGTAGCAATGGATATTTAGATTAATAAAAAAGCCTAAACCCTGAAACCAACATTTAACATTTAGATAAGGAATTAATGGAAAGTGTTAAATTGGATTAAATGTGTGAAATTTTAAAAGCTTAGGAACTATTCTGTATGAAAACAAAAGGTTAAAAACCAAATTTCTATTATTGAGTAAAGGTTAGGAAACCAACAAAGTAATTAATACTTTTTTTTCAATATTAAAAATATATAAACTTGATCATAAAAAAGTGCTATTTTTTTGTTTTTCCAAAAAGTTTCAATCATCATTAATTTTACATAGACTATTATTCAAGTTGAATTACGATAATTTAGACTCATTTAATGTTAAACTTCATCTAATTAGACCTCATTCAATGTTATTGAAAATTTAAAATGCTTATTTTATTATTATAAATTTCAGAAGTATTTTTTTTTAAATTTACCTATATTTTTAAACTTGGATAAAGTCTTTACTAACCCAACATTATTTAGTCCATTTTAAACTCAAAACATTTTTTTTTTTGGCAACTTAACGGCTAGAAAACTTTGAATTAATTGGATATTAATGTTCATCATTTATATCTATAATCTATAATTTGTAACATATACGATATATTTTGTACATTACATCAAATAGCTTAAAACTAAATTGTATTATATTAGTATTTACATTATTTGGTGACAACCTATACAAAATAGTCCAACAAAATTAAAGAAAATATTTTAATAAAATAATTTATATTTAGAATAATATGAAATTTATTTTATATCAGTTATCTTACATACCAAAATGATTTCATTATAAAAATTTATTTAAATGAATGATTATTTATTTATTTATTTTTCTTACCTTTCAAACTTAAATATAAATATAAATAAATGTTAGGTTAAATTTGACATAAAAGAAAAAGTTTAGACACATAATTATAAAATTGAGAAAATTCAAACATATTAAATTAAGTGTTAGGTACGGTTTAAACTCACTTTTGATTAAACAAAAATTCCACCTATGACATAACCTTACAATTGTTATACTATAAATACAATCTTGATTTTACAACATCTAAATATAATTGTACATAAATTATATAGTTAAACTTTTTAATACTTTATATTTTCCTTCATATTATGCATACATGGTATCATCTGAACTCATTCCAAGAGCACACATAACTCTTTGAACTATCCAATTCTTGCTAGTTTTCCTCCTTTCGTCTTATTTCTTCACTGATTTTTGGTGATTTTGTCATATTTCTTTGCCCTTTCCTCTTCAATTTGTTCTATCTCACTTGTGGCTTCTGTTGTATGCTGCCTCTCTATTGTTGTTCTAGGGTTTTTGGAGTCTTTGGTTTGATCATTGCTATATCAACTTTGATACTTTTCCTTGTGATCAATAATAGTCTATTTTTTTTTCAGAGTTCAAACGTTATAAAGAATCTAGCAAGTCATGTTGGCAATTTGGACCTTGCCCTTGACATTAAGGATTTGATTGAGAAGAAGGTTTGATCTACTGAGTTAACTTTAGCCATGAGCTTGTCTCTCAACGCTCAATCAATCTAGATGCTCAAATTCGCATTCATCCGAAAGGGGTGGACTAAGAATAGGGCTTTGGACATGAAGAATGCTGAAATATACAATTTTGTTTTCTATATTGAGGAAGAGGAGGAGCTTGATTTGGTACTGAAGCGTGCGTCGCAGAGTTTTGATAATTGCCTTCTCGCTATTCATAGGCTCTATCCAGGTATATCTCTTTCCAATCTCAATTTTAATTCAACTCCAATTTGACTTAAGATTCATGATTGTCCAATGGATTGGAAATGCGAGGCTATTAATAGGTTATTATGAGGCCTGTTAGGGTCAGAATTTTCCTTGATATGACTTGCTCACTCAGTCCAAGGGTTTGGATTCCATTTAGGAAAACCAATGTGTGAGTAAAGATTAAGTTTGAAACACTGCTGGCTCATTTTTGTTTCTATTTTGGGAATCTTATTCGTGAGGTTCGATTTTGCACAAATGATAAGGAGATGTGTTTTGAATTTGGTGGAAAATATGCTCCATTTGGAGATTGGATTCGAGATGGAATGCATTTGGTTGTTCTTGATCATGTTAAGTGGGGAGGGCCGGTGGTCACTTCTAGAAAGGCTCCTATTGGTGCTAGTTCTTCTTCTAGAGGTGCTAGTAAGGATTGTGGCTTTCAGTTCTATGCTCATGGTTAGGAGGTTGCTAAGGGGGATCTCATGTTTATATCAAGAATAAGAAGAATTTAAAACTAATGGAAAACGAAAGGTTGTTCAAGGTGTTAAGATGGGCAAGAGGCCGAGGAAGGGTCTTGAAGAAATCACTACTTTTGGAAATCTTTTGCATGATCAAGGTCTCCATGCTGGTCTTTCTGGAAAGGAAGCTCGTTGTTGGTTTAGATAAAGACTAGATCTCCTCTTAACATTTTCTTACTGTGTTTTGCTTGGTTGTTGCTTTGGTTTTCTATACTTCGGTTTGGTCATTGTTTAGTTTGGCTTGTTTTGTTATGTTTGTTCTGATTAGGTGTTTTTGGTCATTATGGAGTCTTGGGTTTGTGTTGGTTTTTGTCTATCAACCATTAGTTTTGATTTATTTGCTCTCGCACCATGTTGGGCTACGCTAGTGAGATGTGAACCTTGTCATCAGCATTGGCTACTAGCTTTACTGCCAGATATATTGTTTTCGGAGCTCCTAAAGGGGTTTTGTTTTTATTTTTGTGTTGTCTTGACCGGACTATATTTCTCAAATCACTGTTTAGGTATTACTATGGCTTTTATGATTGTATTAGCTTCTTTTGTAATATAATTTTCTCTATTCTGACCAAAAAGAAAACTCTTGTAACAAACGTGCAGATAACCACTATAAAAGTACCAGTTTTACTTTTGAAAATGAATTGACTAAATCACCCTAAAATATAACTTTTGGATGCATTCCCTGTTGGCATTGGTCCGTAGTGGTACCCAAGTTAATCAACTTATACTCATTTTCACCTATATTTTCATAGAGTTCCAATTTAGTACTCTAATACATCGATTAGTTCCAACATTACAAAATTGAAACAGTAATTCCATTTAATTTAGAAGTTTTAACAAAAGCATGGCAAAAAATTCATAAACATTTTTGTCATTTAATTTAATTTAATTTTACCTTCTTTTTCTTCCCCCTTTTTATCCGGAATGACCACATATGGAAAAAAGGGGAAACACAATAAAAATAAATTCTCATTCTCGGGGTGGTGGCGGCTGTTGAAGCGATTGTCCATGTGGTTGTTACTGTATACCGGCAACCATGGCTAACAAAGCAATTATTCACTGAAAATTGTTCTCAGTTTCAGATCCAATTTCTCAATTAGTGAGATCTAAGAGAAGAAAATTATGAGGAAAACAGAGAAGGCGATCCAATCTTAACAATGAGCTGCCACAAAGATTTGGTTGAGGTAGTCGGATAGAAATAAAGGATATGGGGGTGTATGTATGAGGCTTTCCTGGAGATGATGGCAGCAGCAATGGTGAAAGAGAGAAAAAAAGGGAGGATAAAAATAAAGAAAAACAATTAAATGATAAAATTGCACCTAATTTTTTACGCATGTTAAAATCTCCAAATTAAATAGTGTTACCATTTTAATTTTGCAATGTTGAAACCAATTAATAAATTAGGGTACTAAATTAGAATCCTTTATTACCAGTTGATTAACTTGGACAGCACTGCATCACCCGACCCCTTTGCCGTTTGTGTTACACTTCTTTTAATGGTCCAATACTTTCGTACTACAATACAAAATCAGTTATATGATTTCAATCTATATTTGAATAAACGTATCAGTTATAATAAACTAATTCAAAGAAAACTATATTTCTTTTAGCCAAGCAAACCTATTATTTTCAGATTTTCGTTGAAATTTCTTTGTTGCTTGGTTGATAATACCAAGAATGCAAGCAAATGACAATTAAAGATTTTCTTATTTAAAATAATTCAAAGTTCAAATCAGAGACTGCTAATGTCAATTTGATTCTTATACTCACCATAACCTACTTCCAGTTCCTCCACGAAAATAGATTTTGACATAAATGTAGAGTTCCATGAGTCTCATTTGGAAATAATTGAAAATTTACTTTTTATTTGGAAATTTGTTGTTTGTGGATATAGGTGGCTCTATATCAGGATATCAACCCTCAAAAGTTTGACATATAGTCGAAAGCATCCACAAGAAAATCTCCTAAAACATAACCAAGTTAAAGTTAAGTACTTATTCTCACCATAAGGAAACTTTCAAAACCACCATAGATGACAGTTAAGATGTCCCTTTTGGAATACCAAAGAGTATAATTATTAAGAGAGGCTATAAGAATTAAAATACAGTAAAGAGAATAAAGATTACCAGCATCATCTTTTGTAAAAGACATTGGTGGTTTTATTACCAAAAACATTTCCATGCAATCTCCTTTTCCAAGTAGAACTCCTTGCTCTTTCTCTAATTAGAAACCAATCCATGATCAATCATTGTGCTATTAGTACAAATTCAGGAGAAAAAAAAATTAACTATTTCATGTAGTAGCATTCTACTTAAAAATTTCAATTGGAGGAAACACATGTTTATACCTCGGAGATTTTCGAACAAAACTGCTGTTTCTGCCTTTGCAGGAGGTCTTCTCTTTTCTCTGTCACAAGTTCTACACCCACCATTAATCCTCTGCCCCTAACAACTCCAGAGACTGAAAAAAAAGGCAGGAGATGCAGATGAATATTATCTGCATATCTACTTTAGACTTTACTAGAAAACAAACTACTAACCTAAACTGATTCTTCTATAAATCCAGCAACTTTTCCCAAGCTACCATAGTCAATATGATCTTGATCTCGAACATCTTTTCCTTAAAGTTTAACATCAGAGCCAAATATGGATCTGGATTTACAACATGATGAATTTCATCCTGCATATTATAGATGTAGTTTGAGCAAGTAAACCAGAGCAGGCATGTCAATACACATACAACCGACCAATTCAATTGGCTACACTCATAAAAAAGCAAAGAACAAAGATTCATGAAGCAAGAGAGTTTCATGTGCATGCTTACCACAGTTGAATGGCTATGCTGATAAATAAATACTTGCATATAATCAATTATTTTTTTTTAACTTCCACTAATAAATAGTGACTGCATGGTGCAAAATAAACTTTTAAATCAAAAATGATGAACAAGAAGTCCAACTCTTGTATAATTTACAATACTTAGCAGGACTAACTAGTCGGTATCTAATTGTGTGTGTATTAAGCCATTTTATATATACAGTTTCTTTATGTCCAAAGGTTGAAAAGCAGCACGTAAGCATCTCATGTGCAACATCAAATGATGCTAATGATTTATGCACAACTGCGGACAACAACTTGATGCAAATCCAAGAAACCTCAGTCCTATAGAAAGCAACTCACAAGAGATAGTGAATACCTTACATGCATCTTCATCACCAATAGTCAGAACAAGAACACTTGCCATCAGTAAAGTGGTGAAACCGGTAAGGATCCCTCAATAAAATTTTCCTCCCAATTAGTCTACTAACATACTTGTACACAGAATGACAATCACCACAAACTCGAAGGTTCTTGAAAACTCTAACAGGTGAACCTTTTGGAGCATTAAGCAAACCAAAAGCAAGAGCAATTCTCTCACTGTGGTTCCAAAGATTATGCTCCTTCTGCTCCTCATCTGTGTCTTGCAGTGCATAGCTTGTATCGGCAATGTAACCTGCTTCTCTAAGCATCTTCATAAGCTCACTCAATTTGGAATAGATCTGCTCAGATTGTGGATGGGACTTCTCTCCCATTCCAAATTTATATATCTGGTCTTTCAACTTGACCCAACTGCATGCTGGCTGCTTCTTTATGTTACTCGATCCCATTATACTCCTTACATTCTCTACATCATCCCATCTTCCAGTAGTTGCACAAACATTTGAATAAAGAACATAAGCTGAATCATCTGTTGGGTCCAACCTGAGAAGACACTCTGCAGCCTTCCTCCCCAACTCCAAATTGGTATGGACTTTGCAAGATGCCAACAAGCTTCGCCACACAATGTCATTTGGTGGAACTGGCATTTCCTTGATAAAGTTTTCAGCCTCAGTAAGTCTTCCCGATCGCCCAAGAAGATCAACTATGTTTACACAATGCTCTATACCAGGCGGGACACCAAACTTTGTAGTCATTGAAGCATAATATGCAAGGCCTTCATCTACCAAACCGCCATGACTGCAAGCGGTTAAAAGTGAAACAAAGGTTACATGATCAGGTTTTTTATCCCAGTCTAACATTTCATGAAAGGTCTCCATTGCGTTTTTGGAAACACCCGTGTCTGGAAAAAGATGATATCAATGTGTTCCATGATAATCGTGACCTATGGAGTGGTAAAGGAACCATTCTTAAAACATCGTCCATGTCCCCACATTTTCCATACATGTCCATTGCCGCATTCGTGACATAATGATCTGATTCAAGACCAAGTTTTATTCCAAAGCCATGAAACTGCTGGCCTTCTTCTAATATAGCCAGATCAGCACAAACAGAAAGAGCCTCAGATAAGCTGAACTGATCTAAATCAAGGCCAGCAAGTCTCATTTCTAAAATCAATTTTAAAGCATCTTCCTTACAGCCATTCCTAGCATGTGCAGCAATTATAGCATTCCACAAAATAGAATTCTTCTTGGTTAATCCATCAAACAGAAAAAGACTTGATTTTAATTCACCGCACCTGGCATACATAGTTAAAAGAGAATTCTGCACGTATGTATCTGACTCAAAACCTATCAGAATTAGATATGCATGGATGGGCATCCCATGTTTTGTTAGACTGTCAGGAGTCAAGCAAGCACCAAGAAGATTAATCATTGTTATATAATTAGTTTTTATTCCTTCATCTCTCATGATGTTAAAAACTCTTATTGCTTCAATTGATTCTCTATTCTCAGCATAACTACCTATAAGAGAATTGCAAGTTACTTCATCTCGATGAGGCATCGTCAGTAACACCTTTTTTGCATCAGCAGTCCTGCCAGTCTTGCCATACATGGTAACTAATGCATTGCCAATCACGAGGTTGTCCTGCAGTCCTTGAAGGATTGCAAAAGCATGAAGTATCTTACCTTCAACAAGAAATTCAGCATTTGCACAGGCAGCCAATGAGCTTGTTAAAGTCACATAATTCATTCTTCCTATCTGAAGCATTTCACCAAAAAGCTCCAAAGCCTTGCAGCCCTCATCATTTTGAACATAGCATGCTAACAAAGAGTTCCAAGAGATCAAATCCCTATTGGGCATTCTCTGGAAAACCAACCCTGCATCGTCAGATCTTCCACCCGCAGAATACATTTTTAGAAGGGTATTGCCAATATAATCATTTGATTCCAAACCCATTTTTACTACTAGAGTGTGAATTCCTCTGCCCCACTTCAAATTATCAACAGAACTGCAGGCTGTTAACAATGATGAAAGTGTAACAGCATTTACTTCTTTATGAAGATGCCTCATCTGATGAAAATATCTAAACGATCCTTCATGACGTCCGTTTTGTGCATGTGCAGAAATAATTGAATTCCATGAGATTGTGTCACGTTCATCCATGTGATCAAAGATATAAGAGGAACCCTCCACCCTGCCAACACTATTATACAAGGTTATTATGGAGTTTGCAACTGAAACATTAGTCACTAGCCCAGACTTCATAACATTCCCATGTATTTGAAGACCTAATAAATCATCCCCAAGCATCCCACAAGTCTTGATGACTAAAGCCATCGTGTTTTCATTACAGGATATATTTTCATGCATCATGCATTTATATGTATCTATGACCTTCATTAATTCTTCATTAACTGAAAAACCAACCATTAACGAAGTCCAAGTAACAACGTTTCTGTAAGGCATTCCAACGAAAAATTTCTCTGCAGAAAAAGAAAATCCATAGGTTCCATAAAAATGCACCAGAGATGTACCCACATATACATCAACCAGCAAACCAATCTTAACAACCAAACCATGGACTTGTAATCCTTCACCAAGCATACAAGCTGATTTATCGCATGCAGTTACTGCACTAGCAATAAAAAATTCACCAGGTTTTATACCACAATCCCACATGTCTCGAAAGAATTCAATGGCTTCATGGTACATAGCAGCTCGAACATAACCTGACATCATGTTATTCCAAGAAGCTTCATTTCTCTCCAACATGTAATTAAATACACTACGGGCATTTATAATGTGACCAAACTTGGAATACATGTTAACTAAAGTATTTAAATAGAATACACTAACAGGCACAGAACCCTTTAAGCATAGTGCATGTAATTCTCTTCCAGAGACTTCTTTGCTGATTTCTGAGAAACCCTTCTGATAAAAGCCCGCAATCTCCGGGTTTGGGTGGTCGGTAAGGGATTGAGTGCCACATTCTGCAATTTCTTCTAGGCATGAGCCCAAACAAACTGTTTGGCTTAAGTGTTTCCGGCAGCATAAAATGGAAATATAAGAGGTAGTACTGGTAGGTTTTGGAAAAGAGGGCTTGAGAGCTGAGATTACTCTGCAGCACCAAGCCATCTCTACAAGTTCTTCGTTGAGATTGGCAACAGCTAAAATTCTTGCTTCCCCTGCTACCAATAACCTGATATGTGAAAAATACAATGAGCACAGAAATATAATTTAAAGCCCATGCATTACAAAACTATAAAATACTGTTATTGCCAGCTTTACAATAAAATTCAAAGACAAAAAAATTGGATAGCAGCAGAGTTGGAATAAGCTAGGGATAAGTCGGTTTCTGCATTTTCTAGAGAAAAAATAAATCAAGAAAAATTACCATCATGTTCAGTTATATAATTCATAATGATTGTTTCATTAATGAGATAAGGAAAGTCTTCAAAGAACAAAATAGGATCCAGAAAATTGCAATATAATTTAATCTAGATAGACTCCATCCAGGACTACTAATAGGACAAGAAAATGATAGCTAAGTTTTTAAGAAGAGCACAACACCACTAGTTTTTCTTTGAGTTCCTTTCCTCCTAAAACAGTGACAAATGCTAATTCTGGACTAAAACCCTCAACATACGTAGCTTCTTTCTCAATAAAGGAGTTGGTATAAAGTGCATTAAAACAAAATAAAGATCTGAAACGTCAAACAACTTGTGGCAAATGTTCCCTACTACTAATCTATTCCAATCCTACAACATATAAATCATAAAAATACTTTTAGCATATATTTCATCAAACTGTTAGCTTTCCCGTGCTTGGTTTGATTGATATCGGTTTAGAACCGCTTCTCTTTTAGTTTGAAAGCATTTCGAATGGATCAAAACACCTTACTGGGATTTGACAATTTACAAGAGATGTGTGCTTTCAAAATTTTGATAAGCACCTTATGTGTGTGTGTATATTTTTTATAGAAGGAATAGTACTGAAAAAAAACCTCAATAGCAGTAACTTGCAATTACCTAAATAACTTCCCAAATGGCATAATCGTCCGTAATCGTATGGACGAATAATCACGGTTTGTCTAATAGGACCATAGTCAGCTAGCTCAACAAAATCAAAGACGACAAGATGCCAAGCATTGAAGTCTTGTGACGGAGGCATGACGGCTCAGTTCCTCTAGCCATCAACTTTGTCCTTGATAAAAGAACAGTTTCATACATAAGTGCAAGATATATTCTACGGAACTAGCTAGTTCCTGCACAGTAAATCAATAGCCAAAATTAGCAATTACCTAAATAATGTCCCAAATGGCGTAACCATATGGACAAATAACCACGGTTCCTCTAACAGGACCATAGCCAGCTAAGCTCAGCAGCATCAATGATGTCAAGATGCCAAGCATTGAAGTCTTGCGACCGAAGCATGATGGCTCGAGTCCTCTGGCCATCAACTTTGTCCTTGGTTAAAATAACAGTTTCATACATAAGTGCAAAAGATATATTCTACGGAACTAGCAAATTCCAAATAAAAAAAATACACCAAAAACATGGTCACCCATATATTCTCTACAAAGGAACATCAAAGTAATCTAATTGTATTTCTAGTAAAGTAAATCTAGTGAATATCATAGGGCCAAAAAGCACATTACACCTCTGTACTAATGGAAAAACTATATGTTATTTCACTTGTCGCATAGCTTAACAGCACATACCTAATGATTTGACATGAGAAATTTTATCAACTTCGAATCATACCAAAAGTAGATAAATATTATCTGCACGTAACTAATGATTTCTCTTTTCAGTACAATGTTTCATCTCATATTGTTCTAAAATTAAAAGAAACTTTCATGGGGATAAGATTTCATTGCAAATACTTTTTGAAAGCCATGACTATAACAATACTTAATAGAAAACTAAAATTAGTATAACTATTTTTTTTAAAATACACAAATACTCAATACTTGTTAAAAAAAAAAAAACCAATGAAATTAATGGGTAGTCTACTCTAAGAGTAATGAATAACAAAGTAATGAATAACAAATCATAAAGATAAATTATTCATTATTCCTTAAGTAAGTAATAATGTGGTACTCTAAGACTTAAGCCAATAAAATGTAAGATTAATACAACTATTTTATGAAAAACACAAATACCCAATGATGTATTACTCTAAACAAATAAAATGTAAGACTAGTACAATTAATTTTTTAAAACACAAATACTCAATGCTTGATAATGAAAACATCCAATGAGCTTGGTAGGAACTATACTACAGGAATAATAATTAATACTTGAAAAATTGAAATTATTCGTCACTCTTGGAGCAAGTGATGATGGTACTCCAAACTAATAAAATATAATATTAGTATAATTATTTTTTTCAAATACATGATACTTGAAAAACAAAATAACTAATGAGATTAATGGAAAATATAGTATAGGAGTAATGAATAATAACACTTGAGTGAAAGAGTATTGCTACATGCATGGTGATTAAATGTAAAGTTGTTATGACATGTCAAATGGGGCAGCGCTCGTCCCATCTCCCATCATGCGGTCCAAATGATATAATAGGACAGTTGAAACTCTTCCCTTTTCAGCTCATTTGGCCTTCATAGTCTAAGATTGATCTCATGGGCATGGGTTGAGTTTTCTTAAATAGTTTAAACCATTTTTTAACGACCAACTAGAATCGATTTTAACAAATCCTAGAATTTTATTTGGGGCACAAATAAATAAAAATGTGAACATACCCAGATTTTTCCTTTGTTTTCTCTAATATTTTCATTATCCATACTACTCAAACTAAAAGTCCATACATTTTTTTAAATTCATTTTCTCTAATATTTTCATTATCCAAACAACCCAAACTAAAAGTCCATATATTTTTTAAAAGGCATTGCTAAATTCCAGTCCTCAACACCACTTCTTCGTATGAATCCATATGATTAATACAAAGTTTCAATCTATTGAGAAAAATACAAAAAGATAAAGACTTTATCAAATTCTCGTAATAAGTAACACCAAAAGCAGATACTTGAGATATCAAACCATTAAATGAAGTTCCCAGCAAAAACAACAATGTCAAGAGTGAGGGATTTAAGGCCACAATACTTGAACACTGAAGAGGTAAGCTGAAGACGACCAAGTTTGAATCGGTGTAAAACTCAATTCTGCTTGGCGACGACGACAAGACGATGGATGTGGATCGATGGCGGCGGCGACGACGACGGATGCAGAATGACAGAGTAAAACGTTATGCAGAACAGAAAGCTAATTATCTCTCTTTTAGTATTTTTTTAGTTTTTTTCAGAAAACCACATAACTAATCCCATAAAACATATAAGGAAAAAAAAAAAAAAAAAAAGCTCCCTAATAATAACTCATATGCTTTTCGATTAAAAATAAGATACTATTTTATAATTTATAATTTATATGAGTATTTTTTTTATAATTTTTTTTTATATAAATAATATAATTATTAAATTAATTTTATTTTTAATTATTAAAAAAAATATTTATTTTATTTCGATAATTAAAAACATATATTTATTTACGTCATAAATAAATAAATATATAATTTTTTCTTAATTAAGATTAAAAATAAAATTTTATATATAAAAGAAATTATATTATATAATTAAATATTTTTTTAATTTATTTATTAAAGAACAAAAATTTAATTATATGTCACAATTTTTTTTATAAATATTTTTTTTTATTTTTTTTAAAAAATAAACATATATTTATTTTTAATAATATAAATAAATATATATTTTTTAATTATAAAAAAATAAAAATAAAATTAATTAAATAATTCAATTATTTATGTATGAAAGAGAAAAGAAAAGAAAATAAATAATTAAAGGAAACGGACGGGCTACTTAGCACGGATCTTCCCAAACTCCATCCCATTCCATAAATGTTGTTACAGTCAGACTGTCTGAGGCCCGTTCCAACTGGTGGGTTAAGTCTGGCTCATACGCGTTGTACATAAAATTATACTCTCCATAAATTTTAATTAAATTTATATTTAAATTTATAATTTAATTTAAAATTTTAAACATACGTAAATAAATTTTAAAATTTTAAAATATAATTTTTAAATTTTTAAAAATTCATACATAAGTCAATAAACTTTTAAATTCTATAATATAATTTCCAAACTTTTAAAAATTCACACATAAATTTCAAAATTTTAATTCAAAAATATGTATATAATATATGAACTATGTGTGAATTTTTAAATTTGGGAACTAAACTATAGAATTTAAATTTTTAGAGACCTATGTGTAAAATTTTAAAAGTTTGAGAATTAAATTGTAAAATTTAAAAATTTAGGAACTTAAATGTGAATTTAGTTAAAGTTTGAAAACCAATAAAATAATTAGAGGTAAAAAATAATAAAATAATTATAAAATTACGTATTAATAAAACATTAATTAAATTATAACATTTATATTCATGCATACATAAATTTGTTATAAAAATCAGTATTGTTAAGTAATAATGATCCAAATTTTTATAAGGATGCTAGTAGTTTGGGTAATTAATTCATATGAAGGAGCTATCAATATTGAATGGGCCAGGCCTAAGAATAGAGACAAATTTACTAAGCGCATCAAAATTTAAAATTCTATAGAAATTACAAAAACAACAATGCTAAACGCATAAATACCAATTTATTTTTCTCACAAAATATTCCTGAAATATACTTATATTCAAATAGTGAGTTGGTTATATTTTACTCATCACTCGTAACGTCTACGTAAAATTTTCCTAAGATTTTATTCTCTCATAAACTTGTATGATATGATGAGATGTTTTGCATAATTGTTTTGGGCCCATTCTAAATGCATACTCCCTATTTCTTAAGCACATACCCCTCAAGGGATGTGTGGGATGTGGGGATGTATGTGTGGGGGTATGTGGTTGAAAAAAAGGGAGTATGTTAGTAGAATTTGCCTTGTTTTGACATTCCCCACACATGCATATAACTTCTTTTTCCCTGCCATTCGGCCCACATTTTAAATCTATGCCCTAAAATCCAAGCAACTCAAACACATGTCAAATCTTGACGACAGGTCAGATGTTTGAATTTTGATGGCCTCTAGAAGCTGTGAACACGATGTAAAAAGCTAGCGATCTTATATATCTCTAGCAATTTGGATGATTTGGTGGAAATTTTGCTTTGGCCTCTTTGGAGAGGTTTTATTTTCTGTTAAAAAAACTCATATGCATGTTGGAATTTCGCCCAATCTCAAACTTACAATGTGCATTTACTTTATAAAATCCATGGATTAAAAAATGGGAATATATTATCTAATTTTCGTAAAATTCGATACGAATATAATTATATAATGTCATTTTAACCAAGTTATCAGAATGTTAACGAACATCGTGATCGTGAATAATATCCATGACATAATTTTATTGATTCCGACATTGTGATTTTTGCAAAATAATTAGATATTATTTGCTATATTATCGAAAAATTGTGAAATTTTTACTGTGTACAAAATGCATGGTTGTATATTACCGTATGAAATATTTGAAAACCCTCCACAACAATTTGCAAATTATTTGGATAGAAATAGTTTCATATTCAAGAAAAAACAATAAAAAGAGATCAAGTAATGTACTCATGACATTTAAGTCTATATTCAAATAGCATCTAACTATAGGTATATTGGTATCAATATTGATTGAACAAGATAAGATATGCTTTGAACTCCCTAAAATTTCTTTTTGGACGTAATTATAATATAATTTCTTAATTTTTCAATATTAAAGCATTTTTTTTTTTAAGTTACTCTTTCATTTAACATATAGTTATTAATTTATTGAGAAAACTAATATATTACATGCAATATCATTTAATTTTATCCACCTTAAGTTATTATATAAAAAAAAATCAATATTTTTATATAATATTTTTTAATGAATTTTTGTTGATATTCAATAATATTTTTAATATTTTTGTACAATTAAATTGTTAATATATTTGTAAACATCAATATTTTAACTCTTGAAAAAATCTCTATTTTTGTCTCCTCTCCGATCTTACAAAACATTAGATTTTATATAATAAGTTTGTTAAAACAATATCACAATAGAGAAATTTTATTTGTTTGTTCTAGAATAAGGTAATGTGGTAGGTGAACCAATTAATAAAGAGAGAGAGGTTATTAAGAGATAGGAAGAATAAAATAAAAAAATAAAAAAAGTATATAATTTCTCTCACCCGTCCTTTACTTGTATTAATTAATTAAAGATAATGTTAACTTAATTCATAAATAGTTGAAAATATTTTGTGTTTTAAGTAGTAAAATTTTTAATCTTTTATTAAAAACTTAAGTTCGAATTCTACTTAAATATGTTAGTATATGTTTTCTTTATTAATAAAAAAGAAAAAAAATTTAGAGCCTCTTTAAAAAAAATTAATAATTTATCTATATTATAATTAAAAAAAATTACATTACAAATCATTAAATTGTATTTAGTGCCCCTATTATAATTTTCTATGTGAATGACAAATTCACAATGTTAATTAAACTCAATGGCATTTATAGTACATTACAAATTTGCAACCAATAAAGTTTATCTTTTAATTGATATTTTTTCATCAAATCATACTTCCAATTTTTTTACCAAATGATATGGCACTAATTTTATTGTAATAAGCACTCTTAAGGTGAAATAATACAAAAGAGCATAGCTCATAACATCATGAATCTAAGATAAAAGTAAATGCACTTAAAGGAACATTTGAGGCTACTAACATCTAAACATACAGGGAGCATATTGTGTCAGCCAAAAGTCAAATTACAACTATCCAAATCATATCATATGAGTCAAGTCACCACTACAAAATTAAAAGACACATTCTTGAAAATTAAGTCATTGCAAAAAACAAAAACAACATTTTCAAACAGATTATCTCCATTAGTAATACGACGTGATCAACTATAAAAAGCTTCATAGAACAAAGAAAATTAAGTTGAAAAAAGTTAAAATCTAGGCAAAGGCAAGTACAGATAGTGTTTACCCTATGACACATAACCAATAAAGGAGAAACAGACTAAACACGAGAATTATAAAGGGCGCAAGATGCATCTACCACCTAACACCTACGCTCAAGGAGGCTTCATGGAAACACTATCATAGGAAGTGTCTTATCTTAGGCGACACTTTGATTTTCCAAACAGATTTCCATAACAACCAATCCAAAGGGTTAGGAGAGTTTTCAATATATTTTCCCACCACCTCACATGTAATAGGATATACTGAATTTATGAAAGAGTACCATGGCTAGTAAACTTGCATATCAAATGATCCTCAATAGTAGGTGAGTTTAGCAGAATAACCAAGATTCGACTAGCATATCATGGTAAAAATGTTTGAGTAACCAAAGGAACATTCCACCCACGAGAATTTGGATCAAGCAAATCACTACAAAACTAATGCTTTGCAAACGCATGGAAACTAGTTTAAACATCATGTTATCCGAAAGCTAGGGATCATCCTAAACTCGAATAAAGTTATCATTTTTTACACTCCACCGCACACCTTTTGATAAAACATTGTAAGCCTCCATAAAGCCTCTTCAAGCCCAAAAAGGAGTCCAATACATGCTATAAGTAAAGAACTTAAAATAATGACTCTTATATGCCTAAGCCAATAATGAATTTGAGTACCTAATTATATCATAGTATTGCTTAACAACCATGGCCAAATTAAAAGCTCTTAAATCCTTAAAGCCTAGGCCCCCAATCTCTTTCATCTTACACAACCTTTTTCAAGCTAGCTAGTGAATTTTCTTGTAGTTACTTGAAGTACCCTACCAAAACTTTTGCACCACATTCTCAATATTAAGGCATAAACTATCAAGGAGAACGAAGCATTACATTACAAAGTTCGATATAGCACACGCTACTGATTTAAATAACACCTATTTTTCTAACAAAGACAAAAATTTGCTAGCCCAATTTTAAACTTTGAAGTGACCGATCTAAAACATAGTTCATTTTTGCTTTCATAGCTCTACCAAAAAGATATGGAAGACCCAAATATTCCTCATCTTTTAGTTTGTTATAGCTGGCAAAAGAGATACTCAGCACATAAGACAAATAGGAGAGGAGATAATGGATCCCCTTATCGAAGTGTTAGGCTTATTGTTTCAACCCAAAAGGTAACCTATTAGAAGGAGTAATGTATCTCAATTATATATTCAATTTATTATTGATATTTTTCAATGTGGGACTAGTTTGCACACCTAACAATCTTTCTTGAACAAAAACACATTTGTCCTCCTTAAACTCCAAACATGCCCTAATACTAAGGACTAACCATGAAGTTGCATTCACCAAATAGGCATCCATACTTCATCGAGTTCAAACGCGTGGTAAGAAATAACCAAAGAACTCACTCCAACTTAATCAAATCTTGAGGAATCCAAATGTGTCTATAACAACATCGCAGAATTTTCAACGCAATCTAATAGAGGGTCTACCATTTGTTCAGACTTAAACCACGTGCTCTACTTACATAGGTTCACTTTCAAATTGAAGATCTAATTGTGTTCCCACGCAATACAAATTGAATCCCGATTCGATGCCACTTATTGGATTTGGAGTTCCAACACAAAATGTTAACATATTAGAAGGAATAACTCATTTCAATTATATACCCAATATATTATTAATATTTTTTTAATGTGAAACTTATTCGCACATTTAACTTTCAAAAGATTGGCTAATGTGTCTATAACAACATCGCAGAATTTTCAACGCAATCTAATAGAGGGTCTACCATTTGTTCAGACTTAAGCCACGTGCTCTACCTACATAGGTTCACTTTCAAATTGAAGATCTAATTGTGTTCCCACGCAATACAAATTGAATCCCGATTCGATGCCACTTATTGGATTTGGAGTTCCAACACAAAATGTTAACATATTAGAAGGAATAACTCATTTCAATTATATACCCAATATATTATTAATATTTTTTTAATGTGAAACTTATTCGCACATTTAACTTTCAAAAGATTGGCTATTCATCACACATGAAAAAAGGCCATACTTTTAATGAGATATTTAAACTAAGATATTTTCTCAAAATGAAAAACCATTTACCATTTTTCTTTTTCTTTTTTTATAAGACATTTACCATTTTTCTTGATGACGGTTAATATATTTTGTTGTGTTGTTTAACATAATTGTGATACAGATTTTTTTTTTCTTAACCATACTAATATTCATTTAACTTTAGAATTAAACCTACAAAAGGCTACAATAAGAACTAAAATCATTGACAAATAAAAATCTTTATATTTTTTTAGATTAAATACAAGTGTATTTTGAATATGTGATATAAAATGTGAAAACGATGAGTATTACCTACATACCATGAACCATAACAAAATTTGTACTTATGAGGAACATTATCAAAAAAAAAAATTTAACATGATTTGCATGTATTTTTCCAATTAGAATCTAAATAGCTTCCAAGAAATGAATATTCTCAACAAATGAGTGGTTGACTCGGTACATTGATACAATTTGCCACCCTAATAGCTACTATTGCCATAACAAACAAGCAATATGAGCTGCCCAAAAACATAGATAATGTATCAAAGAGGTATCTACAGCACAATTTTTTGTTTTAATACTGAAAATCTTATTAGATTATTATTATTAGTCAAATAGTTTGGTTAAAATTTTAAGAGAATGGAGCCAACAATTTCTAATAAGACCAACAAACTTAACACCAACTTAAAAAATTTAAAAAGTTTAAATTGAAGTTAAATAAATTGGTTCGTAAATGAATAAATCTGGTATAAAACATTTTATTAGATGAGTTGGGTTTGAATCGGAGTAAAATGGTTATATAGTAAATTAATTGATCCATATACAACTTATTAATAAAAATTGTATTATAATTTAAGAATTCGATATGAACTCGATGCTCTTAAATAGGTTCCTGTTAAAATTAAAAGGATAGGTCATAATATTATCATTTTTTTTTTTTTACCCATTTTTATATAGATTGTACTTGGTTTGACACTAAATATATCAAATCATAAAAGCCGACCTAAGGCCAAACCTAACGGTTTGAGAGCTGTATACGAGATGCAATTTATGCCCGTTTGTCCTTTACTTCATACACAAGAAGGTACCAAACTTGCCTTTCGTTGGCTTGAAAGTTGGAGTAATTCAATTTAATTAATATTATATAGATCAAATTATTTTTGCTGACAAAAAATAATAATATTGTATTATGGAAGTTATTTGTCTAGGCACAAAGGTTCTTAAATTTGTACTTTTAGAATGCTTTAGTTTTTAAATTTTCACTTAAAATATTTAAGTCTTATTTTTAGAAAAAATGTATTCTTTAGTTCACATTTTAAAAAGTATCTCATTTTATTAAAGTTTAAAAATTAATATGTCTAAAAAATAATATTTTAGAAACTTATTTTCATACATCATATTCTAAATTATCAAAGTATATGAGTCCAAAGTTTAGAAATTAAATTAGGTAAATTTTATTGCAATTAATGAATTATTTAATTTTTTCTGGAATGAGATGAAAGGTAATGAATATATCAAGAGTTAACAAATCCAACAATTATTTAAACATCTCGTCATCTTAATTTAATGCTAACATATATTAATATATAAAATAATTTATAGTATATAACTTATAATTTAACGCTAAAATAATTTATTTAAAAAAATAACAAAAATAATATCCATTAAAATTTATAATAATAAAAACAACACTCTTATTTAAATTATATATTTTCATAATTAAAAATATAATTTTTACATCATTATGTGTTCAATATTAAATATTTACTATTATTGAGATGCTAAGTTTATTATTATAAATTTTATAGTTGTTATTTTTTATAATTTTATAATTTATTGTTATCATACTAATACATCTACTTTTAGAAAAGCATAAAGTGTTATTTTGTTACGTTGAATTTATAATTGGTAGTTAATTGAGTTATTCATGGTGTCCCAAAAAAAAAAAAAAACTTAACGCGTTTTATTTCATTTGAAGCCAAAACTGGACGGCGGAAATTTCATGAATAAAGACGGAAATACAAGTCAAGGTTCTTCCCCTTGAAGCTGAAAATAGAATAGCGACGGTTAACAAATCTGAACCAACTTATGTTAAGACTTGAAGTTTTATAGAAGTTGTAAACTAGAGTCAAACATCTTGTGCTATTAAGATCCCTAAATCAAAAATTTCTTATTGAATTGTGAAATTTTGATGCCCCTACTAATATTAATAGTTTTAATACTCAAGGAAGTTTCATAATAAATGCTAGCTAGCTCACAATTCACAAACCATGTGCTGGAGCAGATGTATTCGCAACTTGGCTTTTATGTTTTTTCAAATTCAAAATATTTAGCATAGATCTTGATCTTTATTGACATTCACGGTCAATGGATCTTGGTTGGTGTTCTTTTTAAGCATCACTCTATCTCTTATTCTCATTCAAGACATTACTCTGAATCTCCTTCTTCTAATAGTGTTGTAGGGCTCATACCTCAAATTAGCCTACTGCACAAAGTAATTGGAAAATCACCATTACATTTTATTGTATTATTTGAAAAGATAAATCAAACTGAAGAAACATATTCAACTACTTGAACCTTGATCATGTCCACATGTAAGTTATCTAACTAACTTTTTACTTGTAGAAATTATATTCAAAAAATTCCATTGTTTGTTTGATTTTCTGGCTTGTTTAGTCCTAATTGAACTACAATATAAAGCATAATGTAAAAGTAAAGAACTAAGGGTATCTTTGTTTATAATTCTGGAATCATGCAAAAGCGCTTTTAACAGTAAAAAAAAAAAGTGCTTCAAGATGAAAAAATTATCAAAAGTGTGCGCATACAGACCTCTTAATTTGATCTTTTTTTTTTTTGAGTAAGCAATTAATAAGAGAATGTATTTATTTTTGTTACAGCTCCAATGGTGCTTTGGCCTACAATTACTTTGCTCTTCTTTTCATTGCTATCTCTATCTACTTCAAAGACTGGTGCAACTGGTGACCTCACAAAACATAGACCCGAGGTCATTACAGCACGGCACGGTGCTGTTGCCACAGATGATGGCAGATGTTCTAAAATTGGAATTGCTATTCTACGTGAAGGAGGTCATGCTGTTGATGCATCAATTGCAGCTGCTCTTTGCTTAGGAGTTGTAAGTCCAGCATCTAGTGGCATTGGTGGAGGGGCCTTCATGATAATTAGGCAGGCCAATGGAGATGCAGAAGCCTTTGATATGAGGGAAACTGCGCCGTTACGAGCTTCTGAGGTATGCATTACACTATCATTTCTGTCTCATATCAGTATGTTTTTTGTTCTTGAGTACATATATCAAACCAACTATTGCTTCACTTCAAATTATGTTGTGCCTTTATTTGCTTTGTCTTATCAAATAGTTTCAAACCAGTTGATATAAGTTGATCGACTGGCTCATCCAGTCACATTCTATCATATCAGCTGATATCTCCTCTCAACTTGAGACGAACAAAGTTTTCCTTATTTGATAATGACTAGCTCTCATGCATTATTTACTTTTCAGAATATGTATGGTGGGAATTCTACTTTGAAAGCTAGTGGTGCTCTCTCAATAGCAGTTCCAGGAGAACTTGCAGGCCTTTACAAAGCCTGGAAACAATATGGAAAGCTTCCATGGTCTAGACTCGTAAAGCCAGCTGAGCGTTTTGCTCGATTCGGATTTAAGATATCATCATATCTCTATATGCAAATGGACAGAACAAAATCAGGAATTTTTGCAGATAAAGGACTTCGTGATATATTTACTTCGAATGGGAGTCTTTTGCAACCTGGTGACATCTGCCGTAACATAAAACTAGCAGAAACACTTGAGAGAATTGCACATTTTGGTGTCAAGGACTTTTATAATGGATCAATTGGTCTCAAAATGGTTAGAGATATTCAGAATGCTGGAGGTATATTGACAATGAATGACTTACAAAGATACCAACCTAAATTGAAGAAACCAATCTCTGTAAATGCTAAAGGAGGGCTTGAATTACTTGTCATGCCTCCACCTTCAGGGGGTCCTCCTATGATACTTGTGAGTTACATTTTGGAATTCAAGCCCTATATTTCATTTTCGAAATTTTCAGCCAAAATACATAACTTATGTACATTTTGTACTAAAACCTTTGATTTTGGGTCAATTTTTGCTCAAACTTGAAATTCGATCATCAAATCTATATTATTTAGTCAGTAGTGTTACATTTTTGTTTAATATTTTTTTTTGAAGAGGTTCATATATAAACTATCATAGTCCTTTCTTTTTATAAATATAGATGCTAAACATTCTAAGCCAATATGGATTTCCAAATGGAGTTTCTGGATCCCTTGGCACACATAGAACAATTGAAGCTCTGAAGCATACATTTGCAGTGAGGATGAATCTTGGTGATCCTGACTTTGTTAATATCACTAATGTTGTATCTGACATGCTCTCTCCTAAATTTGCTGAAGAACTAAAGAAAACTATATATGACAACATGACTTTTGATCCCCGCCATTATGGTAGCAGGTAAACAAACTATTACATTAGGGAAAATTTAATTTCCCACCAAATTGAAGGAAAATTAAATATCTTGCGTAATTTTTGTAACAGGTGGAACCAGATCGAAGAGCACGGTACGAGCCACTTGTCTATTGTCGATACGAAACGAAATGCCGTGTCCATGACTAGTACCATAAACTCATATTTTGGTTCTCAGATACTTTCACCAAGTACAGGAATAGTCTTAAACAATGAAATGGATGATTTCTCTATTCCTAAGAATGCTTCTGTTGGAGTTAGTCCACCAGCACCATCTAATTTTATCAGACCAGGCAAAAGGCCCTTATCATCCATGACACCTACTATAGTTCTCAAGGTAAATTAAGTTTCACCTACTCTAAACAATGCCTCGACTCTATCTAAAGCTTGTCTAAGTTTTATCCTTTTGTATTACAGGATAATAATTCTTTTTATATTTTCTTTTTCTCAGGATAAGCAACTGAAAGCTGTGGTAGGAGCAAGTGGAGGAGTCTTGATATTTGGGGCAACTGGACAGGTCCTTTTGAATCATTTTGCTAAGGGAATGGACCCTCTTTCTTCTGTCATGGCTCCAAGGGTCCATCACCAGGTTCATTAAATCCATTATACTATTCTTTTTCATTTATGCTTTAAATTGTCCCATCTCATCCCATCCCTTATAGATGGTAAATCTAATGTTCCTTAATTTAAACATAATATTTAATTATTTTTCTTTCTATTAAACTTTCATATTTCCTTTTGTTATCTAATTATGTCAATGATTTTAGGTTTTTTTTTTTTTTAAACCACAAACACATGCGAAAGGGTTGGGGGGGATAAGGACAAGTGGGACTTTTTTTAACAAAGTTTTTTAGTCTATAATTTTAGCATTAGAGGCACTAAACATTTTTTTTTTCCTTTCAAAACAGTTGATACCTAACGTGGTTAACTATGAGAACTGGACAACCGTAATAGGTGACCATTTTGAGGTTCCGGCAAATATCAGGGCAGACCTTCAAAAGAAGGGCCATGTCCTACAGGGCATTGCTAGTGGAGCCATTTGCCAGTTTATAGTTCAATATGCAGACACATCAAGGAAAAATTCTACTCACTTGGGGAAGCTTGTGGCAGTGAGCGACCCTAGAAAGGCCGGAATTCCAGCTGGTTTTTGAAATTATTGTAACGCAATGGAAAATTTTTTTCCCGGAAAATTACAAATATTAACGCTAATTTTTTTAATAACAAAGTACTCAGTAATATTAGACATTATTTAAATAGATTATATTTAATATTGGACGTGTTTAAATTACATGAGTTTAACTTGAACGGTATTTAAAAAAAAATTGTAATAATCATTTTTTTAATTGAAAAAATATATAATTTAAACACAAATGTTCTATTTTTATTATTATAAGTTTTAAGAGTTATTATTTTTATTAATTTCTCTTTTTTTTTTTCTTTACAAAAATTAGATATAAATTGTAACCCTATAAGCAATTAGCGATTCCAAATTTCTGAACCATTTGAGGTCTATTCAATATTCATGTCAGTTTTGCTTCTTAAATTGTCATTTGGTCGTTATTAGAAATTTATTGTAATCAGTTAATGACTTAAAACTATCTTGAGTTTATTTTCCTTAAATTTTACCATCCCAACTTAGAACTCCTTAAAAAAAAAAAAAAAAAAATTTACTAAAAATAACACCCCTAAAACTTATAGTATTGAACGTTTAATATTAAACGTGTCTAAATTGTCGTCGTTCAATTCTAATTGAATGAGTGTTCAAAAAAAAATGACATATTAATCATTTTTTTAATTTTGAAAATATAAGTTTGAATACAAAAGGTATTAGTTTTGTTATTACAAGTTTAAGGGGTGTTAGTTTTGTTGTTTTCAAAAAAAAAAAAAATGAGTTAGATAATGATAATGATTATGATTTAAAATTAAATAATTATTTTTATAATTTTTGATTTTTTTTAAAAATAATAACTAATATATTTAATAGCAATTTTTGCGTAATAATTAAAAAAAAAAAAATCAAAACTCACTGCAAATTGTTTGGTAAGGTTTTTTTGTTTTTTAATTTTCTTCTTTTCAAAAACTTTAAAAAAAAAAATTTGATTACTATTTACAAATTTTAAGATTAATAATTTTCTTATAATACTCATACGTACAAAAGTTATAAAACTTTATTTATGTTTTAGAATATGCTCTGATGATCCCATATTAGTTAAAAATTAGATATGACTTCTTCTACTTGACTTTCTATACATTATGATAAAAATGTCTTAATTTTTATTAACCAACTATGATGAATTTTGATTGAACATTTATCCAATTTAACAAACCAAAATTGAACGATCTCTAGTTGACCGAATTTTGATCTACTACCAACCTAACTAGTTAAAGACGACTTGGACACATATCTAACCAAATTTTTAATGGCCGATAACTCTATTCGTCAAAATCGAATTGGATGCATATCCAACTAAATTTGACAATTGTTTAACTGATCAAATTTTGATTAATCTATGACTCCACTCACTAAATTTGAGTTAAACACAAGTCCAATTTACAATAAATCAATTAAATAAGTGTACAATTTGCTAAATTTCATCCTAACTCATTTGAATATATGTTTAACTCATCGTAACTTTAATTAAACAATTTTTCAATTGATCAAATTTTACGTCAATTAGTCAAAGTCGAATCGGATACTCATCCTTCTCATTATATACTCTAATGAACAAATGTCAAACTTTCTATTTTCCCTTGTGAAATTTGAATTCATACTTGTATCCACTTCATTGTACATGTATCCATTTCACTCCAACAAATTGTATCAGAACAATTTTTTAGTATATGAAATCTGTGAACTTCAAAGAATTCATCATCATAAATTCTGTGTTCCATCCTTAGATCACTCATATGATTCCCCAAGAACAACCACACAATTTAGTTGAACCGACTAAATCGTAACCCACAGATTAAAAATTCACCAACTAAATCTATACTACACAAGTTGTTTGCACTTGAACCAATAAGTTGTTTTCTATAATGCATTCATGTATATCAAACAAGTTTCAACTCAATATGCACATCATATCCCAGAGATTAAAATTAACCATCTATATAGAGGAATTGCAATTACAAACCATGGGCCAAAATTTTCTTAAGTCCATAAAAAAGACTCACCAATGCTAGCCAATATCGAGCTTACTATTGATTTCATGAACCCTAGAGACAGACTTGAGCCATCGAGTTGAGACCAAAGAGCAGCAGTCAAGCCGCTCAGATGTCTTCTTGGCTTCGAAAAGGAAATGCTCAAAAGCCTTGTCGGAAGACATATGCTCTGCAAAGCAGTCAATGTTGCTTTGCCAAGACCTCCATGAGGAACAGATAATGCGAAATGGAGAATATCAAAGAGAGTAAGATTCTACACAATTTTTTCAAGAACATCTCAAAGGCCAACCCATTGTTGAATGTTCTCAGTCATTCTTGATATCTTGAGTGAAAATGGTTGAGAAGATAGTACGAGAGCAAAGGAGGGGTGGTGAATGGAAAATTAAAAAATTGTGCAAGTGGGGTGTTCATCTATGAATAAAAATAGTGAAAGGGGTCCGTACTAGCATATTTTCCAAAAATATTTGGTGAAAATGAAATCACTTTAAAAAAAAAAAAAAATCATGAATAAAAAAATCGTTATCAACACACCCTAATAAAAATAACGAATCATGATGTATTCAGTGTCGAACTGTCAAATACATAAATTTCAAATTTTTAGTTAACCATTAGCTTCACATGAAAAAGAAACCAATTTCTTGATAATCTCCATCACTCCTCAAAAGAAACAAAAAAAAAAAAAAAAACATAGTAATAATAATAATAACTAAATGACAAAAACATCTTGGGCTCAGTTGTTGCTGATCAACATTGCAAAGGCAGAGTTCAACAGCATTCCCCCGCCTCCCAAAACAAAACCTGCTTTCTTTAAGGATTCTAAAAAACGTTTGCCTCTACCAAAATATACATCATATTTTACAAAGTATTAAGAAGGCACAGGAGAATAAAGCTATCTAGCACGGGAAGAACTTCGAGTGGTTCTTCTCAGGTCAGAGCAGGGTTGAGTAGCTTGTGAAGAATTAGACTCACCTGTATTGTTAGATCGTAACCTCTTTCTTGAGCGTTCAGGAGGTGCAGTGCTCTGTGTGGGCTCATCTGGCTCATCATCTTCGTCAACAGCTTCTTCTTTGGGTAGCTTACATTGCCATTGTGTCCGACAACTTGGACAAACTCTGCCACCCTGAAATTCATCAAGGTAGATTCAGTGAGTAAAACTTTTTAAATTGTCAATGTACAAAAAAGAAATGTATCTTTTGATACCCTTCGCTGAGAGAACATTTTCTTCAGACAGTAAAGATGAATTCGGACACTACAGGCCTCATTTTGGCACAACTCTGCCTGAAAACGAAAGTGTCCAAGCAAAGTGTCAGATTCAAATGCATTATCAGGAAGAATATACATTAAAATATTTAAAATGCAGCGGCAAAATCAAGTGGATCAGGCATAAGTATATTATCTATTTTAACAAGTAATGGAAATGCAGAGTTTACTGTACAGCTAATTTCAAATTATCAAATTTGGCGGCATTCATAAGGTTGACAATAAATGAACCAAACGATTAGGAAATGTTAGAGCATGTATAATGTTAAGCGCCATATAGAATTAAAATTTATCCATTCATAATTGATGGAAAAGACCCCTATACCCAGGCAAGCATGCATAAACAATTATTCACTTATGTGGCAGAAAACATAAAGACAACCTTTACTCCTGCTTCATTGCAAGCTTCACATGAAGGAACATCATTACTACGGAACCAACTTCGCAGATCAAGAAAGGATCTCATTCCAAGTCCAACATTGCCATCTGGTGTAACACTAAGCCATTGATCCTGAACTAGTTCGTTAAGTGTTTTTTCCTTCTGACTTAAAGTAAAATTCTTCAATGCAGGGATATGACCATCTTGCGATTGCGAACCTGTCCCAGTAACCTGGAGATAATCACATTACTTAAGAACTAAAGTAGAATAATCAAGACTTTGCTTCAGAGAATAAATACTCAAACATGTTTGTCCTACATAGTACTTGTTGAACCTTGCCTACCACAAACTTCTATTACAGCGCACTAATATCTACTCAAATGTCTTTCTCAACAACCTTAGTTTTAGGAAAATTATATATTTTCATCAATTGACCGAAAAAAAGAAAAGAAAAACTAAATAAGATTAGATAACCCACGTTCACAGTTCATCTTCAAACAACAACTTTGTGAAAGATTTTGATGCACATGCCAAATAGTTTATGAAATTTAAAAGATTAACTTGCAAGACAGATTGCTAGTTGCTACAAACTTGAAGGTAAGTAGGACCAATTTCTTAAGCAAAGCAAACGACCAACGACCTAATAGCTTTTGTTTCGGAACTGACTGGTCATGACTGATGTAGGTGCATTAGCATTCTTCTCCCTTTCATTATTCAATCTCATTAAGCTTGCTAGTTTCAGCTTGTTATCTAACTTGGTAAAATGGCATTGTATACAGGAATCATTACAATGATAATACATATGCATGCATGAAGACCTGTGACATGTTCTGAAAATGAGCAAAACACTGTCTCATACACTTAGCATGTACGCACACAGTCAGGACATCATTCCTTTTTCCACAGCCTCTGAGACAATTCCCACTACGCCTTAGATATTGTAAAAGAATTGGGCATCCACTACTCACTTTGCAGAATAATAAGGGGCAAATATCCATAATTGTAAAACTCTGACATATTACACCAAGGCACAAAATGCCGCTCATATGCAAAAAATTCAAGGCAGAGTACTATTGAAGGAAAAAAAAAAATAGGAACTTCACAATAAATAGACCTGATTCTCCAATCGAAGATTGAGAGCATTAATGGTGGATATGCTACCATTAGCTGTTGCATCTTGCACAATCGCCTCTATCTGATATTTGAAAACAGTAGAACATCACAACAAGGTCTAACTAGTATTTCTTATTTCTAGATATTTTTTGCTAATTAGTATTTATAATTTCTAGCTGAAGGGCAACTACTATGTAATTGTAATTCTAAAATTGATGAACATGACTGCTACAGTCCAATCCACCTATGCCAAAACTTGCACCACATTTTTATTAAGAGTAATAATGGAAATTTATGCTCTTAAAATGCTTGCAATTCACATGGGATATTACTGTTAAAATGAAAATGAAAGTGTAAAAAGGTCCATTTTGACAAGAAAGTGAACCTTATCATGACAAAAGTTCCCGAAACCAGTATTAAATTGTTTTATCATGAACTCAAAGGAGACTTACAACTGCCTTGTAGAAAGCAATCTGTGGAACTGAGTATTTTGTACCCAGTTTGGATTGCTCGTCAGAAACGTTGTTAACAACTCCATAATAAACCTGGCCATCGTATTGATATCTACAACCCCGCAACTCAAATTGGACATAAGAAAGTGCCTTGTTAATCTTCAAAAGATAATCATCAAACAGCTGCTGATGAGTCCCTGCTTCAAATACGATAAATAAAATACTCTCATATAAACCCGTAAAAGAAATGTACAATGCCCAATAATTTATGTATAATGCACAGGTATTATCTAGTTTTCTCAAGCGTACAATAAAATTGCCTTTGGAAAGATTTGGCCCAATCATCAGGGATAATAGACAATATAGGAATAGAATGGCAATAGCTTCTTATCAATGGATTAAGTCAGTGTAGGCCTTAGCCTTTTTTTCATCAATTGTAAGCAAATGTGTAAACTTCATAGCCAAAAAAAGAGCATAATCTAGGAGTTTTCAGTAGAATGATTCTTTTCTCGTTACCAATTGAGATAATTAATAAAATAGCGTTTGTAATTGGGACTTGAGAATATAAATTGTCTGCAACTATCTCCATTTATCCAATTCATCTTAAAAACAACATGAAAATCAGAGACCCAAACCATAAATAAGCAGTCCTACTATCCTAGAGTCTAATTCCCATATTAACTTCCTAAGATCATACTTTTTCAAACAAGCGCAATTCAAATGCAATCACTAAACTTCAAAAATATTATTTATGGTGCTTATGTAATCGCGAAGAAACCGTAAGCGCGACTAGTAAAAACAAAAACAAAAACAAAAACATAAGCGAGGTGAGCAAAAGAACTAAAGCAAACGTTTAGTTTGCAAAAATTTCAATCTTTTCCTATATTACAACAAAGCTCAGAAATGCAGGCAGGACTCATATATATAACGAGGGCAATGAAAAACCCACAACAACAAAAAAAAAAAAATGAATACTGGGTTAACATAAATGAAAGACCTGGATTTTTCCCGGTGATATCCTTGAAAACACTATGGAACTTATCTTCCTTGAGTGGCCCTCGTGAGAGCAAAGCTTGAATAAGCGTATGATGCGACGGAGTCAATCCCGACATATGTCAATGATTTTTGAAACCCTAATTTTAGTTGAATATGCAATCGACAGAGAAAGGAAGGAGCTTTTGGTATTGGTACTGCTCTCGAACTCTAATATGGGAGGAGGAGTGCTTGGATTTCAAGAAATTATGACATTCACTTTTTACTTACAATGTAGGGCACTGCCTTGGCAAGTTAAGATGGCGGGAAATAATGGGAACTGTGTTTCGTATGCTCGAACGAGCGGGAGAGATGAGGTTTGGATACCACTCATCATTATCTGCGAACTTTTTTTTTAGAGCTGTTTTTTTTCCCCTAAAAAATGATTACCGAAACAGGAGGATTTCAAGTTAATTTGGTTCTTTTCATTTATTTATTTTTATAAAATATGACAACAATATTCTTATATTTTATTCATCAAAATTAACTAAATTATAATTAATTAACAATTAACAATTAGGATATCTAACTCTTATAACAAATAATATAAAGACCTAGATATTTTCAAATACTTGTTCAATAGACATTTATTGACATTTTTACCTAGTCGTAACTCTTGTTTGAACCAAAAAATAAAATGCAAGAAGAATAATCTAGGAATTCTCTTCTCAATCCCTAACTAGTAAGCGACGATCATCAAGATAAAGTTGCTTAGCTTATCTACTATGGCAATTATGCTTGTATCTTATCATCTTTGTAAATTATATTTTTGTAGCGATAATGAATATACTTAACAAAATTGAAAATATCGATAAGGCCTTTGAAAATTCCCTTTATATTGCAAGCCAACTTATTTCACTGTCTGAAAACCAATAAGTGTGCTGCAATCGCTACTCACGAAGTCACACCTCATTGCATCACAGCCTCACCTCATGGCACCCTTATAATCTCACCTCACCTCATACTTGGCAAATTTATGATTTGTGTTGTGTGCATAAGCATTCAAAATTATGTTGTGATTTTTTTAAAACAAAATTCATCTCAAAGGTCCTTACTGTTAGAATGTAATTGGTGTATGCATTGTGTGCATGTAGTATTGTGTAGGAAGTGTTGTGGATGATTATTCCTCATAGTTATGTCAAAATACTTGTTACACTTTTAGTGTTTGTAAAAAACTCTATACGTATTTGTATAAAAGTGGTATTTGTACTATAGTATAAATTAATAAAAAAATAAACTATACAGAATACTTTCTTCATATATTCTTCTTCCTCTCTTTTGGTTACTTTCATTATTCATAGTCTTTTATGGTATTATAGCGTGACTCTAACTTGGTTGCGTTATAAGGCCTCAGATAGGAGCAACACAAGCATCCAAAGATCCTCAATTAATTATAAGAAGGTATTTGATTGTAAAGCAGCTCATAGGGAGTCTTAGATTGCAAATTCCTATATGTCATTTTATTGATTAAGTGCATTGCACATTTAAAGGCATACTCCTAATAAACAAGTGACATATCAACCTTAGAGAGCAAAGAAAGCCTGGTCTCCACCACATGACAATTTTTCCTCTCTACCACTCCATTCTGAGAGGTTGTATAAGGGCAAGAGATCCTCCTAGCATATCTACCTTGAAATAGATAACCTCAAGAACCTTAAACTCTCCTCCTTCATCACTCTGCAATGCCTTAATGGACACATGAAACTATCTCTTCACCAGTGCATTAAAGTGCTTGAATAAAAGAGACACTTGATTCTTTTGAGTCATGACATGCAACCAAGAGAATCTGGAGAAATCATCCATAAAAAAACAAGTAATAACGTGCACCATCAATTAAAGCAACCCCACACATCTATATGCACAACGTCAAAGGTATGCACAGACCTTTAGTGCACATGAATCATAAGTAGCCTATGTGATTTGCTCATTTGGCATGCTCCACACACCTCTGGCAAGGAACCAGGTTTACTACGCTACTCAAGAGAAGTTAACACATGCTTGACCACGTCATCATTAGGATGTCTAAGCCTATCATCCCACAAGCCCCTATTAACAAATTCTTTATGATGACACTCCATATTTGCCAAAACAACATTATCTTAACCAGAATCATAAGGAAGATATGAGTGTCTTACCATAAAACACTTGTGCACCATGATTAGGAAGCTTGTATAGCCCTTTATTAATGCCTCCAACCAACAACACATTGCTTCCAGTCAATTCCTTAACATAGAAAGAATTGGCAAAGAACACTACAATAACATCATTATCATCACATAGTTTTCTTGACAGAAATAAGATTTTGGCTAAATGTGGAACCAACAACACATTGTATAAAGTTGAAATCTTGATTGTTATTCCTTAACACACAATCACCAAAGGAAGTAGTAAATATAGTACTCCCATTCCT
Organism: Elaeagnus macrophylla; assembly: GCA_029378325.1. Lineage (NCBI taxonomy): Eukaryota > Viridiplantae > Streptophyta > Magnoliopsida > Rosales > Elaeagnaceae > Elaeagnus > Elaeagnus macrophylla. The sequence goes on along the minus strand of CM055648.1, from coordinate 17,890,546 downwards.
CAACATAATAGCCTAAGACCTAGTGTATGCAACAATAATAGAAAGAACACTCTTATCACTAGTCAAATGGGTGACTAGTGCCTGTATCAAGATATAGGGCTTGATCTACACACGTTTCTTTACATTGCACAAATGGAGTAAAGAAAGCAACAAGTGAAAAATCATCCGTAAAAGAAAAGTTACCAAACTGCAAGGATGAACCCTGTAATTATTGAGCCTGAGATTATTATGGCAACTTATTTAACAAGTTTTTCATTATGTTCAGAACATTGCACTTGAGAAAAATTGCTCTAAGAATTCTTGGGAGTATTGTTAGAAAAATTATTGGAATCATAGTACCTAAAAAAACATCGAGCTGCACTATGCTTTGTTTCTTGCAGATTTGACAATTGCCTTTGTACTTTAATTCAAATTTGCCACCTCTATTGCCTTTGTTTTGATTTTTGTTATGATTATGAAAAGATTGCCTTTATGTGTTGTTGGAGTTATTATTTGAGTACTGGTTTTGCATAGGAGGATGAAATTGTTGAGAATTTGATCTTTGTCCCTGAGAAACAAATCTTGCTACATTAACTTGCAGTATTTGTGCAATAACACCATTCTATCTCTCTAATTATTTTTCATGATTCCTCAAAGTACTAAAGACTTCATTAAGAAAGGAACACTCTTCTTTAGAGTGATAGGGTTCTAGTCACCTTATAGACCTCCAAGAACATAAATAATCTACTCTTTGTTAGAAATACTATCACCAATAGCCACTATGTGATTAATCAAATCCTTTATAATGTTGATATAACTTTCCATATGCATTACTCTTTTCTGTAGCGTTTGTAATTTCCATCTCAATTGCATAAGTTAAGCTTGTGAAGTATTAAAGAACACTTTTTCAAGAGTCTTCTAGTAAGAAGCAACAGTGTCTTTACCCTTTCCAATCAAGTATTTGAGGTAATTTGTGTTACAGAACTATAGATCCATCTCATGACTATCTTATCTTTAGTATCCCATTCGTTGTATTCAAGATTGTTTTCCAGGATTTCTTGAGTTTTTGAGATTATTCTAATAGTGATTCGAGCTATTTTCTTAATGTATTAAGGAGATGCAGTAATCGAGTCTTTAATGAAGTTTTGCAAGCCATAGACTCGTATCATATGTTTCAATTGTTGATGCCATATCAATAGTTAGATTCATCAAGTTTTATCAAAAAATTTAGATTAATCAGTATGTTCTAAACAAGAAAAAAAATCTTAGAATGCTAAACTACTTGAAGCAACTTGGACTAGTGTAATTGCAAGTGCTTCAACAAAAGCAGATGAATTAGCATTGTTTGAGCCATAAGGTCCTCCATTGAGGTTGAGTTTAGGTCACTTGTATGACAACTGAGGTGTCTTATCATGAAGCTGCTCGAGGAGATTTATGTGTGTTTACCTCAAGCACCAACACTATGTTGTGATAATATCAATGTTGGGTATTTGGCCAAAAATTTAGTGTTTCACTTAAGAACCAAGCATATAAAAATTAACTTTTACTTTGTCATGAAGAAGGTCAAAGTAGGGGAAATGGTTGTTGATTATGTTCCGAGTGAAGCTCAAATTGCAGATATTATGATCAAAGCTTTGTACACTCAACAGTTTTAAAACTTAAAGGTTAACCATATAGTTCTTAAGAGAATGTGAGCTTAATGGAGGATGTTAGAATGTAATTGGTATATGCATTGTGTGCATGTAGTCTTCTGTAGAGGAATGTTCCTCATAACCATGTTAGCATGGTTGTTACACTGTTAGTGTTTGTAACAAACTCTATACACGTACACTAGCATAAAGTGTGCTTGTACTACACTGGATATTAATCAAGGAATGAACTATTTAGAATACTTTCTTCATATCTTCTTCTTCTTTTTCTTTTCATTCAGTTGACTTTAATTGTTGATAGTCTTTCACCTAAATAATTGTAATGAATTCACACCCAATAATAATTGTACTGAAATATAATATATGAATAAATTCGTATCCATGTTGTTGCCCATGTGCTGTACATAGTTTTTTTTTTTTGCCTTTTTAATAGAAAGAGTAAAATATTTCAAGAGAATTTACAAAGAAATATTACAGTTCATTTTTTTAAAAGTATATCAAAAATTTATATGAAAAATTAAGACTAATATTTAACAATATATTTTGCATAGAGTTTTTCTATTTTGATAAGTGTAAGAACTAAAGAAATCACATAGAATAGGTTCATTCAAAAAAAAAAAACCTTGAAAACACGGTAGAGGCAAGTTAGTTTTAGAGGTGAGATTGTTTTTAAAACGTGGGTCCTATAGCTGGTGAAAAGTAAAATAAAAATGCTCAACGTTACAATTGTGATCAAGTAACAATTCATTATATTACTGCCCCTTGATATTAATGGGCTCCACCAAATCCATTTTTTCGTTTGCATCTCTAATTAAATCATTAGAAATGGACTGATAACATGTTATAGTTATGACACATAGCAGTCCTCAAAAGTACAAAGAAATTTATGTCATAACTATCTTTGAGTGTTTAATCTCTTGTTGGTTTCATTTTAGTTTTTTTCTTCTGATGTGCAGAATAAGAACAGGGTTAACAGGAAGTTTTCGAATGAGAAGGTCTTGAATCTTATCCTACATTTTCTAACTCTTAAGGTGTTACAAATGTACGTCTTCATCACACAATTGTACCACAATCACACCATTGAAATCCATAAAAAGTATGGGCCTTAATCTCAAAAAGTTAATATTTCTTATAAGTTCTACTATATTATCTTTGATCAATGTGAGATTTTTTTTTTACCTCTAATGTTCTTTCAAAGTGTAAATTTAAAGCCTCATTATAGCACGTTAGCTTGTATATAAGTGTACGTACTTCTTTTATGTACAATTTATAAATTATATACATGTACAAAGTGTGAGTTTTTTTCTTTTGTAAAATATATTACTTTTTATTTTTAATCTATTATATTATTGAGTCACTTTCGTTTTCTTTTTTCTTTTTTCCTTTGCAAAATTTTTTTTGTGAGAGGAGGCTTACATTTTTTTGGCTAATTTATCGATTAAAATTTTAATACTATGATAAAGTCCATAAAAATCATGCGCAGCCTAATTTCTAATGAACGAAGGCACTCTATTTCTTATAACTTTTACTATAATATTATTTTTTACTAAAGCAAACTTTTATCTCTAACACTCAGTAAAATGAAAAATATTTATGTTCCAATATAGTGGCTTTGATGATGACAAATATGTAAAGAGTAGCTGCAAATTGATTAGCTATTCACTGGTTTTATCACTTCCAATTAAATATAAAGTACGGAATAATTATTTTCTTTTTTCAATTAAATCAAGTGATAATTGGTGTAATTTAAAAATATAAAAATGGAAGAAACAAACCAAACAGATGGAATTGGTACTTATGATCTTTCATTCCTTACAAATGTCCATGATTATGTTATCATCTGTGGTCAGTCACAGAAGGGAGAAATCGAAGCATCTTTCACGTTTCAAAAAGAAAATCCACACCCCAATAAAATTAAAAAAATAATGACATATTTGATAACGATTTAAATTTATGATTAATAATTGATTTTATGATTTTTGATTCTTTTATAAAAATAATTCGTTTGATAGCAATTTTTTATTTAGTGATTTTCAAGAAAAAAAAAATCAAATATCACCTCCAAATTGTTTGTTAATAATTTTTTTTTTTGATTTTTTTTTTCAAAATGTTTTTAAAAATAAAGGAATTTTTTTTTATTTTTTATAAATTTGAAGTTTTTAATCATTTTTTTTCGATACTTAATTTACAAAAAGCTATACGACTTAATTTATTTTTTAAAAAAATTTGATCAAATTGAAAAAAAATCAGAAATAAGAAATCAGATTAAAAAATATATATTTTTTTAGATATTTGTAAATCATTCCATATTTTGGTAATGATTCCTTAAAAATGTAAAAATCAAAATCATAAATACCAAACATACTTAATTAAAAAATCAATTGAAAAAAAATAAAAAATTAAGAATCAAAATCGTTATCAAGATAATATATTTTCAATTATAGTAATAATTATTATGAAAGAAACTTTTAGTGTAATAAAAGCACGTCACCTTGTTCGTTGGTTGAAAACTTGAAATTAAGACCAAGTGAATGAAGAGGACGTCAAGATAAAGAGTATCAACTTTTTCAGTAGTGGGATCAACTAGGAGATAAGAAGATGGAGTTGGAGTCTACCTTAACCACATATTATTGAAAGTAATTAGCCTATCTCTCTTAGAAGTCACACAGTTGGTATTCAGTATTTTGGGAGTACATGAAAAAAATTATTGGCCTGGAAGGACTGAATTTTCACATATCAAATATCATTATTCACATTCAAACTTCAAATGTCAAAAATGCCTTAAACTACAGAAACTAGTGCTTAAATTTTCCATTTATACAAATTTAAATAAACTTTTAACTATGAACCTGAGAGAGAACTCATTTTCCTTGACTGCAGAGAACTTCAGAAATGTTTTGGATTGAGATCATCAGGACCATTCTTGCTGCAGCATTTGTTGTACTTCTTTGTTCTTCAAACTAGGCTATGGAAAAGGAAAAGGAAAAGCAAGAACAAGAAGAGGTTCCATATTTTTGATTATGAAGATTGATGTATGCATCAACTATCATGGTGAAAAATATTTTTTAGTAACCAATAATCTAATCCAAGATTATCTAAATTAATCTCGGCCACAACATTCATTTTGCATAATCAACTTAATGACATAATAATCCTCTAGTTGTCCCAAAAAAAATGACATAATTATTTTGACTTTAATCCCTCGTGAATAAAATATTTCCTATATATAGCACTAATTAATTAAAGGTGTCTTTAACACTTCCATAAATCAGTTTAACATTTGAGCACTAGAGAGCTCCTTCCCATAACTGCATAAAATATCAGACATGTTTTGGATTGAGATCAGTACCATTCTTGCTGCAGCACTTGTTGTTTTTGTTTTTGTTCAACAAACAAGGCAATGGAAAAGCAAGAATAAGAAGAGGTTACCTCCTGGTCCAACAGGGTTCCCAATTTTTGGATGCCTCCACATGTTAGGTAAATTCCCTCACAAAGACCTTCATGTACTAGCCCAAAAATATGGTCCTATCATGCACTTGCGCTTAGGTCTCATTCCTACCATCATTGTTTCATCTGCTCAAGCCGCCGAGCTATTCCTTAAGACCCATGACCTTGTTTTTGCAAGCAGGCCACCACATCTAGCAGCAAAGCACATTGGTTATGATCAAAAAATCATGTCATTTAGCCAATATGGTCCTTATTGGCGTAACATACGTAAGATGTGTACTCTCGAGCTACTTAGCAACTTGAAAATCAATCACTTCAAAGCTATGTGGAATGAAGAGGTTAGCCTGTTGATAAAGTCCATTGAAAAAGGTACAATTGTGGGTAATGTTAAGTCTGTTGATTTGAGTGAGAAGGTTGCATCCCTTACTACAAACATGAGTTACATAATGGTGTTTGGGAAGAAATACATGGAAAGTGAATTTGACAAGAGAGGGTTTAAGAGTATTAATCTTGAGACTCAGAAATTATTTGGTGCTTTTAACTTGGCTGATTATATTCCTATTATTGCTCCACTTGACCTTCAAGGCTTGACTAAACGAATGAAAGCTGTTTCAAAGGTCTATGACAGCTTGCTTGAGAAGGTTATTGATGAGCATCTTAGATCCAAAGATGAAAAGAAAACCAAGGACTTTGTTGATGTCTTGTTGAGCATCATGGGATCCCAAGAATCTGAATACCATATTGAACGGTCTAATATCAAAGCCATATTATTGGTACTTCTTTTACACTTATTGCATACTATTTATTTTGTATATGTTGTATTCATTCATCAAAGTTTTTAATAACTATTTGGTTTTTTGAATCCATTTCCTGCTATATAAGTTATTATTGGTTTGTGCTACTATCAAAAGTGATTTCAGTAAGAAGAAACACTTTCAAGAAGCACCAAATGTGTTTTAAGAGCCCATAAAACAATTTTGACAAATTCTTATGTTTGGTTCATCAACGCTTTTTGTTGCAAGTGATCTCAAATGCAAAAACAATAAGACCCTACTTCGGTTTCCATTAATTTCTGCATATAATCTCCCTTTCTGCAAGACATGTTTTTTGAGCCTTAAAAGCGCTTCTTACAAATTTTTTGTTTGGTCTTGAACTACTTTTTCTTCTTCTAAAAAAAGCACTTTACAGGCCTTAGAAACAAAAACAAACATACCCTATATTTGGTTCACTATCCATTTTTTATTGTGGGAAACACTTTTGCAAAATCTCAAAGCATAAAAAAAAAACGACTTTATCTACTATTGGCTTCTATTTTACTTGAATTGAATTTCTGCACATAATTTTCCATGCTGCAGGACTTGCTTATAGCCTCAATGGAGACGTCATCAACAACAATTGAATGGATACTTTCGGAACTCATCAAACATCCAAAGGTAATGAAGAAAGTGCAGAAAGAGTTAGAACATGTAGTGGGAATGGAAAGAATGGTGGATGAATCAGACTTAAAAAGCTTGGCATATTTAGACATGGTAGTTAAAGAAACCTTGAGGCTACATACAGTATTACCACTTTTACTCCCTCATGCAGCCATAGAAGATTGCACAATTAATGGCTACCACATACCGCAAGGCTCACGCGTACTTATAAACGCATGGGCAATCGGAAGAGACCTAAGTGTTTGGACTGACGTAGAGAAGTTCTATCCTGAAAGATTTGTGGGAAATAACATAGATGTTAAAGGACATGATTTTCAGCTCATTCCTTTTGGTTCTGGGAGGAGGGTTTGTCCAGGATTGCAAGTAGGCCTGATTGTAGTAAAGCTAGTAGTGGCACAACTTGTGCATTGCTTTGATTGGGAACTTCCTAATGGGATGTTGCCTAATGAGTTGGACATGACTGAAGTGTTTGGTTTAACAACTCCAAAGGCCAAACATCTGTTGGCTGTTCCTACCTGTCGCCTTCACAAGAAAATTGTAGTGTCTATGTAATTTAAAATTTAATTGTTTAATTGGGCCTTAGAATTGCAGTATATAGCATGTAGGTTTTGAACGTTAATCTCCAAGGGCATCTTTTACATGCCTTTTAATAACTCTTGGGATTCATTTACTTATTGTAGCCCATGAGCATGGAGAAGTTGGCTCTTGTTATGTTCAAGAGAAGGTTTCAACTCCAAGTGACTCAAGAATTGAATAAATTAAGTTTATAATTAGGAATTACCTGATAGTTAAATTGGGTGATAATTCAAACGAATGGGCAATGCACGTACATACATAATATAGTGTTGCCCAATTTTTTCTGGATTGCTGATTTATTCACCTTCCCGATCTGATCAACTAATGAGCTAATCTTTCCGTTTCATGGTTTTAAACCCTTTTCTAATTCATCTTTAGATTTTGGATTTCATTTATGTAGCCGCTCTTTTTGAATTTCGGTTCATAGCAATGGGCTAGTTTCTGTCTCACCTCTTCAGTTTTTGTTATTGTCTTCTACCCTCTGATTGGAATGGAAAAGTCACGTTTCTGGCTAGAAAGAAAATAAAGTAATTGCAACCAAGGTCATTGTCGTTCCTTTGTTTCTCTAATTTATATATTCTTTGAGATCCATATTGTTCGTTTGTTAAATGATGAAGACGACTATTGTTTTATTGGGTTTCAAAGATATTCTTATTTTTTATGAAGCAAAAAGCAAATCAACCAACGAAACGGCGCTTACAAAGAAAAAAGAAGAGAGGTTGATGGTGATAGTTATATCTTGTCTCCTTCAATAGTAAATTGAAGCTCTATCAATGGAGGATAGGTTGAGATATAATGACCATCCAGCAAAGAAAACGTATGTACTATTGAGAGAAAAGAAGAGAAGGGAAACATATTTTGTGATTTGAGTATTGTACAAAGCACTATAATATTCTCTCTGAAAAATAGCTGCAATAGTTAGTTCTGTAAAGTAACGCACTTAATTTTTGAGATAAATCAGATAAAAATATCTTATTTTGATTGTAAGAATTGTCAATTTTTTAATTTCTTCAGCAAAAGGATTGAATTTTCGGTATATCAAGTATCATGTTTCACTTTCAAACTTCAAGTGTCAAAATCTCTTAACCTACGGAAACTAGTACTTAAAATTTTCATTTATTCAAATCAACTATTAACAATCCCCGCAGACAACGTAAGAAAATTAACAAATATGTAGAAAATATAGGTAATTGAATTATCTGCATTTGAATTTTCTGCTTTGAAAGTTGTTTGTGTCAAATATTTGATAAATAATAATATATATATCAAATTGTTATACATAATAAATGATATATTAGTTATTGATCGAAGTTTAGAGATATAGAAATGAGATCACTTACAAGTAAAAAACAATTAAATTATGATATGTAAATTACTGTATCCATTAACTATCAAGATGCGGTGAAAATCATTATTCAATAACCCATCATCTCATCCAAGGATTATCTAAATTAATGTCTCATATACGACAATATACATTTTGGACTTTAATTCCTTGTAAATAAAATATTTCCTAACATTTAGCACTAATTAATTAAACTTGTCTTGAACACTTTCAGGAAGCACACCAAATGTGTTTTAAGAGCCAAGAAAATACATTTGACAAAATTCTTAGGTTTGGTTCACCAACAAAAATTTTTTGTTGTAAGAAACACTTTTACAAAATCTCAAAAGTTGAAACAAGAAGACCCTAAGTACTTCGGTTTTCATTAATTTTGGCATAAAATTTCCCTTGCCACAAGACATTTTTTTGAGTCTTAAAAGCGCTTTTGACAAATTTTTTCTTATTTGATCCTAAATCGTTTTTTTTTTTTTATTAGAAGTATTTTTACAGGATGCTAAAACAAACATACCCTATGTTTGGTTTACCACCACTTTTTTTTTTTGGTAAGAAACACTTTTTCATCATCTCAAAAACAGAAACAAAACTACCCCATCTACTCTAGTTTGCATGATTTTCAGCTCATTCCTTTTGGTTCTGGTAAGAGGGTTTGTCTAGGATTACAACTAGGCCTGATTGTAGTAAAGCTAGTAGCGGCACAACTTGTGCATTGCTTTGATTGGAACTTCCGAATAGGATGTTGCCTAATGAGTTGGATATAATTGATGTTTTGGTTTAACAACTCCAACGACCAAACATCTGTTGGCTGTTCCTACCTATTGCCTTCACAAGAAAATTGTAGTGTCTATGTAATTTCATTTACATATTGTAGCCCATAAGGTTGAAACAGTTGGCTCTTGTTATGTTCAAGAGAAGAAGGTTCCAACTCCAAGTGATTAAGAATTGAATAAATAAAGTAATAAAGAATTATCTATCTCAAAGAAGTGGAGCCAAATCCCTCATAATTATATCGGTTGGCCTAAAATAACATGTTACTTGTACGTGTACATATAACTATTTAATTGTTTAACAAAATTAAATCAAATCAGATTGTACAGTTATGGTGGCTACAACATATAAACGAATCTAGTACAATTTTGAAATTTCTTTTTTTATTATAATCAGATCAGTCAAGACCATGAAGACCCTTAATTGAGATAGATAAGAAATAAGATTATGCATATGTTTTGCACCTATTTAACAGAGAAAATTAATAGAAAATATAACAAAATTCAACTCCTAAAATAACTAACACTTGATCCTCAATGTTACCATTTATTTGAAATCAGTCATCTCATGCATGAAACAACTGAACCATCTAGTAGATAGTTCATGAATATGAGTCACAATCAAAACATAACACATTTGACAACATGTGTTCTCTACCCATATATAAACTAGTTCATCTTCATTTTCCCTTTTAACAATTTCACAAGCACTTGACATTTATTCTAATATAACCTCTCTCTCTTTCTCTCTCCCCATAAATAGATCTCTTTTTTATATATACTATTTTGAACCTTATTCTATAACCATTTGCTAAGATCAATGATACCCTTTTCTACATTTATATTCCTCTTCATGATCTTTTCCCTCTCTTTAATTAATCAAGGTAAAACAGTTTTCTCACTTAACAATTTTGTTGTTGTTGCATAAACAGAAAGTAATACTGATTCCAGTGTCATACTAATTTGAAACAGGTGAAACCCACAATTTATGCAAGGGGGAGATGATTACTAAGCCACCATTTTTCTGCAATCAACTGGAGTGCCATCAAATGTGTACAAATTTGCATCCTGGTATAAAAGGTTTTGGAAATTGCAAAGATGAAGTTTGTGAATGCATTTATTTTTGCAACAGAAATCGTCATTATTTGAGAGACTCTAAGCCAGATCATAAATTACCATTTGAAATGCCAACTTCTAATTCTTCTTCTTTCTCATCGTCTAGGATTGTTAAGCCTTAAAGTTTGCTATAGACAACTCAAATCATTGGCTAGGCCTCATCAATAAATTCTCATGTTAAATTTACCATAACTTAGATGTTGTTTGATTTAGTCTTCTTTTAATTATTATTATTTTTTTGTTTCTGTTTTTGTTGTAATAAGGTTTTAGTTGACTGCTCATGAAGGGCAAGAGCCAAATTGTTGTTTTGATAGCATTTTGAGTATGTGCTTGTTTCACTCTTGTGCAAGACCAAAATAAAACAGTTCCTATTATTTTGTAACTTAAATGATCTCTGAGGATATTTTATCGTCTTTCAGTTAAATCCTCCAAATTTAAAAGATATAAACTTCTTAGTAAATACCAAAAAAAAAAAAAAATCTAAACTTTATTGTTCTTTTTCTTCTTCCTTTTGGATGGTCAAACAGAATTTTTAGTTTATACCAAGTATCAAACACCTCCTCAAGTTTTGTCTAATTATCATCTTGCTTCCAAATTTGATGTTTTCTAATAATTAGTAATCACATACCTAAAATTTAAAATTATCAATCCGCCCAAAAATAATATTATTCTATCTTCTAACAATATTATTTTTAATTTAAAAGAAATTGATGATTAACAATTGAACCTTCAAGTAAATTAGCTAAGCAAAAAAGTAGAAACTTTTGAATAACAAACAAAGGTTAAGGTGGGAACCACTTGATCTTAGAGCTTTCTTTGACTACCAATGTTTTGAAGCCTCAAAATAGAATATTAATTTATATATAATTGAATTAACTTCAAAACACATGTTAATATATACAAAAAATATATATATTTAATTTATGTAAACTCAGTATATTTTAGATATCAGCATGTTTGGTGCATTGTATTAGATAGATTAAGTATAATCGTATTGAATTGAATTGTATTTTAATTAGTCTGTATAGTGTTTGGTAAAAAACTGTATAATATAGACGAATTAAATTGATTATATATATTTTATTAAAATAATTTATATTTAAAATGGTTTTTTATTATAAAACTTATTTAAATTAATATTTAATTTATTTTTATATTTTTATTATATTTTTAAAAATAAAAAAATTATTATTTTTAATTTGAGATAAAAGAAAAAGTTAAGATATATAATTTTATAATTAAAAATTCAGGCAAATTAAGTTGATTGTTCAGTAAGGTTTAGACCCACACTCCTTAGTCGTACAATTTTTTTACATAATCGTACTATTTTTATATTGTACGATAAGTCTGATTTCATAGCCAAATGCATAATTGTAGATAAATTATACAGTTAGGATATTTAGTAAGGTGTAACAAACATGTCAATAATGTATGGACACTGTATACGTTATGTACAACTGAAATACTATTTTAGAATTAATTCAATTATATAGATATTGTATTTAGGCAGAGGCGGGTTTATTCAAGGGCTAAGGCGGCCGTTTTTTTTAATAATGTAAAATTACCATTTTACCCATCTTAACCTAATATAACTTGATCCTTCCCTTGCCACTTCCATTTTCTCCAGCTCGCATCCTGTCTTCCATTCAAGAAATTCCATTGCGTTTAGCCGCCAGCCACTTTTTGGTGCCTAGCCCGCCAACCCCACAAGCACATCTCGTTAGCTCCCCCTCCACATGGTGCGTTCGTCGAAGCAGCAAGCTCCTCTAGCCTTCAACCGTTGTCATTTCAAAGCCTCTACTTCAGGCTCCAGCCATCAACTTGCCACCGCCCACCACCAACAACACTGCAACAGCCACTCCAGTCAAGCGTCAGGTCAACCACTAGTGGGAGCCACCGCCGGTAACTAATTTATGAAATATATTATTTTTTCCCTGATTAATATGCTTAATTAATAATATTATTGTATTAATAATGTGCATTTTAGATACGGGCTGAATGCTGATTGGCTAAAATAATTTTTATTTAATTATATATTTATATGTTAATAACATATTGTGATACAATTGTTAGTGTTGGACTGATTTATAAAATTTTAAATTTTAAATTTTTGTTATTATATTGTGTTAATAATCAATTAATTAGGTTAATAAAATAAAAAATAAGTGTAAGTGTAACTATAAATAATATAATGACATAAATTTAATATTTGAAAGAGTGAATATTTTTTTAATGTTTAGAGATTTATTTTAATGCACTTTGATAAACTAAAGATTAAACAATACTTCAATATTTGTAAATATTTATTAGGTGATAAGTTATAATGGAACATGAACAAGAAAGCTCAAAGTCGACCAAAACTCTTCAATCATTTTTTAAGAAAATGAAAACAAATTCAACAAAATCAAGTATGTCTATTGATTCTCCAAGTGTTGATGAAACTCATTGTTCTAAATCTCAAAGAAGTGAACTTGGAAGAAATGATACTACTTCTCTTCAACGAAATCCAAGTTTACGTTGTCCAATTTGGTGATATCGTGTTAATGAACAAGATGATATTCGAAGGAAATATATTAACATGGGACCATATCAACCCAAATTGGATTTGTATCTGCCAACTTCTTATGAAAAGCAACAATGTCAATTTCAATATTCATGGTTCGTAAAATTTCATTGGCTTGAGTACTCTCTAGAAAATGATAAAGTGTTTTGCTTTCTTGCTTTTTAAGAGTAATCCTCCAATCCAACATTTACTATTAAAGGATACGGAGATTGGAAGAGTGGTCTTTTTACTCACGAAGGGGGAGCCAAATTCATCACATAACGGTGCTATGCAACAATAGCATGCTTTGAAAAATCTAGCAACACACATTGACAAAATGATCCATAGAAAATCTTCAGAACAAGTAATGTAAAATCATGTGCGACTCAAGGCTTCAATAGAAACGATTAAGTGGCTTGTAAAGCAAGCATGTGCTTTTAGAGGTCATGATGAATCTAGCACATCATCAAACCGTGGTAACTTTATTAAAATGGTGAAATTATTTGGAACAATTGATGAAGATATTTGCTAATGTTACCATAGAATGTGCTTCATTAAATGCAAAATATACTTCTCCAACAATTCAAAATGAGGTATTAAATATTATTACAAACTTTGTTCGGAAGAAAATACGTCAAGAAGTTGGTAATGCAAAATTTTTCATTCTTGTTGATGAGGCTGTTGATGAGTGATAAGAGCTCGAAAAACACTAATATTTTGTGATTTATTGCGCTTAATTGTTTAAAAATAGATTTGTTATTATTGTTTTTTTTGACTATTTTTCATAAATTTATCAATTTGGAATCACGATTATGTTTTAGTGTATTTCAAGTGTTTTTAGTGTCAAATGAATTGAATAATGCAAACACGCAAAGACGGAACATTTACGATGCTCAGATCACGAGTTATAGGCAAAACGAGTCAAAATATGTAAGCCTTACATAATGAGCTAGCACATATGTAAGGGGTAAATATGAAGAAAGGAAAGGCAACGCGTGCCGCGGCGAGAAAAATGTATGCCGAGGCGGGGAGCTCTCGGGTTTCAACCAATATTTCCAATTTTTGTGTTGCGCCGCGGCGGAAAAAAATGTATGCCGCGGGCCTATTCCTATTGCAATTAGAATTTGTGTAAACCCTTACATCTATAAATACCCCCTCTAGAATCCTCTTTACATACAACTTTTATACACTACAATTTTGAGAATAAATGAGAGATTAGACCAATTTTGGGAGCTTTGCCACACTCAACGAAGCAAGAGAATACATTCTAAGAATTCAAGGAAACCATTGACGATCGAAGATAGAACTTTTGGAGAAGAACGCTATTCCATCCAATAGCAGTATTTAGATATAGGATTTTCTTGTTATTATAGAATTCTATTTTTTTTCTTATTTCATTGAGTGTATGTTCACATTAAATTTGTCTATGAATTTTAATATGAACATGAGCGGCTAATTTTATTATGGATGTTTAGTTTGTGTTGTCATGTTTGCCAGAACTATTTTGGTGAATGTTTTATTTGAAATAAATGAATTTACCTTTTGATTAAGAGCATGTTTAGATATTTAATTGTGAATTTTCATGGCCAATTTGAGATTCATAGTTAGGTTGAAAAATCTGAGAATCTAGTTTTAGGAACGTCACTTTAACTTTATTCCGAAACACTTAATCAAAGCTTTAAATTAGTGACTTAGTCATAGCATTAGTTTGATTGGCATACATTTCCTTGCGCATAATTTGATTGTTATTTGATATACTCGATCGTAGGATGTTAATTAGTTAATAAACAAAGAGAATTACCCGATCGTAGAAATTTTCGTAATTAAAAGGAAAGCCGGTAAAAATTGTTTATTAGAACGTTTATGTTATTTCACCATTACTTTTTGATGCAAGCATGACTAATCAAACTAAATGTCCATACATTCTCCATTGATATTTGAAATCTACTTGAATTAATTGTGAACTTGCGTTATTGTTTTCGTTAATTGTTCGTTACCATTGATCTCGCCACAAACCACACTTTGTTTACAGTTTTACTAGGTTTAGGACTCTAGTTACTTAGAGTTTAAGTTTTACTAGAACTCTATTTAATTAGTATTTTTAGTTGTTTTAGGACTCTAGTTAGATTAAGAAAAATGTTGTTTAAAACTATTACAATTCCTTGAGAGACCGACCTCGAAGGTTTGCTTGTCATTTTCTACGAGTGATTCGTACACTTGCGAGTACTATAATTTGCACATCAATGAGTCTACTAAAGAGCAGATAACAATTAGCTTAAGATTTGTTAATTGTGATGGCTTCATTCGAGAATGCTTTTTTGATATCATTCATTTTCAAGAAATAACAGCTTTAAATATGAAGGATAAAATCTATTTAGTTCTTTCTAAATATAATCTTCAAATTAAAGACATTCAGGGTCAAGGATATGATTGTGCCAGTAATATGTGTGGTGCATGGAATGGGTTGCAGGCTTTATTTATGGAAGATTCTCCATGTGCGCACTATGTTCATTGCTTTGCACATCATCTCTAATTTAGTATTGGTTGCAGCATCTAAAGATGTCCATGATATGTGAGAATTTTTTTCAAAGTGAAGCTTTGTTGTAAATCTTGTTAGAAGCTTCAACTAAATGTTGCTCATAACTTAAATGTGCAAGAAACCTTGAATTGGCATAGTTGTTAGACTGTGGAAAACTTGAGACTGGAAGTGGAGTTGATCAAATTCGCACTTTACAACAACCTGAAGTTACAAGGTGGAGTTCTCATTTTGCTTCTGTGAGTAGGTTAATTGAATTGTTTGGTGTAACATGTACGGTTCTTGACAGCATTGCTAAAGATGGGCGTAATTATAATATAAAAGAAGAAGCTAAAAGGGCATTCAAAGCAATTAGATATTTTGATTTTATTTTCATTCTACTTTTGATGAATAAGGTTATAGGAATTATTAACTTTTTATGTCAAGCATTGCAATTTGAATTTCAAGATATTTTAAATGTTACAAGACTAGTCAAATCTACAAAAAAACTTTTAGAGAAACTAAGATCACGTGGTTGGGACGACTTTTTACAACTCGTATTATCATTTAGTGAAAAACATGATATTAATATACATGTTATGAGTGATATTTATTTGGATGACATACGTTGGGCATGCCTTGAAGGAAATCATTTCACAGTGAATCATCATTATTAGTTTGAATGCAATTTGATTGAAACTGACACAATTTAATAGGCATCCGAAGCCACACACATTTAGAGAAGACACGTGCCCACCTTAATTTTTCGATAATTTTTTTTTTTTCTATATTGTATTTATAAATATGTCGTTTTAGTTTATAAAAATACATAGTGGTGCCCCCTCTCAAATTTATCATTTAAATATTTTTTTAATTTCATTTTGTTATACTGTGTATTCATTTAATATTATCCAAATATTTCTGATTTTTACTTAAATATTACACAATTTTTATTAACTAGACTCGAGTATAGCGATAAATGTTTAACATATTCTCATATTTGGATATTAGTTTTTGTCTCCCATACAATTTACATATTCTTAATTTTTATGCTATTAATTGTTATTTATACTATCTAATATTTCTAGAATCTATTTTTTTTTTTATTTCATTTACTTTTTTTTTTTTACATATTTATTATAATTTACATTATTTAATTACTCTAATTTTCTTCGTCATTTTGCATGGATATTGAGTTATATTATTTAGTCTTATTACAACTAATTTATGTAATTTTTAATTTTTATTTAAGTTAAATAAAATACACATTTGACATGTAACTCTAATGATTTAATATTCAAAATATGATTTTTATTTTTATTTTTATTTTTGCAACATCTATCACAAAAATTTTAAATTATTTTGCAATAATTCCATTCAAGAAATTATCCATTTTTATTATTGTCATTCATACGATGTTAAAATCATCTATTTTTAATATTAAATTTACTCGCAATGCCCCTAACTACATTCTTGGCCATGTGTGTGTCAATATTCACAGTGTGCATTCACGAGGTGTACCTGAGTAGAATACGTATTATACCATAATAGCATTCAAGAGTTTGTGAGCATAAAATAGGTCTCCAATGTTGTAAAAGCCAAAAATAAGGTGTGAATGGAAAAAATTTCACTAATACCCTTAATGTTTTAAAAATAGGCTCAAATACCTTCAACGTTTAATATATCTTCACACATACCCCTGAACATTAGCAGACATTATATAAATTGTTAACTGAATAATAATATTAAAGTAACTAATAGAAAGTCAATTTTGTGTTAGTTTTATTTAATTAAAAATAATTTTTAATATTCATGATAGTTATAATATAAGGATCATGAAGAAAATACATGTACATTTACCAGTAATACCTCTGTTATACAATATAAATAGCCCTCAACCCTCATTTGCATTATACTCATCCCCATTATTTTTAAAACTTATTTGTTAGTTTTTTCTTCTAATATCAAAAAGAGTACTTATATGCAATTAATGCATATTTAAAGATCATTTAGAATGAAATATTCTCAATTAATACATACTTAAGGATCATTTGGATTGAAATTTTCTTTGACAATATTATTATTTTGACACACTCTATACTAAAAGAGGGAGTTAGACTTTTCAATATTTGACAAATATTATATTTTACATTTTTTTAAACTCATTTTTTATATTTATTTTTTCTTAAATAAAAAAGAGTAGATAATACAAGGTTAGAGTTCGTACGTACTGAATTTTTATTTGAAAATTTTATTATTTTTGAAGCTCATTTAATTTTTGTTATGATAAAGTTCTTTTTATTACAACTTGATGCATGAATTAATTAACATGTTAAAGTATAATTGGTTATCAGTTAATAAATTGTCTCACAGTTATTTAAGTCTCCAAACTCTCACATTCCTAATTTAACATCTAATTTAATACAAATATATCATTTGATGCATATAATATTATTCTTTCATATATCAAGACAACTAATAAATTAAAATATTTTGATTTAGTAAAAGAATTGATATTATCTTTATTTTTTTAAGCACACAATTTTAAGGTTTATAGATAAAAATAGAAATAAACACAGGCAAGTCTAAAAATAAAGGAAATTTTTTTTATCACAATTTAATACATGCATTAGGCTACATATTACAATATAATTAGATCTTGTTATTAAGTAGTTTGACAATTATTTTAAAATTTCATCATTCAAATTTAACATTCAATTTTATATGGATATGTCACTTGATGAATACAAGAACTTAATACATATAACATAACTCAAAAATAAAAACAAAAAACAAATTCAAGTAGCACGTGCAAAGCACTTTTCCAGACCTAATATATATATATATATATGAGAGTTTGGCATCATAGTATTTATTTGATTTTTATTTTGTTTAATAATTTTTTTTTAATTTTTTATCTATTATTATTACATAAAGAAGGTTACTTTAATTAGGTGGCTACTATTTATTTAAAAAAATTAAAAATGAAAAAGTAGAGAGAGTTATTTTTTTTTTAAATTAATTAATTAATTATTTATTCTATTTATTACTATTACATAAAGAGGGTTACTTTAATTAGGTAGCTACCATACATTTGACAAATTTTCTTAAAAATATTTTAAAATTTTATAATGAAAAAGTAGAGAGAGTTATTTTGTTTTAGTATAAAAAGAGAGTTGTCGATTACATATTTACTTGACCTTTTGATGTTTTAATTTTTATTTATTTTATTACTTTTACTATTAAATTTTACTTGATAATATTGAAATAAATAAAAAATTGATGATAAGACTAATTAAAAAAAATTGAAAATACAACCAAAAAGTAGCTTATTTTATTTATGAGAAAGTTTATCTTTCTATCCCTCTATTAGCCTTGTATTTTATGAGCACTTTAGTCATTAGTATGACACTATGTAGAGGAATGAGAAAACTCAAAGAAAACATGGCTCAGTGTTGTGATATAGGTACTAGCTAGAGCCTTAGAGCCATGATATTATATTTTACTATATACCATTAATGGCTCATTATTTAGAAATCTCAAATTAGTATTTTTTTTTTTCTTTCTTTCTTTGAATCTTTGTATTTTCATGTTTAGGTTACGATGTTTACTATGTCTTAAAGATTTGTTTTTGTGATTAAAACTATAGTGGAAGGTTAGAAGCCATACACACCCGAAATATAAGTTTTTTTTTTTTTTTTTTTTTTTTTTTTTTTTTTTTATGTTTGTGCAACTTTTTTTTCTTCATACATGATTTTCTTTTCTACTATTTCTCTCATATTATTTTCATGATATTAGCTATAAACATAGATCATATGTATAGTCTTAATTGTGAAAAAAATTAGATTAATGTAAGAAATTAAATGGGAGATTGAAAAAAAAAAAAAAGGGATTGAGAATATAGGAAAAAAGAAAACATGATATGGAAGCAATAACATATACTAATTATATTCAATAAAATTTGGATTACAATTGCAACACCTATATATATAGATAAGCTATAAAATAAAAAATACTAGCAAAATATAACAATTTAATAGTAACAAAGCTTAATAAATTTTTATATAAATTCTTTTGTTCATTTATTATTTTCTAGATCCCTTTCATATTTTTTTTGGGGCAAATTTGTACTTGATCAATTTTGTTGGTGCTATTTTCAACTTTTGTTTCAATTTTTCACAATTATTTTAAACTTAAATTATCAATTTTATTAAAATAATTTCAATTATTATAGATACTAACCCGTGCCTTGCACGAGTCCATAACTAGTATATATAAAAAAGGCTTATTTTATAGCCTTTATTTTGAATTTTTTATTTTTATTTTATAATTTTATTTCTTTTGCTTCTTTTCTTCATTTATTATTATTTTATCATTCTTTAAATTTTTTGCATCCTAATCACATAAATTTATGATTGACTTGTAGTATATATTATTAAGATATAGGACAATTGTTAAATATTTTCATATCCCAAGTATAAATTAACATATAACACAATATAGAATAAAAAAGTTAAATTTACTCATAACAACAACAACAACAACATTAAAAACAATAATAAATAAATAAAATTTAAATTATAGCCATTTTTTTTTTGCATTTTTTCTTTTATAATTTTTTTTTTCATTTGTTTCTTTGTTTCTTTGTTTCATTTATCATTTTATTTTATTTTTCTTGAAATTTTTTTAGGTCTTAATCATATAATTCCATGACTTACTTATAATATATGTTATTAAAACACATGACAATTTCTAAACATTTTCATATTCTATATATAAAGATTATGCATTCATTAACTACTTTATCTCGTATAATTCTTTATATATCAAGTATAAATTAACACATAATATAATATGTGATAAAAAAAATTTAAGGTTATACATAATAATAATAACAAAAGTATTAATAACAATAATAAAGAAATAAAATCTATAATTATTTATATATTTAAATATTATTGATCGTAAATATTATTGATCGCCGGCTATAGGATGGTCGAATGTGCACGCCTATTACCCCACTACACTTAAGTTGAGTTTGATAGAATTAAAGGTTAATTGATATAATTACTAGAATTAAGGGATTGATATAGTCAACATTTCTAATTATAGTACATTTCTTATAATTCTGTAGAGACTTTATTTTCATTCCTTGTAAAGCTCTTGTGTATATTCTATATATTGTAACACTTAGAGGTGAATATATGTGGGTTGGTTTGAGTTTAGATTAAAATTAGAACCAATCTAATATGATCGGTTTTTTAAAAATGAGAACTGAACTGAACCATAAAATTTGAAAAATCAATCCAACCCGAACTAATTTTTTTTGGTTTGGTTTGGGTTGGTTAAAAGAAATTTCTTCATTTTTTTTCGCTAATGAATTTTGTTTATTAATTTTTTTAAAACTCTTGTATTATAGTTTATGAAGTTTTTAATGCTAATTTTATCATAATGCCTAATTTTAAAAATATAGATTTCGGTAACTTATTTAATATCATTGTTTATATCAAACACAAAGTGCATGAAAAAGTAGAAATATAATTAAGACAAATAAGAAATAAGGAATAGTAATTACATACTGGCAAAATTTGTTAATTTTTATATCTAATAATATTGTTCATACAATGAAAACTCTAACAACAAAAATATGAAAGACGATGTAATTATAAATTTATAATGGATAAATAATTAAATAATACAAAATTAGTATCTCACGTGGATAAAAATTAAAATAAATGAGAGTACGTGGTAGAGAAGTGCTGGCATGAATTTCGTTTAAATATTTAAACTCTAATGGAAAAAATGGGCAAAACTTGTTGGCAACTAGCTAGAGTTGGACGAATGTGTGACCTGTGAGAGGCGTTATGAGTAACTTGTAAGAGGCTTTGATTTAGGTTTTTGGAAGAAAATTGATTCATTGAAAGAGGTATAAAGTATAAACCTAATCAACTGTGAATGAAAATTTTAAATTTTTTTTAAATAATTCTATGAAATAACAATATAAATATAAAAATAATAAAACAAATTAATAAATGAATTGGGTTGGTTCGATTTTTTTAAGATTTTAATAAATGAAAACCAAACTAACCTAATATTAATCGATTTTTTATTATGAAGAACCAAACCAAACCAATAAAATTTAAGAACTGATTTTTTTTGGGTTGGGTTTAATGGGTTGGGTCTAAGTATTTTTGTTCACCCCTAGTAACACTATACCGTAAATAAAATAACAAAAAGTATTACTCAATTGTGTTATTTGATATGGTATTAGAGCCACCTTTAATCCCCTATTCTTTACCCTAGGAATTGGAATTTGGTCCTTGGTTCACAATTGTTTTATTATCTGTTCATATTATTCCGCTACGATTAGCATGTGTTTACTATTATGTCTACACATAAAGAAGGTGAAGCTTCTCCAACGAAGACCAAATCTTTTTCTACACTTGCTACTGTTGGGTTTCAAATGCAGGAAACTTCCTCCTTGATAACTCTAGAATGACTTGATGGGACCAATTACATAGAATGGTCTTTGAATGCTCAATACAAGATATGTGGCCATAAACATTGGGGTTTTATCTCAGGTACAAAAAATGCACCACCAGATGTGAACTCAGAAGAATTCGAAGTGTGGGAGGATGAGAATTGCTTATTATTTCCCTCTTTGTTTAGTGGTTGTACTTTTAAAGATTTTATTTGCGAAACTTGTGCAATGGCGAAAAGTCACAACATTACTTTTCATTTAAGTAATAATCAAGGAACTTTTCCATTTTCATTAGTTCATTTAGATGTTTAGGGACCAACACTGATTTCAACTCCTAATGGTATGCAGTAGTTTGTAATTTTTGTTGATGATTGCACGCAAATGACTTGGGTTTATCAGTTGAAACACAAGAGTGATGTTTGCTCAGTTTTCCAATTATTCCATCAAATGGTGACTACTCAGTTTGGCATTTCAATAAAGGTTATGTGTTCGGATAATGGGGGAGAATACTTCAAGCAAGAATTGACCTTATTCATGCAATCGATAGGGATTATTCACCAAACCACATGTCCCTATTTCCCTCAACAGAACGATGTTGTTGAGTGAAAAAATAGACAGTT
Organism: Elaeagnus macrophylla; assembly: GCA_029378325.1. Taxonomy (NCBI): domain Eukaryota; kingdom Viridiplantae; phylum Streptophyta; class Magnoliopsida; order Rosales; family Elaeagnaceae; genus Elaeagnus; species Elaeagnus macrophylla. The sequence continues at coordinate 17,868,076 of CM055648.1, read as the reverse complement.
GTTGGAGGTCACTCTGTCTCTTATGATTGGGGGACATGTTCCCTCTTACTTGTGGGCTGAGGCACTGTATTCGGCAATGTACTTGATAAATCATACACCATCCAGTGTCCTAAATTTCCAATGACCATTGGATGCTTTATCTGATCATTGCACATTGCCACCCATAGTACATTTAGCTTCACAAATTTTTGGGAGTGTGGTGTATGTCCACTTACATCCTCATCAAAGAACTAAGCTTATGTCTCATGCTTCAAAGTGTGTTTTTGTGGGTTATGGAATCAATCAGAAGGGTTACAGATGCTTTGATCCATCTTCAAAGAGGTTTCATGTTTCCATGGATGTTGTTTTCCATGAAAATGAACTTTTCTATCAACCACAAAATGCTAATTTACCACTTCAGGGGTAGCATCAACATGAAGTGATTAATCATGAGGAACTCCAACCTTTCTTTTCTATCAGTTGGACACCCGAGGATGAGGAAGTTAGTGCTATATATCTACTTTAACTAGACGGAGAAGATAGAAGCCCATATAAGCATGATTCGAACTCTCTTCATGATAGTACAATCTTACTTCAAGATTCCACACAATCACTATCACTACCTCAATCTTCTTCTACAGAGACAATCTCAAAAGTACCCACAGCTCGTCATACTAATTTTCTTGATGATGATAATTTTGAACCCCAAGCTAACCTTGAGCCTCAACTATCTCAATCCCGCTTTTCAGTCTGATCTAATCGTGGTATACCACCAACTTTATATGAACCTGATCCTAAATCCAAAGCTAAATATCCTATTAGTAATCATGTGTCTTCCAAAAATTGTCTAAGTCATATGCTTCTTATGTGTTGCAATTATTATATGTCTTTATTTCTAGTAAAATGTAGGAAGCTTTAACAGATACTAGGTGGACTCAAGCCATGGAAGAAGAAATGGTAGCGCTTGAAAAGAATTCCACTTGGGAGCTTTTACCTCTACATAAAGGTAAAAGAACTGTGGGATGTCGATGGATGTTTGCAATTAAGCATAAGGCAAATGGTACAATTGAAAGGTACAAAGCTTGGTTATTCATAAAAGGGTGTACACAATCATATGGGATTAACTATCAAGACAATTTTGCACCTATTGCCAAGCTTAATACATTAAGAGTGCTCTTATTGTTGGCAGCTAACCGACATTGGCCACTTCTTCAATTCGACGTAAAAAATGCATTTTTACATGGAGATCTTGTAGAAGAAGTGTATACGAATCCTCCTCCAGGTGTAGAGAAGTACTCAAATACTACTATGGTGTGCAAACAAAAGAAGTGTTATATGGGTTAAAGTAATTTCCAAGGGCATGGTTTAGTAGATTCACCAAGTCCATGAAGAGCATTGGTTATAGACAAAGGAACTCAGATCACACATTATTCCTAAAGCACAAAAAGGGTAAAATTACTGCTTTGATTATCTATGTGGATGATATAATAGTAACAGGTGATGATAAAGATGAAATTGAGAGTTTGCAACGACGCTTAGCTTCAGAGTTTGAAATGATACAACTTGGTGACTTGAAGTCTTTTCTTGGTATTGAGGTAGCCTGATCAAAGAATGGTATCTTCTTGTATCAATGTAAATACATACTTGATCTGTTAAATGAAATAGGCACTCTCGAATGTAAGCCTGCAAATACTCCTATGGAACAAAATCATAAGTTGTTCTATTGTTCGGATGCAATTCCTAATGATAATGGAAGATATCAAAGACTTATGGAAAAATTGATTTCTTTGTCTCACACTAAGCCAAATATTACTTATGCAGTGTCTGTAGTGAGCCAGTTTATGCATGATTCTCGTAGACCTCACATGGATCTTGTAGATCGCATATTGAGATACTTAAAGTCTGCTCCAAGTAAAGGGTTACTTTTCATCAAGAATAATCATATGAAAGTAGAAGGTTACACCGATGCAAATTGGGCTAGTTTAGCTGATAACATAAGGTCTACTTCAGTATACTTTACGTTTGTGGAAGGAAACCTGGTAACGTGGAGGAGTAAACAATAACCTATTGTAGCAAGATCAAGTGCAAAAGTAGAGTATAGAGGCATGGCATATGGAGTGTATGAGTTACTCTGGTTATGAAACTTGCTAAAAGATTTAAGAGCTAGTTCCAAGGAAGCAATGAAGTTGTATTGTGATAATACTTCACCTATAGAGATTTCCCACAATCTAGTCCAACATGATCGTACAAAACATGTTGAAATTGATAGACATTTAATTAAGGAGAAAATTGATGTTGGGATCATTACATTCTCGTTTGTGAAGTCTGAAGAGCAGCTAGCCGATGTTCTTACCAAAGCCGTGGCCATCAATGTTTTTGATGATTCTTTATGCAAGTTAGGCATATGCGATATCTATGCACCAACTTGAGGAGAGGTGATAGAATTAAGGTTTATTGATATAATTACTTGAATTAAGGGATTGATATAGTCAACATCCCTAATTATAATACATCTCCTATAATTCTGTAGAGACTTTATTTTTATTCCTTGTAAAGCTAGAGACTATTTTCATTCCTTGTAAAGCTCTTGTGTATATCCTATATATTGTAACACTATACCGTGAATAAAATAACAAGAAAATAGTACTCAATTGTGTTATTTGATAGAGTTACCTGTAGATCATTTGGCAAAATTAGTAACCATATATATATATATATATCATTTTAAGATTAAATAATACTTTGGTATAATTCAAACATATGATTTTAAATGAGAAAAAAAAGTCTTACTGTCAAACCTTTAGATTAACCACAACCATAAATATTAGATGGGCTAAAAATATAGTAATTTACTCCAATACGATTTTTTTTTTGGAAAAAAAAAACAAAATTAGTATCCTATAATTTGGAAAGGAACCAAAAAAAGGAAATTTTTTTTAAAAAAATACCCTTATAACTTATAATAATAAAAATAACATCTTAATAATATTAAATGAAATTTAATTGGTTGGAGTTTAATTTTGAATGAGTCTAAATAATCGTAGTTCAAATTGAACGCTATCTAATTAAACGAAATTCAATGCAGAATCATGAGTTGGACTTTTTAAAACTAAAAATATATGAGCTCTTTCTCACAGAACCGTACGTAGATGTTATCGCTTATACAACTCCTAGTTAACTGCCTTCCTCTCTCTACAAGGAATGGAAGTGTGGATGAATCACTCCAATAGAGGAATTCAATTTTTTCATCCCTTTCACGAAAACCTACCTACAAATTTGCCCCTTTCTATGTTATTAGGTTGGCTTAACCATTCAACCATGGATGCAGACTCAATGAACTAGGTTTTGTTTGGTATTTTATCCTCGAGCTTCAATATATATATATCATTAAGAATTGATTGGTTTTAAAATAATATGTTAGCTAGTTTGTACATAGCATATATATACATATCTAGTTATATATATACATTATATACATAATGAATTTGTATTATATATAGTTTGTATATATGTTATATGTACTCATGTGCATAAATGCAGTATTATTTTAGATTAATTTAATTATGTATAACTTTTTATGCTATTTAAAGTCTGAACTCGATTAATTATTACTAAAGCTGGTCCAAGCAATAGTTAAGCCCTAAGTGATACTCATTGCTAGTCCCTTATGTATCACATTTAAATTTTTTATTCATTTTTTAAATATATTATACTTATTAATTAAAAATATAAAATATTAAAATGATGAATATAAAAATACAAACATATATGTACTAATTTTTATTTAAATTATTTTAAAAATTACTTTATTCAAAATATTGTATGAATATATAATGTTTATACTTTTTTATCAAGTACGACAAAAAATTATTACTAAATCAATTAGTCATAAAAATTATTAATTTTAAAATTATTTGTAATATTTATTTTATGAACACCATAAATATATATATATTTTTAACAATTTACATGGCTAAACCAAAATAAAATTTTAATTTAATTGTAAAATTTTTCAAAATAAGGTTTAGAATTTAAACTCATTTGTTTTAGATATCTTTTGAATGTTGAATATATTTTTAAGATTTAATAACATGTAATAAATTTATTTATGATATTTACTTTATATGAGTAGTTATAGACATATTACTTAAAAAGGCCAATCCTATACATCATGCTAGAACTAAGCATGTTGAGCTTTACATACACTTTGAAAATGTATTCCAACATGAGTATCTAGTCCATCATATTCCTTCCACTAAGTAGCCTGCTCATATCCTTACAAAGCCTTTGTCTTAAACATTTTCTCACCATGCGATCTAAACTTAGTGTCATTCAACGTCCACTAAGTTTGATGATTAGTCTGTGTTATGTGCAAAAGGTGATGGTAACAATTGCAAGTTAAAAGGTAAATCTGGTGATGGTGACAATGTGCAGAAAGTGATGGTGACAATGAGCTACAAGCTGGAACTGCAGGTAGTACTGTCATAGGCAGTGTACCTATAAAGCTTAAACAAGCATGGGGAGTCGTGCAATCAAGTTGGTGTGAATAATAAGTTGAAGAAGTGTGTTTTGTTTGTTATGCCAGGCTGTATTGTTAGTGTAGCAATTTGTGACTCAAACTGTAATGATACATGTAAGCATTACTAGCAATGACAAGCTATTTGTAACCCTTACAGAAAATTTGCAGAAACAATGTACCTAGAGGCGGAGCTATGTGAGGGGCTGCAGTCTCGGTCAACTTTTTTACAAAAAATTAATTACTTGTATATTTTTAGTATTAAATAAATATTTTATTTATAGTAATATATTATATATAATTTTTATGTATATATTTTAGTATATATTAACAATATTTAACAAATATAAAGATAAAAATTACATGAATTGTAAATAAAATGGTTAAGTAGATATATATTTTTTCATGTATTTGGTAACTATTAGTTACAAAAATAAAATTATAATCGTATACTATGTAAATTTTTTTCTTAAAAGGGATAATCCAAAAAAAATTTAAATATTTAACTTTAGATTCAACATTATAAAAATAAAATTAAAAAATAACTATATGACAAGCTTAATGTTAAAACTTTTAAGTTTATGTTTATCGTATTTTAATATGTTAACTTTATATTTTAAGTTTAAGTATAAAATGTATTAACTCTATATTTTTTGAGTACTAACTGTATGTCTCTATTATAATATGACATAAAAAATTTAGTATTGAATTGAGTATAGTCTACTATAATTCTTATTAATTTTTTACTTTGTATAAAAAAAATTAGCCCCCTTTAAACAATTTTTCTGGCTCTGCCCTCAATGTACCTTATATTGTAATACTAGGACTTATAGTAGAGTTGTGCACACACAATCAAGATTGGCACTTAGTGTCATCAGGTGCCATGTATGTACTCAGTTAAAGTGAGTATGTCAATTTTATAGAGAGAGAAAGTGTGAGAAAAATAAGAACTCAACATAGTGTGTGTGACTTGTGCAAGTGACAGTTGTGTGTTCATTGCTAGTAGTGGCTTTCTTTGTAATCTTTGTCCAATAACTTAGTGGATTGTTGGAAGGGAGGTCCTTCCTGTGGAGTAGATTCACAATTAACGTGGATTGAACCAAGTTAAAATTGGTGTGCATTGTTTATCTTTTGTATCCGTATATGAATCATAGACTTGTTAAATCAACTTGTGAGTGTGTATCTAGTCATTGTGAACAAACAGATTTCAGTCTTGGGTAAAAATTCTAACAGTTAGCTTTACTTTTTAGTTTGTTAGAAGTTTGTTACAGTTAAATATAATGCGAATGAAATATATTTCTTATTAATTATTACCTCACAATAAAAGTATATATAGAAAATAAATTACAAGAGTCCTGAATAAACTAGTATCTTGTACAACCTAAAGTTCTATTACAGATAGACACATATTAATTATAACATATTATATACTAATTACATAACTCACGCTAAGACTCCCCCTCAAGTTGACACATACATATCGACCATGCCCAACTTACTTAGTGAGTCATAAAATGCCTTCTTGGAAACTTCTTTGGTGAGCACATCTGTAAGTTGCTTCCTAGTGGGAACAAAAAGGAAGCTAATGAGTTTGGCATCTAGCTTCTCTATTATAAAATGATGATTAACCTCTACATGCTTAGTGTGATCATGTTGTTCTTGATTTTGTGATATATCAATGGCTGCCCGACTGTCGCAATACAATTGCATAGTATTTTTGAGTTCAAAATCCAAATCAAATAGCAAACTTCTTATCGACAGCAATTCACAAATCCCATGAGCCATACCTTTATACTCAGCCTCAACACTAGATCGTGCCACAACTTTCTACTTCTTACTTTTCCACGTTACCTAATTACCTCACACAAAGGTGAAGTAACCTGATATTGACCTTCTATATGTAATATTTCCTGCCTAATTTGCATCTGTGAAGCCACAAACTTCAAGAGGATTGTTGTGTTTAGAGAACATTACTCCTCTCCATGGAGCTGACTTCAAGTACCTTAAAATTCTCACAATTGTATCAGTGTGACTCTCACTCGGGTTATGCATGAACTAACTTACCATACTTACTGCATATGAAACATCTGATCTAGTATGTGCCAAATAGATTCAGCTCCCAACTAACCTTTGATGACGAGTTCGATCAGTTGGCACTTGATCTGGATACTCTGCTAGACAATGATTTTTTTCAATAGGAGTATCAATAGGTTTGCAATCCAATATGCCTGTCTCAGTTAGTAGGTCAAGGATGTACTTTCTCTGACATAGAAAAATTCCTTCGCTCCCCCTAGTTACCTCAATTCCTAAGAAGTACTTCAATTCACCCAAATCCTTCATCTCGAACTTAGAGGCTAGCTATCTCTGTAATTTATTCATCTCAACAGCATCATCTCCAGTAATTATCATATCATCAACATAAATAATTAGAGCTATTACTTTCCCTTGTTGATATTTCAGAAATAGCATGTGGTCTGAATTACTCTGCCTGTAACTAACCTTATGCATGAACTGTGAAAACCTTCCAAATCAAGCTCGAGGGGATTGCTTGAGACCATACAAAGACTTCATCAATTTGCATATAAAATTACCAGGAGAAGCAGCTACATATCCAAGTGGAAGACTAATGTACACCTCCTCGACTAACTCTCCATGAAGGAATGCATTCTTAATATCAAAATATCAAAGTGGCCAGTTTAAGCTTACATGAAGCGAAAATAGAACCCAAATAGTATTCATTTTGGCAACCAAATCAAAAGTCTCATCGTAGTCTACACCATACGTTTGAGTGAACCCTTTTGCTACAAGGCGGGCTTTATACCGAATCACAGATCCATCAGCATTATGTTTCACAGTAAATAGCCATCGACAACCAACTGCCTTCTTACCTTGTGGTGGAGGCAAAAGTTACCAAGTATCGTTCTTCAGTAATGCCTCCATCTCTTCCTCCATTGCCTTTCTCCATTTGGGGTCTCCTAAGGCATCCTTCACTTTGTTAGGTACGGATACAGTAAATATTTGATTTACAAATGATTCATATGGCTTAGACAATCTTTTAGTGGACATGTAGTTGGCTACTAGATATTTTGATTTTGCATGGATATTTGGTTCATATCTTTTGGCTGGTTGACCCCGAGTAGACCTATTTTGTAACACATACTGTCCAACACTAGACTCAATGCTATTAGTATCAGTAGGTGTACATACCTCAGATGAATGACCTTCAGTACCAAGGAGTAGTTGATTAAGGATATGAGTGATGCCCGAGGGAACAACAGTGTATTCATTTTCATTTTCAGTGATTGGAATAGGTGGTTGGATACTTGGAGCATCTGTTTCTTTGGCTACTGGATTCAATGGGTTAAGAATCTTAACTGGATCCATCGAAATATCAATATGTGATTCTTCTAATTCCTCCCCCTCACCATGATATAGTTCTTCGAAATATGAATTCTCTCCCTGACGAGCAGTATCAGGTGAGGAAAAATAACTCATGTCCTTAAAGAAGGTAACATCTATAGTAACATAATATTTTCTAGTCAATGGATAGAAGCATTTGTACCCTTTCTGATAACCTTCATAACCAACAAACACACACTTAATTGTCCAGGCATCTAACTTAGACCTCTGATTTTGAGAAACATGTACAAAAATAACACAACTAAATACACTGGCAGGGAGATTATGGAATGATGATAAGGATACATGAGATACGAGAACCTCGACTGGGATTTGTCTATTAAGGACACTAGACGTGAGAGAATTGATGAGATGGGCGGAAGCTTGTACAGCATTGTCCCAAAGATATTTTGGCATATGAGCACTAAATAGGAGTGCACGAGCCATATCAAGTAAATGATGATATTTTATTTCAGACATCCCATTTTATTTTGGTGTTTGTGGGCAAGTAGTTTGGTGAACAATCCCATGTATTTTGAAAAAATATTGAAAAACATGATTAACATATTCTCTCCCATTGTCAGAACATAGGATCCTAATGATGCTGTTATATTGTGTTTGAACAAGGGTACAAAAAGTTTGAAAAGCTAAAAAACTTCATTTTTAGTTCTAAGAAGAGAAACCCATGAAAATCTGGTTCAATCATCAATAAATGATACAAAATACCTCATACCCAATACAGTTGGCTCTCTAGATGGTCCTTAAATATCATAATGAATTAATTCAAAAGGAATAACACTTTTATTATAAATACTAGGAGAATAAGTAATAAGATGGCTCTTGGCCAAAACTAAGGGTGTCCGCGGTCTGGTCTGGTCCGATTTTTGATAAAAAAAATAACCAAACCGAACTGAACCGATTGACTAATAAAATTTTAAAATCGAACAGTTTGGTCCGATTTGGTTAACGATTTTTAACGGTTTTTTTTTTACTTTTTTTTAATACAAAAATAATTTTTTTTAACTATCTACTACATATCATAATAAAATAAATATGAAGTTGAAAGAAAAAAACATAACATTCTAAAATTATGAGCTATAAAAAAAAATCTTTTTGTGTATGACTTCTTCAAATTATCATTAAAGTAACATGTATAGTTATAATTCTTCCAACATAATGATCAAAAATAAAAAAGAAATCATAACTCATTACATCCATTGAAAAAAGGCTCTATTGAGCTCTCTCCACAATTCACATATGTCTTCAAACTTGTTAAAACTTAAAAATAACATACGGAAGATAATCTAAAAATCAATTACAGTCTAAAGCTAAATATTTTTGCAAATTCTATAGCAAAATATAATAATACATTAATCCATTAATAATTCAAAATAATTACAGTCTAAATTCTAAAGTATTAAAAAGTTTACACAAGTTCATAATAATGATTAAGAAAATAAATATTTCATATTTAAAGTATTCATAGTGAAGCCTCCATAAAATCTCCAAAATCTCCAACTGCAAAAAAAATAATAATTATTTTTAAATGTAAAAAAAGTAAATTTAATAATATATTTAATTATTTAGTAAAACTTACCATTAATTCTTTGACTAATAAGAAAAACTATCAATCATCATTGATCAATATAGTGTCTTTAACTAACTCTACAATCAAATAAAATCAAATATCATTAGATAATAATATATAAAAATTAATATTGTAAATAAAATTTAAGTAATGCAATTACCTGAATCAATATCTTCATAAATCTCGAGATCATCAATGTATTCTTCTAAAGCCACATCAACCTTATTTTTAGTGGGAGAACGAAACCAATTTTGAGTACATACTAATGCTTCCACCATTTTAGGATTAAGAGAACTCATGAATGGATCAAGAATACGCCTTCCTGTGCTAAAAGTTGACTCAGATGCAACAGTTGAAATTTGAACTGCTAACATAACATGTGCAATGAGAGAGACAATAGGAAACCTAAAAGAATTTGCCTTCCACCATTTCAAAATATCAAACTTATCCAACATGACACTTTCACATGGGGTGCTCAAATATTTCTCAACCTCAGATTTTAACTCTAAACTATTTTTCTCCTCCAAGCGTTTAAGAAATTTCATCTTTCTTGCTTCTTCAGATGAGGGAATCCTTCCTATTACATCTTGTGCTTGAGTCACACTAGATTGACAATCCTCTCCATGCACTAACTTATAGTAAGCTTTGAACATGTCAATGAAAGTATTTTTAACATCTTCTTTCATTTTTTTAGCAATTTCTAAATCATAAATCTCTTCAAATAGAAACTCCAAATACTCCAATTTGTACCTTGGATCAAGTACAAATGCAACATACAACATCTTATTGGCCTTATCAACATTTCCCCAATACTTCTCAAATTTTATTTTCATGCTAGCAGCCATATTTTTCAACAACTCATCATCAGAATCACACAATGTAATTATTTGAGATTGAATGTTATGCAATTCTGAAAAATATAAATTTAATGTGGTAGACAAAGAAGCACTAAATGCTAATGTAGAGTCATAAAAAGTCTTCAAAAACTTAACAAAAACACTAGCATTTTTCCAGTCATCTATTGTTGGAGGCCCAACATTAGAACGCTCCTCATGAAAATAAGAAGTAAAGTTTGATCCTTCCTCTTCTTCAAGACGATCAAAAGCTTTTTGAAAATCTAAAGAAGATTTTAACATTAGATACGTGGAGTTCCATCTTGTAGCCACGTCTAACACGACAGTTCCTTTAGACTCAATATTTTCCTTAGCAGAACACACCTTAAACTTTTGTAATCTCAAAGGAGAAGATCTAACATATCTAACTGCACAACGAATACTCAAAATAGTATTGTGAAGATCTTTAAGTCCTTCTCTTACAACCAAGTTCAAAATGTGAGCACAATATTGTACATGAAAGAACTCTCCACTCATAACAAGTCCATCATTCCAATTTTTCAACTTCCTTTTTAAGTATGACACAGCAGTATCATTTGAGGAAGCATTATCAAGAGTTAATGTGAATACTTTACATATACCCCAATCACGCAAACTTTGTTCTATCACTCTTCCAACTGTATCACCTTTATGATTTTCGACTTGACAAAAGTTTATAATTCTCTTTTGCAATTCCCAATCTTTGTCCACATAATGAGCAGTGAGACAAATATAATAAACATTTTGAATTGAAGTTCAACAATCACTAGTAAGACAAACTCTTTGCTTTTCACTAATAAAAAAGTTTCTCTAACTTTTTTTCTCGTCTAAATATAGTTGGAATACATCCCCAGAAATTGTTTGACGAGATGGCACATGTAACTCAGGACAAATTTCAGCTATAAATTTTATAAATCCCTCACCCTCAACAAATCTGAAAGACAATTCATCAATAATAATCATCTTTGCTAAAGCAACTCTAGCACGTTTTGCATCAAATGATATAGCAACTAATTTATGAGTTGTCGTATCACCCTCTCCTTTTTGTGGATGAAAACTTAAAATTTTTTGCCCTCTATCTACTTCTTTAGGAATCTTCTTGCATAAATTTTTGAACTGATTTATCATTGAAGTGGTTCCCTTCCTTATAGGATGAGCAGCATAATCTTTATTACAATAATGACATGCAGCTCTAGGATTTTCAGCATCAAAAGGTCTAATGTATGAAAAATGATTCCATATATCTGACCTGAAATTTTTTGGCTTCTTCATATCAGATTCTTCATTATCTAGGTCAATATTGCTTCCTTCTATTCCCCTTTTTGAAGTTGACTCATTTAAATTTAGTAGTGTCTTTTCCATTTCTTCAGGATGAATTTCAGGTTCAATGTCTTCAGTCATAGTAAAGTCTGGAAATTGACTTGGTCTGATAAACTCAAATAAATCATCATCACCTACATTATATGTTAATAATCTTAGTTTCAAATTCAATATAAGTCTAAAGAGTTACCAATATAATGTACAATATTTTAAGATACATACAAATTATTTACTTAGACAAACATGATAGTATGATACACTAATTTAATTCAAGTCCCATGCAAGTACAAAATACCACAAACAATGGTTACAACAATGCACAGGATAACGAGAATCCATTTTATCTCAGGAATATAAATGTGCCCATGTTGGGAAGTAATGATAAATATGTAAAAACTATAATTTATTATATATTCTTATGCTAGCCTAGTACTTAACGACAATAATCTGAATTCTAAATTAGGTTAAGTCAAGCTCATGAAACATACCTTTCTGAGACAACACTGCTAAAGGAAATGAAAAAAGAAATACCTTACTCTTATATCATAGTTCAACAGAGCATAAATTATAATTTGATATTGTCATGACATATTTTCCAAACTGTTAAATCAGTTACACTGCAAATTTTTATGTCAAGACCGCGACAGAAAAAAATTGATATGGAGTTGGATACTGGAACCATTAATTTCATTACCTCTTCCTTGACTTCCTTCCATGGCGGAAGGGGAGGCTAGCTGGGGGAGCTGGCAGAGGACCTAAATGGCTGGCGGGGCGCTTGAAGGGGGACGGGGGCTGGCGAGGCACGAGATGCTAGCTGGCGGGGCGCAGGACGGGGGATGGGGGCTGGCGAGGCGCAGGAAGCTGGCTGGCGAGACGAGGGCTGGCTGGCTGGCGGCAGGCGGTGCTCTCCTAGGGTTCGCAAACTTGCGTCGTAGGACTGGAATTTTAGCAACTTCTGTTATCGGTTATTGGTGTTAAATTAAAACTTTGGTTCGGTATATAATTATATATATATATATTAATAATAAATAATAATATATTAAAAATAATTTTAATTTTCAGTTCGGTTGGGTTTGGTTTGAAATTTTGAAAACTCGGTTTTGAAATTTTAATTTTGAAAATTTCGATTTACTTCGATTTGGTTTGGTTTTTGGACACCCCTAGCCAAAACACATGTCTCACAATGTAAAAAAGACTCACTAACACCAATAAACAAAGTAGGCATGGATTTTTCATAAGACTAAAAGACGGATGCCCTAAGCGGCGATGTCACAACCAAATTTTACTTAGCTTGTCAGAAGTCAAAGTCAATGTAGTGCGGGTTTGTGCCTCTAGTTGATCGCCTTTATGTTTGCAGTGAATGGGCTAAGGGTTTCCTGCGTAGTTTGGCTTAGGGTTTCCAATGGAGGCAAAAATTGAGAGATGGAGGCAGCAACAAAAATTGAGAGATAGAGGTAAAAACTGAGAGCTAGGAGTGACAACTAAACCAGGAGAAACCGATGACGGAAATTGGACTGGGTAATCGACGGAGGAAGTAAGAGACTGATCGATGAGGCGGCGAAGAGTAGAGACAAAGCACGAGACAGGTGAGAAGTGATGAATGTTGAGCCATGCGCGAGAGACAGGAGGACAGAGATTGAGCCGTGAGCAGGAGACAAGCAGTTGGTGCTAGAGACAGAAGGAGACGGCGGCACTAACAAGTGATGGTGGCAATGACAGGAGACAAAAAAAGAAAAAGTCCCTTTTTGAACCTTCGCTTTGATACCAAATTAAATATAATGCGAATGAAATATAATTTTTATTAATTATTACCTCACATTAGAGGTATATATAGAAAATAAATTACAAGAGTTCTGAATAAATAAGAATTCTGTACAATCTAAAGTTCTATTATAGATAGACACATATTAATTATAACATATTATATACTAATTACATGACTCATGCTAACAGTTACAAAGTGTGATAGCTGTCAAAATGTTATTAGTTGTAGCTAGTAAAAGTTGTACTATAAATACCTATTGATGTAACAAATACAATTTCAATGAAAAACATTGCACTATTCAGATTATCTTCTCACTTATCTCTTTACATGTTCATGAAACTTCTCTTCTTTGTGCTTGTGTTCTTGAACGGTTCTTCACTATTGTGTGTCTTGTATTTGCTATGTTTTTTATTTTAGTTATTTTTAACCATATTAATTAAAAATAAGAAGTGTTTTTTTTCCTTTCTAAATATTAAATATAAGAAGTTGTTTCTATACATTCACATTCCTGATCTTATTAGCTAATCTTTCCGTATCATGCTTTTAAATCCTTTTATAATTCATCTTTAGATTTTGTGTTTCATTTATGTTGCTCTTTTTGACTTTTGGTTCATAGCAATAGGCTAAGCATCATTTGTGCTAGTTTCTGTTTCACCTGTTCAATTTGTGTTATTGTCTTCTATTCTTCGATTGGAAAGGAAAAATTTATGGGTAGAAGGACAATAAATTCATTGCAACCAAATTCGTTGTCATTCGTATGTTTCTCTAATTTATATGGGCATTTGTCTTAAATAGACCTTAAAAGATGACAAACTGCATTTTTGTACCCATAGATGGTTTTTTATCAAAAGTGAACTCTTAGTCGGTTAACAACCTCCAACAGCCAGTGGCAATAAGTTGAGGAAATAAAGAAAAAAGAAAGAAAAGAAAAGAAAGTGAGAAGAAAGAACAGATTCACCACAATCCACAGCCTAGTTCTATGGCTCCAAAGGCCAACGAAAAATTGAAATCCTCACCATCTCTATCGCAGCCTCCCCTTCCAATTGAATATCTTTTAACTTCTATCAATAAACACATCCAGTGATCTGAATTTGAACAAGCTGTCAAAGTTGCAGATCAAGGTTCAATTCTCATTTTTTTCCCTTTCTTCTCTACTTCCTTTGCCTTTTTGGGCTTTTTGTCTCTTGCTATATTCTTTGCCTAATTCGAAGAATGTCTTTTGCTTACCGTTCTAGCTATTCCCTCTGACGATAAGGATGCAATTTGGTGCAAGGTTTAGGGTTTAATCCTTTTTTGGAACAACAAGGTTGTGGCTTTAATCAAAGATGATAAAATTGATGAGGCCATTTCCTTAATTCAATCTTCCCACATGACTTATGTGGATTTCAGCTTTTTCAAGTTTCATAGTTTACGACTCTCTTATTTATATTTTAGAAGTTAATCATATTTTCTCACTTTGTTTAGTTTTCACATTAAAATGGAGTTGGTTGTTTTGATCAATTGTTCTTTAGAATATGGAATTATTTTATGTTTGGGTGCTTTGGGTACTTCAATTACTTGGGTAATTCTATAAAGCAACATTGGGCCAGCAACACCAACTTCACGGATATACTTTTTAGTCACTGATTAGCTCTATAAATACAAAAGTTAGTTGAATTTGTGACACATTGGTGGGATTTAGTGGTATATTAGTGCTGTAAAGGATTTTCCCAATTACTTCGGCATGATAAACATTGTATTTTACCGCCATACTTTTGCACATCATAAAATTTGGACTTTTTTTATTAATGACAAAGTTTGGTCCACATTTCACATTATTGCATTAGATTGCCTGAGTTAAGCTCTTTATTTGGCTTGCCCTTTATGACTATTAAAGCTCAAAAATTTTACAAGAAAAAAGGATGAGTAGGGCAAGGAAAATTTTATATTTTGTTTTCCTAATGTGTTGATATCACTTGGTATTTGTCTCTTCCTCATAGTAGTTGACTATGATTTCTTAGTTTGAGATAGTATTTAATTGTGTGGATAACTCTATTAAGTGGACTTTTCGTTAAAAAAAAAATTGAAAAGAAACATCTCCGACATCCAATGCATAGCTTATTAGGAAACCTAAAGTGCTAAATGAAGTTGAGTCCATATAACATATTTATAAGTTAAAAATCTACAATTGTTTTTAGTTATTTTATCTCAATTGGATATTAATGACCACTTGACTAGTGAACTTCATATTTTTTTTTTAAATATGTAGTTGTGAGTATAGCCCCACCTTCAATGAAAGAAACGAAAAAAGAACACTTGCCTACTTCTTTCAAATGTCATATGTGTTGTTAACTTTATCTGATGGGTGCTTTTCTTATTTTTCTTTCTTATAGAGATTTAATTGAATGCTCCATACTAGATATGTTTTCTGCCTCATGTAGCAAATATATTTTATTCTTGCAGAGCTCTTTAATATTTATGTTCTTGTAGATGAAACAATTAGAGGGTGATTGTTTTTTGACAAGTTTAGGAGAGTCTTTGAGAGTGGCAACAAAAAGCAGAGATCATTGCCAGATTACAATGGAGTTGGTTTGCACAAGTGTGATGCATGTACACTATATACTAGATCATGACCACTAATGAAACGTTTGGCAAGAACGTATTTGTATTCGAATATTGATGTAAACTTTTTTTTAGAAGATTGTAAACAATTTAAGATGTAAAATATTTTTTAGCTGATTGTAAACTGTTTAGATAGTGTTGAATTGATTGTAAACTGTGCAGATAGTATTAAGCAAATTGTAAACAGTTTGGATGTAAATTATTTTCATCCATTTGGAGATACAAAATAAACACAAAAAAAAATATTTCCTTACATTGATAACAAATTTAATTTAGAATACATTCAACTTCAATTATGCAGCCTTGAAATAACACATATGAATATGAAATAGTTAAGTCGATATAAAGTCGAACTATAGTAGAAAAAATTTGATAACTAAATATGTTTACCATATTTCGACTTCATATCGACCTTGTCTATTTGACATGTATATATGAATGAGTAATGTTTCATTCAATTTTAGTAAAAAATGGACCACTATTAATGAATCAATTTCAATGATAATTGAATTTATTTTGAAAATAAATTTTAGAATTTAAAGCATACTACCATTATCTTAAGTGATTTAATGTAGTTGTAATGTTAAATTGCATGCATATTGACTTATTTTTACTATAATTTGACTTAAATTTGACCTAAATTACTTGAATGCTAAGTTTCCATTTTAAATGAATTTAACTGTA
The DNA here is from genome assembly GCA_029378325.1 of Elaeagnus macrophylla. Classification (NCBI taxonomy): domain Eukaryota; kingdom Viridiplantae; phylum Streptophyta; class Magnoliopsida; order Rosales; family Elaeagnaceae; genus Elaeagnus; species Elaeagnus macrophylla. Next base: position 17,851,352 of record CM055648.1, on the reverse strand, counting down.
GAATGCTTGCATTGAAACGGTGATGATTTTAGAAAAAATGTTTGGTATTATGATATTACCCCTATATTACAAATGCAATGTTAAATTGCATGTATATCGACTTATTTCTACCATAGTTCAACTTCAATTCGACCTAAAATTCTTGCATGCTAAGTTGTTATTTTAAATGCGTTTAAATGTAGACGCTTGCATTTCAACGGTGACAATTTCAGATAAAATATTTGATATTTTGATAGTACCCCTATATTACAAATGTAATGTTAAATTGCATGCATATTGACTTATTTTTACCATAGTTCGACTTAAATTCGACCTAAATTACTTGAATGCTAAGTTGCCATTTTAATTGAGTTTAACTGTAGACATTTACATTATATTACAAATGTAATGTTAAATTGCATGTATATCGACTTATTTCTATCATATTTTAACTTCAATTCAATTTAATATTCTTGCATGCTAAGTTACTATTTTAAATGCATTTAACTGTACAATGCTTGCATTTAATGAGGGCTATGATTTTGGAAAAAAATCTTTGGTATTATGATATTATCCCTATATTACAAATGTAATGTTAACTTGTCATGTATATCGACTTATTTCTACCATGACTTGACTTCAATTTGACCTAAAATTCTACCCCTTTTAAGTTGCTATTTTAAATGTGTTCAACTGTAGAATGCTTGCTGTTGGAAGAAATGTTTGATATTATGATTTTACCATAGTTAGACTAAATTGCATGTATATCAACTTATTTCTACCATAGTTAGACTAAAATTCGACCTAAATTACTTAAATCTTTGGTATTATGATTCACCATAGTTAGACTAAAACATTGACAACTATGCATTATATTTTGAGTCGGCTTGGTTGGTATGACTCTGGTCTTCATTTTTCCACTACTTAATGCCAGAACAAGAGTCAATGGAGACTGAACATGAGTCAATGGATGAATCTGCTAGTAACTTCTTTGAACTAGAAATACTTTGTGGCAATCAAAGAGAAAGGCATATTAAGACATTAAAACAAAGAGAATGTTTGAAACAATGTCTTAAACATTTTATGTCCATCAATTTCATAGAATTTCTAAAATAATGACAGTTGAATAACATATGACTACCACTAGAAGATACAAAGTTACATAAGTTATATCAAGGAGAGAATGAACAAATGTATTGGCCATAGGACTGCCTGAAACGAAGACGGTGTTTCATGGATTGAAGAAGCCACATGAATGTGAAGACCTCATTTTTTACTTGAAAGAGGCCACTGCTTAAATAATTTTGCATACCCCAAATTACCATTTTGCAGTTGTTGGACTTTGATTCCTTGACTGTATTAGAACTATTATGTTTTCAAGAATAATTTAGACCTTCCTTCTAAGATCTTTAATGCTCTTCAATTTATGGTGTTGCTTTAATGTAAAATTGTCACAATATTATTTGTTATTGTTATGTTACCATTATCTGTGGCCTCTAATGTATATTTATATGTTTATTGACTTTTTTCTATCATAATTCGACTTTAATTGACTTATTTATTTTGCATCTATATGTATATAAAAGTATTTAAGTGAAGATAAATGTATTTTAAGGAAAAAATTTGACAACATTGTTAAATGTCATATTACCATTATCTTAAATTTCTAATATATACTTGTATGCTTATTGACATTTTTCAACCCTAGTTCAATCTTATATCGACTTATCTATTTCACATATATATGTAGTATTGTAACATTATTTAACTAAAGTTGAATGTATTTCAAGGATAAATTTTGACAACATTGTTTGTTAGTGTCATATTACTACGATCTTAAGTTTCTAATGTAAACTTGTACGATTATCCAACTTTTTTCTATCGACCTAATTATTTCATATGCATATATGATATTTTAAGATTGCATAATTGATGTTGAATGTATTTTAATTTATATTTGTTATCAATGTAATGAAATATTTTTTGTCTATTTTCTATCTCCAAATGGATGAAAATAATTTACATTCAAATAGTTTATAATTTGCTTAACACTGTCTAAAATAATCTAGTGAGCTGCTTAAAAATAATTTACAACCAAATCTGTTTAAAATTTGATAAAAAAAAGTTTACAATCTATTTAACATTGTCTAAAATAGTTTACAATCAGCTAAAAAAATATTTTACATCATAAACTGTTTACAATCTGCCAAAAAAAAGTTTATATCAACATTCGAATACAAATAAGTTCTTGCCAAACGTTTCATTAGTGACCATGATCTAGTGTGCTCAAACCAGAACAAAGACCAAGAACAGAGGCAACAAATTGTGGCTCATAATCAAGAAAAAGCTACAAGAATCAAAATCTGGAGAGATTTTGGATTTAACAATCACAACATTTATATATATATAATTACAGATTAAATGAAATGATACTGGGAACAAAGCTTTGTTGTCTACAAGGATGAAATTAAAAATGATACATAAAAGAAAAGAAAAGGTGGATACTTCTGAAAGAAGATGCTTTAACATGCTCCAACAAATACTACACAAAGTCCAATGTTTTCTCTTGAAACAAAAACATAAATAAGAAAGAAGACAAAAAGAACAAGGTAAAGAAAGAAAGTGCAACGGTAAAAAAAAAAAAAAGGATCATTAAAAACAAGGGAAAAACTAAAAACGATAAGGCCCAGAATGTCTATGAGGACCATGACCACTAAAAACCTACAGTTTCAACGACTCAAACTATTTCATCTTTATAGTTCTTAACTATGAAAATAATTTGACATCAAAATTTGCAAATAAAATATCAATTAATACACAATGGGAAAAAAACTACTACAAGATTTACAAAGGGACGAATTCCTATTACATGTTCAATCTTAAATTACGTTTCAAGTTTAAAAACTATTCTTTAGGATATAATACTTCTCCTTCAACCCACTTATAAAATGAAGTTGTACAAGGAACCATAAAAAAGACAACCACAGAAAAATGCTAGATGTAAGTTCAATGCTTACAAATCAGTAACGGCTAGATAATGGAGACTTACTACGTATCATGTGTACCAACATTGTTTATTTTTCTTCATGTATGGGTACATCCATGCAATACTAAGATATTTATCTAGTTTGTGTACAACTAGAAGTAGCTTAAGCTTGTGTTTACGATATGAACTTCCATGTTCAAGAAACAAAACTAGGTGAGCTACACATGTTTGTAAATTCAAAATTAATGGACAGATTAACCAAAGAAACGCATATAGGATAAACACATAAAGTTATCTCTCATTTTCTAAAAATAAGCCCAAAAGTCCCCATAACATGATTGCTAGAGTCTAGATGATGAAGATATAAGGAACCCTTCTTTTTCTTTAACTAACTGATGTGCAAATTATAGTACTTGCAAGTGTATGAATCACTCGTAGAAAGTAATAAGCAAACATCTGAGGTCGGTCTCTCAAGGAATTGCTATGATTCTAAACAACCTTTTTCTTAATCTAATTAGAGTCCTAACTCAACTAAAATACTAATTAAATAGAGTTCAAGTAACCCTAAAATTTTAAATAACTAGAGTCTTAAACCTAGTAAAACTGTAAACAAAATGTGGTTTGTAGCAAGATCAATGGTAACGAATAATTAACGAAAACAATTACGCAAGTTCACAATTAACTCAAATAGATTTTGAATATCAATGGAGGATGTGTGGACGTTTAGTTTGGTTGGCCATGCTTGCATCGAAAAGTTATGGTAAAATAACATGAACGTTTTAATAAACAATTTTTACCGGCTTTCCTTTTAATTACAAAAATTCCTATGATCGGGTAATTCTCTTTGTTAATTAACTAAACAATATCCTACGATCGGGTATATCAAATAGCAATCAAATTATGCACAAGGAAATTATGCCAATCAAACTAATGCTATGACTAAGTCATTAATTTGAAGTTTTGATTAAGTTTTTCAAAATATAGTTAAGGTGACGTTCCTAAAACTAAATCCTCAGATTTTTTAACCTAACTATGAATCTTACATTGGCTAATGAAAATTCACAATTAAATATCTAAACATGTTCTTAATCAAAAGGTAAATTTATTTATTTCAAAGCAATAAAACATTCACCAAAACAGTTCTAGCAAACATGGCAACATAAACTAAACATCCATAATAAAATTAGCCGCTCATGTTTATATTAAAATTCATAGACAAATTCAATGTGAACATACACTCAAAGAAGTAAGAAGAAAAGTAGAATTCTATAGTAAGAAGAAAATCCTAGATCTAAATACCGCTATTGGATTGGATGATGTTCTTCTCAAAAAGCTCGATCTTTAATCATCAATGGTTTTCTTGGATTCTTAGAATGGAATCCCTTGCTTCGTTGAGTGTGAAAAAGCTCCCAAAATTGGTTGAATCTCTTCTATGTTCGCAAAATTAAAGTGTATAAAAGTTGTGTTGAAAGAGGATTTTAAAGGGGGTATTTATAGATGTAAAGGATTACACAAATCTTGATTGCAATTGGAATAGGCGCGCTACTGCATGCAATATTTCCCTCCGCGGCGCAACACAAAATCTGGAAATAATGTTGAAACCCAAGAGGTTCCTACCGTGGCATACAATTTTCTCGCAGCGGCGCGCGTTACCTTTCCTTTCTTCACATATACCCCCTTACATATGTGTTGGCTCGTCATGTACGGCTAACATATTTTGACTCGTTTTGCCCGTAAATTGTAATCCGAGTGCCGTAAGTGTTCCGTCTTTGCGTGTTTGCATTATTCAACTTACTTGATGCTAAAAACACCTGAATACACTAAAACATACCCGAGATTCCGAATTGATAGATTTGTGAAAATAATCGAATAAATAAGATATAACAAATCTATTTTTAAACAATTAAGCGCAATAAATCACGAAATGTTAGTGCTTTTCGAGCACTTATCACTAACACTAGAAGCATATGGTGGACAAGAACATCTTAGAGACAAAACAAAAGATTTAATCCAATTTAACAAAATAATGCATTCTAAACTCATATATGATTATTTTCTTGTTTTGAAATACTAGAACATAGCTGAGTGATCTAAACCCTAACTATGTGTGGCATTATGTTCAAGGATGTTGCAACATAAAGAATAGAACTAAATCACATGTTATGCAGACTAATAATTCTACACGCAAGCAACTAATGCAAGCTGCTAAATTTAAAACAAACCCCACATAAACAGACATTATCATGGAACTGTTTGGACCCAAAATATCAAAACAATTAACCAAAAAAATAGAGAAATACAGATAAATCATACCTCAACAAATCTAGGTCCATAGACATCTTGATTCCCACAGAACACCCATGAATTTCCCAAACAAGGTCCTTCATCACTCCCGCACATACCCTTATAAGCCCTTAAACATTCCCTTGAATAATTCATCTTGTGCTTAGCATCTCATTTTATGGCATCACCCCGAAGCTCCAAACGCTTTGCAGCAAACCTCCTCTTTAATTTCTTTGGCACTCAAACCTCTGCTATCATTGTTTTCCCAAGTCCAAGACTTGGTTGATCATAGTATTGGTAGTGGGTTTAAGAACAATAGAAAGCCAAAGCAAGACCATATATGCCCAACAAGAAAAGACTGGTAATTGTTGAACGCTAGAGTTTTGAGTCAATTTTTTGACGACTCATCTGAGATTGGAGATTGATTTGTCTTCTATTTTAGTGGTCGGCAAGGAGAAGGCAATTTTCTTCTCTCTGTGAGTACATTTTTTAATACGTGCTTAAAGACAAGTTTCCTTAGCTTTCCTTCCTTTTTTTCCCCTTTAACTACTGGCTGTATTAGGTGAAGGAACTAGATAAAATACCATTTTTGACAAAAATTCGCTATAGGTTACAAAATTGTACTTTGTCACCTCCAAAGGTCTATTTAAGACAAATGCCCAATTTATATCTTCTTTCAGATCCTTATTCTTCACTTGTTAAATGATGAAGGTGTCTATTGTTTTATTGGATTTCAAAGATATTTTTTATGTTTTATGAAATTTATGCTGTTAACTCGAAGAAGACATAATGAAAAAGTAGAGAAGTAGGTGAAACTTAATTTAATGTTTTCTGTTAATATGATCCAAGAGAACAAAATTTTGCTTCTATTAAACAATGGCCTAAACATAAAGTGAAGACAACTATTAGAAAAGTAGTCTCCTCACCTGGAGGTGATTTTGATGCTGTTGAAGTAAAAAGACCTAAAATTGAGAAGTAAGAAGCTCAACTCTCTGATTCATATGGTATGTAACTCACTCTGTTTCTATTAAAATATAAAGAGGAAGCAAATATAAATATAAAATAGATAAAAGAATAAATGTAGAAGCTAAAATAATAGATAATCAACGTAGGTTGAGAAGAGAATAAAAAAGCCAAATAAAGACAGTTTAATTCTCATTCATATATAATATTGAAGGATTATATTAATATTTATAGTAATAATAAACTAAAATTTTAATCCTAATAGAACTCTAAATAAGATTCTTAAACTAATAGGAAAATATTAGAATAATTATCTAATATCCTAATCATACACTACAATAATTTGGACAATATAGAACGGCTTCTAATTTAGAGTGAGAAACAAATAGGACGGTCTTAAGTATGTGACCGTCGTATAAAAAATATAGGACGGCTATTACGAAAAAAATTAGGCGGAACTTTATAGGACAACTAATAGCCGTCTTAAAAAAAATTCTTTTAGGACGACTAGTAGCCATCTTATATGTTACTATATAGTTAAAAATGGATGTGTAAAATTTATTTCTTTGCTACTGTCTCTCTCGCAAAACATGAAGTTAAAATTCCTATCTTTGGAGATCAGTTTGGCTGAAAACAATACTTCCTTTCAGCAAAATCCAATCTAGTTTGTTCTCAAAGCCAACTTTTGTCATAATATTTGCCTATTGCCCACCACAGCCAATCAAAACCTAGTTTCAAATTAGTTCTTATCTTCCTATTCCAAAGGGTTACGCTTGGTATCTTGTCATCTATGGATTCTTCTTCAACTTCACTTTCCTCTCACAACTACCACAAGGCAACAAGCTAGAAACTAGAAGAAACTCAAGGAAGTTCAACAAATTAGACAGATTTACTGATTTTCTTTAGTGGGTCTTTTCCAGATTGAATAGAGGAGTGGATTTTTGGATATGGCTTTCTGGTCAATGTTCTGTTGTGAAATGGGCTCGAATCGGTATGTAACTTGATTGATTCTCTAAGCTGAAAATGTGAATTGGGGTTTTATCACTACGCCAAAAACCGTCATGTAAAATTTTAATCCAGACAAACAATGGCAGTTGTTTTAATTTTAAGCTTGATTTTTCGACTCTGTATATATATATATATTTTTTTTTCTTTCCAATTTGATTGTCGATTTTGAGTGATGCAGATGATAGACTTATACTGGACGGTGATACCATTGATGTTGGTTCATTACTTTGCCACTCACCCTTTGGCTCAGTATAACCATTACAGGTCTAAAATTGCAATCTTTATCACTTGGGTCTGGAGTATCAGGCTTACTCACAACTATTTCAGGAGGGAAAAGTGGCAGTGGGGGTGCTAGAGAGGACTAGAGGTTCACTGATATGTGCTTTCAGTATGGCAAGCACTGGTTTTGGGTTTCCTTCTTTGCTGTTTATGTCTCTCAACAGGTACATTCATTGATCTCACTTTGTGTTTTTTGAAATCAAAGAATATGAAGTACAACTATTTGATGAAATGTCTCATTCAGGCTTGTCTAAGTATATGCTAACTTATTATCTTGCCTTTGTTGTTATATAATTTCTGCAGGTATTTCTTGTTGGTTTATGCCTGCCATTCCATGTGATACACTCAGTGGAAAAGTCATTGAACGTCTGGGATTGTGTTGCCTTTGTTGTTTGTATGTGTGGAATCATCATAGCATACTATATATTGCGTTAGTAATATGACATTATGTTTGCAAAATTCTAGTGCACTTGCAGGTAGTAGACTCTCTTGGTTATATTGTTCTTGGGTGGTGATTTTTTCCCAAAGATGTTTTGATGTGAACCAAATCGCACCAAAAAGAAGGCTTGACACGAGCTTAGGATCGTGCCACTAGAGGGGTCAAAAAGAAGCGTAAAAGGGTATGCAACATCCCAAACAAGCTTGCAAACACATGGGATTTGGTGAAGACAAGTCTGATTGGCAATTCCAAAATTTGGGGCTGCGCCGCGGCACAGGGGTTTCTGTTTTGGACGAAGGACTTGCCAAGCATGCACGTCGTGGCATGATATTTGGGTGCCGCGGCACAAAGCGTTCTGTTTTGTTGCAAAGGAAAACATGTGCGCCACGGCATGAGAATATGGCGTAGCAGTGAGGGGCATTTTGTTTTGGGACGAAGAGGCATGGGCGTTGCGGCATGAGATTCCATGCGCTGCGGCATGAAGAAGACACAAGCAGACGTGCACGCACTGACATGCCCAACCTGTGCGCTGACATGGACAAGCGCGCCTGACACGCTAGACCTGCGCGCAGACCCCCAATGTGCGCGCCGCGGCATGAAGTTTTGTGCACCGCGGCCTGGCTACACGTGAGGCAAACAGAGCAGTGCATGTCGCAGCATGAATATTTTCCAACTGCGGCACAGTTTAAATTTGTTGTAATTTTGGGCCATTGGATCACAATTCAATGGCTATGATTTCTTTCACAATTTTAGCTTTCATTTGTAACTATAAATATGTGTAGCAGCTGTCCATTTGAGGGAGATCAGATTATTAATGAATGAAAATATTTTGAATGGATTTTCAAAATTGAGAGCCAAAAGCTTCTCTTGTTCTATCAAGAAACTTATCAAAGGAATTTGCAACCCTTTGTGGCGTTTCACCTTGTCTTGATTCGTTGTGCGAAATATCCATGCGTGAAGGTGAGTTCTTGCAACCAAAAATCTAGGTTTTTCGTAGGATTTGCATGCTAATATTGTTGTTAGGTCTTAGGGCCATATTTCTTGTGGTTTTCAAGCCTCGTAGCTTGTGGGTCATAGGAGTCGAGTCGTTCGGTTCGCATCATTTGGTATGAAAGCCCTAGGTTGTGACTCTAGATTCCTATCCCTTTTATTGTCATTTCCATTATATAAAAAAAAACAAAAAAAAAATTCTGTGCACTCTTTCAAATTTGTGTGTTCTTTTCTAAATCTGTGTTGTTTTTGAAATTTCAGTTTGTTCTTCAAATTCCTGAAATTTCTAGCTTGTTCTTTCTATTTTCTAATTGATTTTTGTGTTCCTGGAATCAATTTTGATTTGTTGTTGTTGTTTCCTGTTTGTTTCTTTTTGTTCCTGCAATTTTCTGCTTGTTGATGAAAATTTCAGATTGTGTTTTGTTGTTTTTGAATTTCTGGGCTGTTTTGGGAAGGTTTTCATGTTGAAAATTTTTCTGAAAGCTTGTTCGTAAAGTAAAGGGCATTTTGGTAATTTTACTGTGCTCTTGTACTGTGTTCGTATTTTAATTTCCAAAATTTTATAAAAAAAAGGGTGAAAATTCCTTTTCCAAGAAATTTTACGAGCTTGTCGTTTAATTCTCTCGAGTTTAAAGAAAAATTTTGCTTGAATCAATCTGTTCCTTTCATTGAGTTAGAACTTCCTAAACCCTTTGAGTTAGTTCATTGTTTGCCTTGAATTGGATATTGCAACTACCTTTGGGGTGAGTGTGAAATTCTACATTGGGTTGGAAATTTCGGAGGTTTGGTAATCGAGTTTAGCGATTACGTGTTAAATTGATGGGATCAATTAGTGGTCTTGAGGAGGAGAAGTGGAGAGAGGCCAATTGATAGTTGGGGTGAGATGAAGGCTATAATGCGGAAGCGGTTTGTCCCAATTCATTACTACTGGGAACTTTATCAGAGGCTACAAAGGCTTAATCAAGGTCATCGATCGGTTGATGAATATTTCAAGGAAAAGGAGATGACAATGGTGAGAGCAAATGTGGAAGAAGATAGGGAGGCCACCATGGCTCGGTTCATAAGTGGGTTGAACTACAACATTGCCAACATTGTAGAATTGCATCACTATGTGGATTTGGAGGACATGGTGCAAATGGCAATTAAAGTAGAGAGGCAATTGAAGAAGAGGAGTAGTCATGTCATACCAATAGAGACCACTTTTCCGACATCAATACCGAAGCCTACTCCGCCATGGAAGTCTAATTGGAAGAAGGAAGGGAAAGCTAGCTCTAAGCCCAATTTTGAGAACAATAAGGGCAAAGAGATGGAGGCTAGAAAGGAAAAAGAAAAAGTTGAGACCTCTACCCGATATCGTGATGTTAACTGTTATTGTTGTCTTGGAAAGGGCCACATAGCATCCCAATGTCGGAACAAGAAGGCAATGATCATACAAGCTAATGGGGAGGTGGAAACTGATGATGACAGTGGAGGAGAGGAAATGCCGCCACTAGAGGAAGCTAGTGACGAGGAGATAAATCCTATCTCGGGGGAGTTGCTTGTGGTAAGGCGAGCACCAATGGATCATTTCAAAGAATTTGACATGGATTCCCAAAGAGTAAACACTTTTCATACAAGATGCCATGTGAGTGATAAGGTGTGCCAGTTGATCATTGATGGTGGAAGTTGCACCAATGTTGCTAGCACGACTTTAGTTGAGAAGCTAGGGTTGTCTACAAACAAACATCCTCAACCCTACAAGTTGCAATGGTTGAATGACAATGGAGAAGCGAACATTGAACAACAAGTACTCGTAACCTTTTCCATTGGAAGGTATAAGGATGAGGTGATGTGCGATGTAATTCCTATGCAAGCTGGGCATATTTTGCTAGGGCAACCATGGCAATATGATAGGAGGGTCATCTATGATGGATACAAGAATCAGTATTCCATCAAGAAGGAAGGGAAGAAGATTACACTTTTGCCTTTAACTCCGGAACAAGTGTACATCAAACTCTTAAAAGAAGTTAAGGAGAAAAAGGAAAAAGGGAAAGAAGAAGAGTTCAAGAAGGAGGGGCACTCAAGGGAAGAGAAAGAAAAGAAAAAGACAAAACAATGTTTATTTTCTAACTTTTCTTTCTTGCAGGATTCTTATGATGAAAGACAGAATAAAGATGGGCTGCAAAATTTACCCCATGATGACGGTCCGAATTCGAGGTCGAATTCTTTTGAAGAAGGAGGGACTGATGCGAACCAAATCGTGCCAAAAAGAAGGCTCGACACGAGCTTAGGATCGTGCCACGAGAGGGGTCAAAAAGAAGTGCAAAAGGGTATGCAACATCCCAAACAAGCTTGCAAGCACATGGGATTTGGTGAAGACAAGTTTGATTGGCAATTCCAAAATTTGGGGTTGCGCCGTGGCATGATATTTGGGCGCCGCGGCACAGGGCGTTCTATTTTGGGACAAAGGAAAACATGCACGCCGCGGCATGAGAATGTATCGCCGCAGCGAGGGGCATTCTGTTTTTGGGATGAAGAGGCATGGGCGCGGCCGCATGAAGAAGACACAAGAAGACGTGCGTGCGCTAACATGCCCAGCCTGTGCGCTGACATGGACAAGCGCGCCTGACACGCCAGACCTATGCACAGACCCCCAATGTGCTCGCTGCGGCATGAATGTGCACTGCGGCTTGGCTACGCGTGAGATAAACATAGCAGTGCGCGCCGCGGCATGAATATTTTCCCGCAGCGGCACAGTTTAAATTTGTTGTAATTTTGGGCCATTGGATCACAATTCAATGGCTAGGATTTATTTCACAATTTTAGTTTTCATTTGTAACTATAAATATGTGTAGTAGCTTCCCATTTGAGGGAGATCAGATTATTAATGAATAAAAATATTTTGAATAGATTTTCAAAATTGAGAGCCAAGAGCTTCTCTTGTTCTATCAAGAAACTTATCAAAGGAATTTGCAACCCTTTGTGGCATTTCGCCTCGTCTTGATTCGTGGTGCGTAATATCCATGCGTGAAGGTGAGTTCTTGCAACCAAAAATCTAGGTTTTTCGTAGGATTTGCATGCTAATATTGTTGTTGGGTCTTAGGGCCGTATTTCTTGTGGTTTTCAAGCCTTGTAGCTTGTGGGTCATAGGAGTCGAGTCGTTCGGTTCGCATCATGTTTGGTAAGTCTGCTTTGAAGGTAGAACCTATAATTGATTAATCTGTATTGTATATTATATGTTGGTGGGTTTTACTCTTTAAACGAAAGGCTCTGTGTCTGTGATTCCTTTGAAAGTATGATGTTAGCTTGTTTTGACTTGAATATATATATTTTTATTGCATTTACTTTTTTAACTGCACTGTATATTATCAATTATGTAAAATGAAGACTAATAATTTTTTGTTCTTATAATTGAAATGGATACATTATGGACTTAATGTACTCTAGCCATGAATTGGTTAATCATTACTTCACATCGTTATTGATTGATTAAGAATTGGTCAAATTGGGTTCACATGTCTTCTCTTGCGGTGTGTTTTTTTTAATTTTTGTTTATCAGGGTTGCCATTGATATCATGTTATTTGGAGCAACAAGAAGATTTCAGTAGTCTTCTAGCCACTTCCATGTGTGTCTTCTTTGAGTTGTTTTGATCTAAATAGTATTTTTTTCATTTTGTGCATAACAATGTTGACATTTAATCAACAAGTCAACAGATAATAGTGCTGCAATAAAAAAAATATATTCTTTTTAATAGATAAAATAGTATTTCATTTTATAATTCAATATTGTTTATGTCATTTTCATGCATCTTTTTAATTGATAAAATAGTATTTCGTTTTATAATTTAATATTGCTTATGTCATTTTTATGCACTTGTTAAATCTTCCTGTTATAACTATCCCTTTGTATAAAGGATTGAAGCTATTAAATGCTTGAATCTAATATCATCCTTGTTTTTGTAAGCAGATACTTAATGATTAGTCAGTGCTGTGGAAGGATCCTCTTAGTTTCAATGTGTGTGTTCATATTATGTCGACTAAACCACAATTTATTGGTTTTATTGTTCGATTTTTAATTTTGACCATATTGCTTCAATTTCCATCATTATTGTTTTGTTATTCTGTATTTATCAAAATTCATGTTCCTTCTATGTTTGTTTGTACACAATATATATATATATATATATTATGGATGTTTTTGGAATGAAATATTGTATTTTGAATCTGAATCGTGTTCTTAGAATGACTATAATATGTATAGGTTATATATAGATTTCAATCTAGACAAACAAAAAAAAACTTATAGGACGGTGAGTGACCGTCCTAAAATAATTTTATAGGACGGTTACTGGCTATCCTATAAAGTTTTTTTTTTTTTTTTTTTTTTTTTTTTTTTTTTTTTTTATGGCTGTCCTAAAATAATTTTATAAGACGATCAGTGGATGTCTTAAAAGACTGGCCATCCTATAAGAATTTTTTTAAGACACTCCGTGAATGTCCTATTTTTTCGATTCTTTTAGGACATGGCTTTATAGGACGGCTACTGGCAGTCCTATAAGACTTATAGGATGGCCAGTGACCGTCCTATAAAGGCAAATTTGTAGTAGTGATAATAGTCTTCAACACTAACAAGGAAACTAATTATTAATCTAATATTCAACTCTCCCCCTCAAGCTGAACATAATTTAAGTTCAGCTTGAACAGTTACAACATACATATTTGTACTTGATGTTAAACCTCAAAGGTGCTTTACTGTTAGTGGGATTTGGAATTGGTGATGATAGTACATGATAATAGACTGGTTGATCTTTCTAAAAAACGACAATGGGTCGATTGATCATTCTAGAAAATGTGGCTATGAAGTCGTGTGGTAGAGATTGATACTAACAGTCGTACGGCTGAGAGGTTGACGTGAATGACAATGCAACAATGGTGAATGACGGTCTGTGATAGTTTGATGAATGACGAATGATGAGTGCTCGAAAAGCACTAATATTTCGTGATTAATTGTGCTTAATTGTTTAAAATGTAGATTTGTTATGATTGTTTATTTGATTATTTTCATAAATCTATCCATTTGGAATCACGGGTATGTTTTAGTGCATTTCAGGTGTTTTTAGTGTCAAATGAGTCAAATAATGAAAACACGCAAAGATGAAACACTTACGGCGCTCGGATCACAAGTTATGGGCTAAACGAGACAAATATGTAAGCCTTACATAACGAGCCATCACATATTTAAGGGGAAAACATGAAGAAAAGGAAGTCAACACGCGCCTGCGGCGAGGAAAAGTCATGCCGCTGCGGGGAGCTCTCGGGTTTTGACATTATTTCCAGAATTTGTGTTGCGCCGCGGCGGGGAAAATGCATGCCGTGGCGCGCCTATTCCTATTGCAATCAGGATTTGTGTAAACCCTTACATCTATAAATACCCTCTTAGACTCCCCCTTACATACAACTCGAACAACTTTGATACAACTTTACACTTTACAATTTTGCGACCAAACAAGAGATTTATTCAATTTTGGGAGCTTTGCCACACTCAAACGAAGCGAGAGAAACTATTCTAAGGATCCAAGGAAGCCGTCAACAATCGAAGATAAAGCTTTTGGAGAAGAATGCTATCCCATCCATAAGCGATATTTAGATCTAGGTTTTCCTTGTTGTTATAGAATTATATTTTCTTCTTCTTTCGTTGAAGTGTATGATCATATTTTATTTGTCTATGAATATTAATATGAACATGAGCGGCTAATTTCATTATGGATGTTTAGTTTGTGTTGCTATATTTGCTAGAATTGTGTATGGTGTATATTTTATTGATTTAATATAAATGAATTTTCTTTTGATTAAGAGCATGTTTAGATATTTAATTATGAATTATCATGGGCCAATTTGAGATTCGTAGTTAGATTGAAAAATCTGAGAATCTATTTATAGGAATGTCACCTTAACTTTATTCCGAAACACTTAATCAAAGCTTCAAATTAGTGACTTAGTCATAGCATTAGTTTGATTGGCATGTATTTCCTTGCACATAATTTGATTGCTATTTGATTTACCCCGACCGAAGGCAGTTAATTAGTTCATCAATAAAGAGATTTACCCTCGACCGAAGGCAGTCTCGTAATTAAAAGGAAAGCCGGTAATATTGTTTATTTAAGAACGTTCATGTTATTTTACCATACCTTTTCGATGCAAGTATGACCAATCAAATTAAACGTCCATACATCCTCCATTGATTTTTAATTCATGTTGAATTGATTGTTAAATTGCGATTTTGTTTTCGTTTAATTGATCGTATCATTGTTCCCGTCACAAATCAAACACCTTTTTACAGTTTTACTAGATTTAGGACTCTAGTTGCTTAGAGTTTTAGTTTCATTAGAACTCTATTTAATTAGTGTTTTATGCATTAGAATTCTATTTAGATTAGGAAGAATGTTATTTAGAACTACTGCAATTCCTTGAGAGACCGACCTTGGAAGTTGTTTGTCACTTTTCTACGAGTGATTTGTACACTTGCGAGTACTAAATTTATCACATCAACGAAACCAAAGAACCAACCAACAACCTTTAAAAGAAATCGAATTGAATATAAGGAGTACTAGCAACCTGAATGAAGTAGAGAAATTGAAGCAGACCAGGATGACAGTAGGGGTATATTTAAGGCAGATAATAGAAAATAGAAAAACATGTTCAAGATCGAACACTACTTTGATACCATGTTAAATATAACGTGAATGAAAATTATTTCTTATTAATTCTTACCTCATAGTAGAGGTATATATAGAAAATAAATTACAAGAGTCTTGAGTAAACTAGAATCCTCTACAATATAAAGTTCTATTATAGATAAACACATATATTATACACTAAATTTCATGAATCATGCTAACACTCTCCCTCACTACAACAAAAACTACATTTACCGACGAAAATTGGGCCAACAAATATTTTTTCGTCGCTGAAAGTACACTATTACCGACAAACTTGTAACTGTTGTTGCGGACATTTATCGACAAAATTTTGTTGGCAAAGTTATTTACTCCGACAAAAGAAAATATTGTTGAAGAAATATTTGGCGGGTATTTTGCGCCAAATTATTACCGACTATTTTATTTGTCGCAACAGTTAAAAAATCTTTCACCAACCAGTAAATTTGTCATAAAATTGTTAAAACATTTATCGACAAAAATTTTGTTGAGGAAATATAATTATCAACAAAAAATTAACTAGAGCTTTATTTTTATTATTATAAATTTTTGGGATAATAATTTTATTGTTTTCCCAAAATATTTTCTAATATGTATTTGCTAAATGGATTTTTTCATTCACAAACAAGGCATGAACATGTTACCTTCATCTTATTAGAAGGCTCTTTATATCATTTGAACTACTAAGCCATTTAGGAAACTACATTTACTTAACATATAAAATAATTAATAAATAATTTAAAAATATAAAATAAAGCATAAATTTGTAATTACTAATTCTTGTATCTAAATCTTTTTTTTTTTTCAATATAATGCAATGGCAAAGAAGATGTTGAACAGTTTTATTAAAAATAATTTAAAGTCTATAAAATAATAATTTTTAATATAATGTTATTTTTTCTATATATTATGCTGGATTTCTTAGTCTTTACAAATAACAATATTAATCAAATAGTATCACTTTTAATTAATATATTAAATTTGTCGATTAATTAAGTACATATCAAAAGTACTTAATAATACATGACACTTGGCTAGCTATAGGTTTGACTTCTAATTTGTAAACTTCGCTTACTCATTCTGCAATTCATCAATATTATCATTAGTCCTCTTATTACTACCAAAACACCACTTGTAAGAAAGAAAAAAATTATTTTATTGCAAAAAGGGTAAACTAAAAAATATTAAATGCTACTTCCTGATCATATTCCTATCACATTAGGAAAAATAATTAAAAGAGTTAAATTGACAAAATAAAGAAGATTATTTTCCAATTTGAATAGACTAACAAGGATATTAAAAAAAATATACCTACAAGCAGGTTAAAACAAACTAAATTTTACTTTGTACCAAATTTATGCAAACTTTAAATGAAATTTCTTAAACAAAAATGTTGTTCTCATCGCCTATCAGCATGACAGTGTTACAAGGTAAAAAAACCAACAAAATTATGTTTACTACCATATGCCTGTAACAGATAATGAAATGAAACATAAATTTAGCCAGAGTTACAATTAGTTACCCTCTAGGCTTGACACCCATCATAAAGTGCATAATATATTTGGTAACAGTAGAAGCAAATCAAATTAACTATCTTCACAAGGCAATTGTTGATTTGTTAGATCTTATGAACTGCAAGACATTATATGCTAAAGGGAAAGTACACTTTATAGTTGAAAGACAAGTGATTTATAGTAATAACTAATAATTAATTGCATAGTTATCAAAACCATCACTAAGGCATGATTCAAAAACATAGAATGTCTTATAAAAGAAATTTAGCGACATGGGTGAATTGGTTTGTCAAATGCTACATTTCATTTTTTTCTTCTATTTTTTCTACTTAAAATTAAGGCATGATTCAAAACAATTAATAATCAAAATTCATTACATGATGTATCAAACTCTAATAACAATAATATCTATGAATAACTTTAGACTAAATTTTTTTCTAACAAACCTATGTGCCAATATAAAACAAGTCAAATAATATCAAGCATGTGATATTTTGTGACATTTAATTAGACAAAATCATGATCCTTTATATAATGTTAAATTAAATAATATGCCAATAATGTACATAAGCGTCGTTAATTTATATTAAAACTTCACAAATCTTCCATATAATACATAAAACCATTAAAATGTCAGCAAAACATTAATGCATACAAATTAAAAGTGAGACAGATATTAAAGTTAGTTATTCTCATTATACCTTTTAGGGAAAAGAAAGCTTCAAGACACTTCTAAGAACCCCATAGACCAAATAACTCTGCGCAAATTTAAAGATAAAGAATATCAATATAACTTAAATAAGATATGTAATTGTTAGATACTATAATTGTTAATTGAAGAAAAAACACTACATATGGGACAAAACTATATTCGATATCGAAAATAAGTTACCTCATCGGTAAGTGAGCTTGAGAGTCATGGACTATTACTAGAAAATTCACAATGTTCATCAATATAGTCACTTGAATTTGGAATTGAATCTTCTAATGAGCTACAACTTTCAATGTCTTCAGCATCTTCATCACTTGTGTTGGAAATGTGATCAACGTCAACAAAGTTGTCATTTATAAAGTTATTAGAATGTTTAGACAATTTCTCCAATGATATTTCCTCTCCTTCAATGTTACCTCGAAGCAATACTAATTCATCACTATTATCTTTCACATTAAGCATTATATCATTTGAATTATCTGATTGAAAAATATCACCTATTTTAATAGTGTCACCATCAATGGTCACATCTTTAGCTTCATTCTCAATGTCCCAGACGCCTATGTTGTACCCGCTGAATAACTCTCCAATTTGCTCCATGTTTTGTGTCAGAAAGATAATAAATTTTTGTTGCCTGAGATGCAAGAATGAATGGATCATTGACATACCACTTGTGACTTGTGTCAATACAAGTAAATCCAAAGTCAGTCACCATTTTTTTTCCTTTGGGATTGTTGTCAAACCATGAGCACTTGAAAAGAAACACAGTTAAACTGTTTGGATAATATAATTGTACAATTCTTCAAGAACTCCAAAATAATCAATGTCTTTACCATCATGCCAACCAGGTACCATTACGCCACTATTTTGTGTGGTAAGTCCAACCTCTCTTTCACTTGTATGGAATCTAACACCATTAACAATGCATCCACTATAAATATCAGGTGTTTTACCAGGTCCACTCGCTAATGCCTTTAACTCATCACAAGCATTCAAGTTAAAGGAATCACCACTTTCAAGGAACATCTGAGTACACAGGATCAAATTAGTATATCATTATCTTAGTATTATATATTCTCAATATAAGTAGTTATACAAAGAATTTAAATTAATAATTGAAGTAGTTACTTGTTGCTTAAACCATTCAGGAAAGTATTTTTCTTGCCAATTGCTTAACTCCTCGCTACTCATATTTTCTGGAGCAGTTTGTAAGTGCATACTACCAAAAAGACAAAGCAAGAAAATAATGTCAGTTCTTAAATTAATATATGCTTGGAAAATTGCATAATAATAGACAAAAACCTAACCTGAGGTATGGTTCGACTTCAGAACAATTGTGTAAGACATACCAATGGGCTTTCTCCAATTCTATAGATCTTAAGCAACCATGATGCTTACCTTTTAAGCCACGAATTTGAGTAGAGAAAACATTAAGGGTTCGTATGACATCAATGTCATTAACATCATTGTTTCTTTCTTGTCGAGTAAATCTAGTCTCAATGTCACTCATGTATAATGATATGAATGTTAATGCTTCATTAGCCACATAACCTTCTGCAATACAACCATCTGGTTTTGCTCTATTTCGAACATATTTCTTTAGGTTTCCTAAATAGTGTTCAAATGGATACATTCATCTAGATGCAACTGGGCCAACAAGCTTAGCTTCACGTGGGAAATGAACACATAAATGAACCATTACATCAAAAAATGCTGGGGGAAATATCTTCTCCAACTTGCACAAAATAAGCACGATACTATCTTGAAGAGAGTCAAAGTCTTCCTTATGTAAAGTACGTGCACACAACTTTTGAAAAAAATTACCTAACTCAACCAAAGCTTCACAAATGTTAAAACGAAGAAAGCCTCTGATTCCAATTGGTATAAGCCTCTATAACATCACATGGCAATCATGAGTCTTAAGGCCAACAACACGACCTTCATCAGGATGGACGTTTCGAGAAATGTCGCTTGCATATCCATCAGGAAACTTTACTGATTTCAAAAATGCACAAAATGATCGACTTTCTTCCTTTGTTAAAGAGTACAATGCATGTGGTTTTATAAACTTATTACCCTCTTCCTTCAACGAAAGCTCCTTTCTAATTCTCATATTCTTCAAGTCCATGCGAGCCTTAATTGTGTCCTTATTTTTCTCTCAATGTTTAAAAGCATTCCAAGAATATTGTCGCATACATTCTTCTCAATATACATCACATCTAAATTATGGCGCAACTTCAATTTTGACCAATAAGGCAGTTCCAACAATATACTTTTTTTAGACCAATTAGATTTCCTTTGAGACTTTTTACGTTTTCCTAGAATCAAAATACCTTTCTTTTTCTTCTTTCCATATGAAGCATATTCAAATGAGCTAGCATCTATAAGTATCTCTTCACTTGTCATCTCAATTGGGGGGTCACTAGTGGCATGTGCAACATCTTTATAGACTTTACTTCTTCGCAATGCATGGTTTAGTGGAAGGTATCGTTGATGGCCGATATACCCAATCTTATTTATCAAGCTATGAGATGGAGTGTCATACATACACACGGGACATGCTTTGTGTCCTTTGGTAGTCCAACCTGAAATTGTCCCATAGGCTGGAAAATCATTAATCGTCCATATGAGACTTGCATGTAGTTGGAATAATCTTTTTGTAGATACATCAAAAGTTTGCACTCCTTCCCACAATTCTTTTAAATCATCTATCAATGGTTGAAGGTAGATATTAATATCCCATCCAGGTGATTTCGGACCTGGAATTAGCAATGACATTATAACATATGGTTGTGTCATCATTTTCCATGGAGGCAAATTGTAGCAAACTAGCATCACTGGCCACATGCTATAGTGTAAGTTCATATTGCCAAAAGGATTAAACCCATCTGTTGCTAATCCTAACCTCATATTGCGAGGCTTGGATGCAAAGATTGGATATTCTTCATTGAATGATTTCCATGCTTCTCCATCAGCAGGATGTCTTAGAACTCCTTCGTTAACAGTACGTTCACTATGCCATTTCATGTCTAAAGCTGTGTGTCGTGACATATATAAACGTTGTAAACGTGGCTTCAAAGGAAAATAACGCAATACTTTCCTAGGAACCTTACTCTTATCACCCTTCCGTTCTTTAAATCTTGATTCACCACATGTAGGGCAATGTATTGCATCTTTGTATTCCTTCCAAAATAATATACAATCATTACAACATGCATGAATATTCTGATAACCCATGCCCAATTCAGCCATGAACTTCTTTGCCTCATAATATGATGGCAGAAGCATGGTACCTTTTGGTAGTGCATTGAGCAAAACTGTAGCAACATATCAAATGACTTGTTGCTCCAGTTGTTCATCACCTTGATGTGCATTAGTTTTGCAACGAAACTTAGTTGACTGTACTTTGTGCATCCTGGATACAATTCTTTCTGTGCAAACCCCATTGCTTTAAACAAATGTCCACGCCTTTCATTTGTTGTTGCATCTTCCACTGCTGGTTCTTCTACAAAATTACTATTCAAACCAATATTAGTTGCACATAAATCCTCTAACACGTCTATCATTTCATCATGACCTTCCTCATTTGCTTGGTTTGATGGGCTCGGTTCTGAGGTTGTGTTGTATAAAGTAGATGGGAGAGGTTCACCATGTAGAATCCAGTTTATATATGTCTTATCAAACCCATACTTAAGCAAATGTGCCTTAACTTTTATGAAATCAAAAGATACCTTCCCGACAATATAAACAAGGGCATAGTATAGTAGTTGTGTTGGGAGGCATGTTATCTTGGGCAAACTGTAGGAAATCCCTAATGCCATTCTTATAGATCTCTGAATGTCTATTCTTCAAGAAAATCCAACTTTTGTCCATCTCTATCAACATTCAATGCCTTTAATCAAAACTTGAAACATATCATGTTGAGCAAAAGAAAAAAAAGATGTACGTCCCTATCTACCTAAGTAAGCTTCCACATAATTGATAGGGACTACAGAACTATTGCAGAGACGATGTAAGTCCCTAGCGACAGTCATGTTACTAGTAAGTCCGTAATGACAGTCATGTTACTAAATATGCAGCATATCCAAGAAATAGTCTAGTTACAGCAAAGAAATCATGGGTAGAATTACTAACACAATTAATAGCAACTTGAAACATGTAACTCTGCTGGTTTTGAATTACAATAGTATAAGAATGAAAAATTTATTGTGATTTGAGCTAATATTAAATAGGTTTTATCCTGACTAGAATCTTAATCTCCCCTTTAGACAACCAAATTAAATAAAATTCAACTTAAAAAGTATTCCTACCATGAAGAAGATACTCTGTTAAAAATTTAGATTGGTCAACTCTTGTATTATATATGTATTTGGGATTAAAGATGCAATCAAGTGGGTGTATGTGATTTGGGTGCAATTTCTTTAAGAAAACATTAATTTCCTGAAGCATAAATTGATACATAAAAAATAAAAAAAATAAAAAGAGAAGGACCTAAAAAAAATCATCTTTATCAGCAGAACAATATTGACGAAGAACAAGATGAGTTGTTCGTGCTTGTTAGGATCAATTTGGGGTTTTGAGTATAAACATAAAATCTGAACAAGAACTGCATTTCTTGGTAATAGATTGAGTTTATAACAAAGAGACAAACAATAATAAATGATTATTTTGAAAGAAAAAACACAATAGATTGTATAGCAGTAACTAAAAAAAAAAAGAATAAACTTTACCTAGCTTTTCTTGCGTGTAATGTTTGAGGTTTGAGATGAGTTTATGGTAGTCTGAGAAGAACTGCAGAACTATTGCAGAGACGATGTATTAGAATGGATATGCTTTACACATCTATTCATATTGGTCAGCTCTTGTATTATATATGTATTTGGGATTAAAGATGCAATCAAGTGGGTGTATGTGATTTGTGTGCAATTTCTTTAAGAAAACATAAATTACTACATAAAAAATAAGAAAAATGAAAAGAGAAGGACCTCAAAAATCAGCTTTATCAACAGGAGAACAATATTGAAGAAGAACAAGATGAGTTGTTCGTGACTAAGTAACGGCAAGACGGCAGGCCGACGACACAAGCTAGGAATGGCTGAACATGGAGGTGCCTGCTTGCCTGGGAATCACTGAGGATGGCTGTGCCTACCTACCTGCCTAGGAATGGCCAAATGGGTTAAGGCTGAAGGTTTTTTCGAAAGCCAAGTAGCCACCGTTGCAACGTAGAAAGAGATGTATGTTTTTTTTTTCTTTGATAGAACATGGGTTTTGAGAAACTGAAGTACGGTTAGTTTTTTAATAAAACATACCCAAAATATGTAAGGGGTAATACTAAATATGTAATGGGTAGTGGGAATCGGTTACAAGGTCCCCATTGCCTTGAGACTTGCATGTAGTTGGAATAATCTTTTTGTAGATGCATCAAAAGTTTGCACTCCTTCCCACAATTCTTTTAAATCATCTATCAATGGTTGAAGGTAGATATCTATTTACATACTATGCAAATCTATTTACATACTATGTAAACTGCCTCTCTTTTCTTCTTTTTCATATCCGTTAACAGATTTTCTCACCCTTCTTGCCTGAAAAATTTATTTATTCAGAGGTAGCCATGGATCTATGGACTATTCATGCCATTAACACCAGTAGAAGCCCTTTAATGCTTGGAAAATTGTTTGTCTTGATAATAAAGAACCACATTCAGTTGCTAAAGATACTAGCATAGTTGTTTTATCTTGTTTTGCTCATGACAACTAGCATAGTTGTTTTAAGCTTGTAGGAGGTCAGACAGCACCATTTTTTCTTATTGCATTCATTGAGTTACATAGTATGTAAATAGATTTACATACTATGTAAACTGATTTGCATACTATGTAAATCTATTTACATACTATGTAAATCTATTTACATACTATGTAAACTGTCTCTCTTTCCTTCTTTTTCATATCCATTAACAGATTTTCTCACCCATTTATTTATTCAGAGGTAGCCATGGATCTATGGACTATTCATGCCATTAACACCAGTAGAAGCCCTTTAATGCTTGGAAAATTGCTTGTCTTATTGCATTCATTGAGTTACATAGTATGTAAATAGATTTACATACTATGTAAACTGATGCTATTCATATACTATATAGTTACTGATGCTGTTCATATACTGTATAGCTCCCTTATTAGTTGTGTTGAACCCAGAACAAATATTAATCTTGCTTGAAAATGTAAATCTAACCAGAAAAATCAACTGGGTTAAATTGGTTTATATATGATGATAAACTGAGGTACTCTGTTTTTGTTAGGCAAAACAGAGTATACATACACATACTATGTAAACAAGTATGTAAACTAGTTTACATTGTATGTAAACCCATTTACATAGTATATAAACCAGTTTACATACTCGAAAAACACAATCTATGACATGATTGGAATTCTCTGCAGATTAGTTTCTCAATCTTACCTAAGAAACAGGCTATCTATTTACATACTATGTAAATCTATGTAAATCAGTTTATTGGTTTGTACTTCACCAACATTGATGCAGTAATAATGACCAATGTGAGAGATAACAATGAAAACTATAAAACACCTTTCTCTTAATTTAGATTTTGCATATATGGCATTATATAATCAAAACAAATAAATCAATAAAGAAATAATGAGGAAATTCTCCAAAAAATTAAAATTAAAAAGGGTAAAATAAGGAAGAAACATGCCATTTACATACTTAGCCCTCTGCATATTCATGTTAACTTTATCTAGTATGTAAACATGTTAACTTCATGTTTACATAGTATGTAAATCAGTTTACATACTACCTCTTATCTTCATTTTTCTTCTCCATAATATGCAGAAGACACTCGTGCCCAAGACAAACATTGCAGCAAATATTGGAACTATTACGATGATCCAATGTCCTTTTCTCCTTTTGGATTTTTCATTTGACTATGGAAACAGACAGTTAAGAAAAGATATTCTGTTATATATATATATATATATGGAATATATAGTTGTCTACTTGATTAAATATTTATCTCCTGCTGACTTCATTTTCCATGAGCTCTCTTATATATATATATATGGAATATATAGTTGTCTACTTGTTTACATACTATGTAAACTGATTTACATACTATGTAAATTAATAATGTTTTTTGAAGTAAGAAAGAAATTAGTATATTTTGCATTACAGAATTGTTAGTATTAGTATAAGTAGTACAAGAAGAAAACTACATTAAACTGAAAAATTATTCGAAGCGGCAAACCTTGAAGTGGTATGTCAAATAGTATATGAAAAATGTTTGTTATGTGCAGTGATATCACCTAAAGAAAAAGAAAAATCAACCAATTTACATAGTATGTAAATAGATTTACATACTATGTAAACTGATTTACATACTATGTAAATCAGTTTACATGCTACCTCTTATCTTCGTTTTTCTTTTCCATAATATGCAGAAGACACTCGTGCCCAAGACAAACATTGCAGCAAATATTGGAAATATTACGATGATCCAATGTCCTTTTCTCCTTTTGGATTTTTCATTTGACTATGGAAACAGACAGTTAAGAAAAGATATTCTGTTATATATATATATATATATGGAATATATAGTTGTCTACTTGATTAAATATTTATCTCCTGCTGACTTCATTTTCCATGAGCTCTCTTATATCAATTAAATCTCTGAACCACATTATACAGCCACTGGCTCCCCCACTAACATTTGAATTAGCATAAGTTGTACACAAAAGAATAAGTATTTAGTGGCTCTCTTAAAAATTGATCACGTTAATTATTGAGTTAACTTAGTCATGGTGCTATAATGATGAATATGATCTTATGCTTATTAATCCTACAAAACCGAAAAAAAAAAAAATTTGGATCATGTGAGATGGCTGTAACACAGTTTTATATCAATTTCTGTGATCTGAATTGTTGAATATAACAGTTTACATAGTATGTAACACAGTTTACATACATGTATGTATACTCTGTTTTGCCTAGCAAAAACAGAGTATAATCAATTCCTTCCAAATTGTTAATGCTCAATATGATTTGCAGTAAAAGACTGGAACTAATTGACGGCAATGATGAAAATTGAGAAAGCAAAGAGAGAAGGAGATGGGAGATGGTGATTGTATTGAATTTTATGAAATCTCTTCGAATATGGAAACATTAAAAATTGAATTAATAAAAAAGGACAAAAAGATAGTAAATTTATTAGATTAAAACGCTGTCGCACAGCGATTTTTGTAAAATTGAACTTATTGCTTAAATTGTTGCTACAGTAGGTCATTAAATCTTGCTTTTACTTGCTATATATTATTGCTTTTACTTATATTTGTATACTGCTTTTACCTGCTATATATTATTGTTTTTACTTATATACATCGTTTACTTATATGCAGTGTCATATTATTGCTTTTACTTATATATTGCTTTTAACTATCATAAAACAAGTACCCTACTGCTACATACAGAAATTAAAATAATAGTAAAAATATATGAAATATTGATTATAAAAGTGAGTTGCATACATAATAGATTGTTCTATCATAAATGTGTCATTACATTCAGTTGCAACATCTAAAGTTATATTAATAATGTCCCAACTATTTAAAACATATATTCTATTCTCTCATTCTAAAGGCAAGCTCAAGGGCAAACACTATAACAACTATAGTGTTTGGATATATGACACAATTCAAAATAATATATCCCTTGAGCTGTCCTAAAATAAAATCATATGAGAGCAAAGATAAGAATTAGCACTTATAATATAGTGCATGTTATATAGTCCAAAATAAGATATTCCTGTCATGTTATGACAAGAAAGCTAAGTAGAGGGAGATGCATCCTCATTTGGGGAACACTGTGACTCAGGTGTTTGTGATTGAGCTGATCTAGAATTCATGAATTCTTCCATCATGGCAGCTAGTCGTTCCCCTCCCATAAACTTAAAAAAGTCCTCCATGTTCTGCAATTTGCTTGTCACCTGCACAAGTTGTTCTTTCATAATCTGAACCTCAGTAGCTGATTCTTGTGATGATGAAGTCTTTCCTTTAGTCCACCAACTACGTTGAATTGGAATATTCTCTAAAGCAACAGCCTCCTCATCTAATTCATCATTTTCTCCTACTACATTATAATTTGTGCTACAACCATTAATAAAATATCATAAAGTAAAGGCCCAATAGGAGTACTATATAAAGACATTTTATGAAATTATAAAAACTAAAAAACTAATTAAAAAAATCCTAACATAAACTGTTTCAGCAGCTGCTGAAGTCCATCCTTTAGTTGGTTTATTGTGCATCTTGTCCCACATTTTTATTATGGTGACAGGTCCTTCTTTGCTCTGCATATAAAACACATAACATTTAGAAGTCATCTAGGCACATATAACTATAATGATAAAAAAAAAATGATTAAAAATCATACAAAGTCATGAGCATGTTGAGCAAATGACTTAGAGCCACCACAATGCGGATGTTGTATCTTTGCTCTATTTTTTGTGTTGGCCTTGGATTGACGCTAAAAAAAATGAGTAACAATAAAAGGATTAGTTTCATTAATGAATACACAATATAATAAACAATGAAACAACTCAATTACTTGCCTTAAATGCTTCATTAGTAGCAAAGTAATCACACATCTCTTCCCAAACTCCTTGTGTCAGATAGTCAATGTCTTCAGGATCACGTGGGACAAGTCGATGAGCCTTTCGATATTCCATGGGCTTATCAAGCATGGTTTTGTAATGAGTATGTAACTCACACTTGTATTCCTTAAATCGACTTTTCAAGTAGCCTTCAACCTTGAGAGATATGCGTGGGTCATCTATATCAATATCGAATCCAACCTGCACATTACCAATGACAATATTATAATAAATAAGTTTTTTTCCTCTTTTGTTAGAATAAAAAGATAGTAAAAGAGCTCAATAATGATTTATTAAATAGCTTAAAATATTTACCACTAATCGTTGTTTGCATATTTCCTTCCTATCTAGTGGCACATCCTTCCATTTGAGAGAGGTGACGGGACAATGCTTTCTAATTAATTGCCCAGCCTCATTTGCAAACATTTGTGGACCTTTTCCATTTCCAACACACTTGATGTCTTTACCTTCCCACCATATTTTAATCTTGGTATCAGGCTTTTGGTTTTCTGCTAACCCAAGGCCCTTTGTGCGACGCCTAACTTGTTTACTACGAACTAATTTAAGAATATTGATAAATAATGAAAAACAGTTATGCTTAATTAAGAAATATGAGGAAAAGTATTATATTTTAGCTTTCACATGTATATAATAACTATATTAAAAATAAATAAAAAAATCAATATTTCAAATAAAACACACTATTGATTTACAAGAATCACATGTATTCATGCTAAAGACATTTAATAAATAGTTACCATTTGTGCTTGTGTTAGCAGTTACATCAGGTGTTATGGTCTGAATCGATGGTTGTGGAGGATTCCCTGACAACATTGAATAAAAAGAATAAGTAAAGTTAGCGTTATTAAAAAAAAAATTCAAACCTTTTTAAATAAAACACATTATTGGAAAAATGATTCATCTTTATTCATGATAATCTAAAGACATATTTAATAAATAAATACCATTTGTAGTTATGTTAGAAGGGGTATCAGGTGCAGTGATATGAACTGACGGTTGTGGAGGATTGTTTATCTGCAACTCTGGCTCTAGTCGTTGTCTCTTGGACCTAGTAATGGGTGGCTGCTTTGGTGGCATATTGTCTTGCAACAACATACAAACACTTAGCACAATTTAAAATGATTATATAGAGAAGCTATGGGAACAAATAAAGAATGGATGCTCAAAATCATTCTTCAAAAACAAAGAATGTGTGAAAATTTGCGATTAGGATTAAATGGTATTACGACACATATCAACCTGGGCTTGTATTTGTGAGACGAAATATAAACTTGTAAATGACAGATAGAACCTAAACATGTGTTGGGCTTGTATTTGTGAGATGAAACGGAGTATTTGTGTGACTGGTTTATGTTTTGGCTTCTCAAAATCTGACCAAGAGAGAGAGCCAGAGCCATGGTAGAATAATTGTGAGTTCAACTCTGTTATTACATTTAGTTGCTAAGAGTTCTAGAGCTAGATTGAGAGATATATGATATTGTAATCTTCTTTTTGTTTCTCTGTGTTTTTCTAGTTATTATGTTGTTATCATTAACTTGAGAGAAAGGTAGCAATGTTGAAGAATAGTATAGGTTTCTTGCTTGTTAGGATCAATTTGGGGTTTTGAGTACAAACATAAAATCTGAACAAGAACTGCATTTCTTGGTAACAGATTGAGTTTATAACAAAGAGACAAACAACAATAAACAACGTTTTTGAAAGGAAAAACACAATAGATTGTATAGTAGTAACAAAACAAAAAAACACAAAAAAACAAAAAAAACTTTACCTAGCTTTTCTGGCGACAAAATGTTTGAGATTTGAGATGAGTTTATGGCAGTCTGAGAAGAACTGCAGAACTATTGCACAAAATGTTTGAGGTTTGAGATGAGTTTATGGTAGTCAGTCGAAGAACTGCAGAACTAACTATTGCTGAGACCATGCATTAGAATGGATATGTTTTACACATCTATTTATAGGGGCATGTTAACGTGGTTTTTTTTTTACCTCTTCTATTTTTATTCAAAAACTGCAAAATTACTACAATTAAAATTTTTAATGATTTTTATTAATAACAAATTTATCAATATAAATGACAATAATAATTATTTAGTATATAAAAGTAAATGAATAAGTTTTTATTATGACAATAACAAATTGGGTAGTGGAAATGATAGTCGATTGAAAGACCCTTGCCTTAAAGAGGCTCTAATTGTAGATACAAAAATATTTATCATCATTCCCACTAAAAATGTCACAAACCAAAGATGGATTAGTCCCATATCTAACTTCTTAAACAATCCAAAAAAAATTACATTAATGTGAGCTTGCAATGTCGTAAAAGTATCGATATGCACCATACCACTTTATTTCTTCATATAACCTCTCAATTAATCATTGACAATTATTTTAAGTCATTTATTTAAGAGAATGCTTTATATTCAATTTTATTCATAATTAATTTACCCGATGCTTTATCAATATAATGAATCGTTGAAGCTCTGGTAACTAAAATGGCAAACTTCTTGGAAATCCAACAATCACGTGCTAGTTCCGTTAACTAGCGTTGGACAGAGAATGTTAAAATTATATTTTTTTTAATTTTTAATATCATTTTTAAATTTAAATTGTAAAATAAATTTATACTATAAATAAAAAAAATACTTTCGCAATTCAACACAAATTAATTTATGCGTAATAGAGATTAATATTAACATTACCCATATTTTTATATTACTTAAGTATTATTAATAAAAAAATAAAGTCATACGTTAAAAAAATATTAATTGACACAAAAGTTTGGTTCAGCGATCCAAATATTGGATGCATAAAAATCTATATCTTGCACTCTTATACGGCATATTTTATCTAAAATTAAAAAATTAAACAAAATATTTTAAATAAAAGGATTTATATAATATATATTATGAGTTTAATTTCTATTTTTTATACATATTTTGATCTATATATGAGTGGCATAAGCATATTAGAAATGTATTTAGTTATACTTATACTCAGTAACTGACCCATGCTATGGCTATACTAGACTTAAGCCTAGGTAACCTTCTTTTTGTTTGTTTGTTTTTTTTTTTTTCTATATATTTTTTTTTAATTTTTGCAAAATATTACTAGTATTTTTCAAAGCACAATTTATTATTTATCACTAATATTCTATAAATAAACTTAGACTAAGTTTGGTTCAGCGATCTAAATATTAGATGCATAAAAATCTATATCTTGCACTCTTATAGTGTATATTTTATCTAAAATTAAAAAATTAAACAAAATATTTTAATTAAAAGGATTTATATAATATATATTATGAGTTTAATTTCTATTTTTCATACATATTTTCATCTATATGTGAGTGGCATAGGCATATTAGAAATGTATTTAGTGGTACTTATATTTAGTGACGAACCCATGCTATAGCTATATTGGACTTGAACCTGGTTAATTTTTTTGAATTTTTTTTAAAATTTTTGCGAAATATTACTAGCTTTTTTTAAAACACAATTTATTATTTATCACAAAAATTCTATAAATAAACTTCGACTAATTTACCATTTTTCGGTTTTATATTGTCTGCAACTCTGCTCATATATTATTGCTCTGTAATTATGTTTTTTAGTCTATTGCTTACTGCTACATCAAGTAAAAGTCTGGTATTTAAAGGTGTGAATTTATATTATATAAGAAAAATATTATATTATACATTGTGAGGTTTTATGTATATAGAAAACAATATTACTATTAATCCTTTGTTGGATTTATAATGTTAATTTAGATATTCAATATTTTTATGCAAAAAAAAAAAAAAATATTTTTTAATTATTTTGTACTGGAGTAATATATATTTCAACTGAAAATTAAGATAAAATTTCTTCAAATTTTAGAATATGTGTGAAATTTTAAAGATTTAGGTAATAAATTGTAGGATTTAAAATTTTAAAAATCTATATGTAAAATTTTACGATTAAATTATCAAATTTAAAAATTTAAGAACGTTACCATAAATTTAAAAAACAATAAAACAATTTAACCTATTTAAAAAAAAATTTACCCAAAAATTTTGGACTTGATCTGCTAAAATATAAGACTTTATCCGCCAAAATTTCCCTAATTTTTTTGTCCGTACGTCCAAATTTCCATCTATTTTTTCCCTCCTAAATTAACTTCATTTGCCTCTCATTTTTTTCACCCCAAATTTACTTCCCAATGCCAAAACTCAAATTTCCCACTCTATTTTTCCTTAGCTCTGCTTGAACTCCATCATCTATGGGATCAAGCTCCAACATTAATTTGTTGCTCCATAAAGATCTCAATCCTCTAGTATATTTCTCTTAATTTCAATATCCTCCTCTGTAATTAATTCTGGTGGATTTCCTTATGCCGTAAGATCATAACCAAACCGCAACCAAATGACCCATAAAGTGATAGTAATTTCAAGACCACCCTTGTTGCCCTCCTACATAATGGTAAAGAGCTCTGTACTAAGAAGGCCATAATTAATCAAGATGGTAACTTTTAATCTTTATGCTCCACAATGTTTACATTATTTAGATCCCACAAGATGAAAGTATTAATATAGGTATGCTTTAACATAAGAGAGCCAAATGAAGTTTTTTTATGTTCTTTTTGCATCTTTGCTAAAAATCTAGAAGATGAAAGATGTTAAATAGGTTAGGTTAGTGTATAAATAATGAGATGGAGAACTTAATAATATAGAAATTGTACTTGTGCAGAACTCACCTTGGTGATTTGGAAGTGGATGTGGTATTTGCTTGGTGTTGCCATAGTAAGAGCCAAGTCAGATTGCCCAGCTCTAATTTTATCATTTTGGGTATGTTCATAATAAAAAATTTAAATAATTTATTTCTGAATCTGTTTCCAATCTCTTCTTAGCTATCAATATAACTGAAAATGCCTTATGATTGCTATTTTTATGCTATTGAGAGAGATAGAAGATGAGGGTCTTTTAATTGCAAGTTTGAACGTGTTCGAACAAACTCTTGGAGCTATAGTTTTGACGTTTTGTCCATTTTAATACCTTTGATAAAAACTTTATGAAGACAAATAATTATACAAATATTGGAAAGTAATTTTGATAACTGCAAACCTAGTAATAAATGAAAAAAAAAAAGGAAAGTCCATTAACAATTAAGCTCTAATCAGTAACCGAACTTCATTTACATACAATTTACTATGTAAATCAGTTTACATACTATGTAAACTGATTTACATACAAAAAAAATAGATAAGATATGTATGTAAGATCAGTTTAAAAAGGTTCAAATCTTTCCTTTTCGGCATTACATTTATCACTGAATTTACAATAATTTTTACAAAAGAATTTACGGTAAAACATTTAGAAGCTAATTAATTTACCTCAAACATCATATGATTGGGACCTGCAAACATGAAAGCCAAAAAAGATAAATAATTTTAATACCTTTGATAAAAACTTTATGAAGAGAAATAATTATACAAATGTTGGAAAGTAATTTTGATAACTGCAAACCTGGTAATAAATGAAAAAAAAGGAAAGTCCATTAACAATTAAGCTCTAATCAGTAACCGAACTTCATTTACATACAATTTACATAGTATGTAAATTGATTTACATACTATGTAAATCAGTTTACATAGTATGTAAACTGATTTACATACAAAAAAAATAGATAAGATATGTATGTAAGATCAGTTTAAAAAGGTTCAAATCTTTC
Source organism: Elaeagnus macrophylla (assembly GCA_029378325.1). NCBI lineage: Eukaryota > Viridiplantae > Streptophyta > Magnoliopsida > Rosales > Elaeagnaceae > Elaeagnus > Elaeagnus macrophylla. The sequence goes on along the minus strand of CM055648.1, from coordinate 17,818,114 downwards.
CTTTTCGGCATTACATTTATCACTGAATTTACAATAATTTTTACAAAAGAATTTACGGTAAAACATTTAGAAGCTAATTAATTTACCTCAAACATCATATATGATTGGGACCTGCAAACATGAAAGCCAAAAAAGATAAATAATTTTAATACCTTTGATAAAAACTTTATGAAGAGAAATAATTATACAAATGTTGGAAAGTAATTTTGATAACTGCAAACCTGGTAATAAATGAGAAAAAGGAAAGTCCATTAACAATTAAGCTCTAATCAGTAACCGAACTTCATTTACTTACAATTTACATAGTATGTAAACTGATTTACATACAAAAAAAATAGATAACATATGTATGTAAGATCAGTTTAAAAAGGTTCAAATCTTTCCTTTTCGGCATTACATTTATCACTAAATTTACAATAATTTTTACAAAAAAATTTAAGGTAAAACATTTAGAAGCTAATTAATTTACCTCAAACATCATATGTTTGGGACCTGCAAACATGAAAGCCAAAAAAGATAAATCATTTTAATACCTTTGATAAAAACTTTATGAAAAGAAATAATTATACAAATGTTGGAAAGTAATTTTGATAACTGCAAACCTGGTAATAAATGAAAAAAAGGAAAGTCCATTAACAATTAAGCTCTAATCAGTAACCGAACTTCATTTACATAATGTTTACATACCAGTATGTAAATAGTTTACATACCTATTTACATAATATGTATATGTATACTCTGTTTTGTCTAACAAAAACAGAGTATCTCAAAGTTATCACTATATGTTCTACATATGCAAAATCTAAATTAATTCAATATAAATCTCCAAGCACCACTCATATGAATGTTAGATCCTTGGTTTCAAAATATTTGAGAGAGAAAGATGTACAAAAAATTCTTACTTTTTTGAATTATTATTAGAGGCTTTCACACATGTTCTTAATTTATTTAATGTGGTGTGATTTTTGTTGTTCTATTAAAACATTTATTTCCTTTGCAGACTGAATTTCTTAAGATTTTTCTAAGAACCATCATAATCATGAAGAAGAAAGAAAAAAACAACTTTTGCCAATGCTGAAGATTACATAATCTCTGTAAAACTCTCCAATTTTTTGTATTAAATTAAAAAATTTCCTGTTTTGTAAAATTTCTCAGAAGCTGATGTTGAGCAGTTTAAATAAGACAATAGAAGCTCGAAAAGGTTACTTGGAAGAATCAGTTTCTTTCTTTTGTGGAAGCCTTAAAAAAATATCAAAGTAAAATAATTACTTGATCAGCAGTAAGTTTTAGGCCTAAGAAGTAGTCCAAAAAAATATTGGCATCATCAACTCATCATGTTTACATAGTATGTAAATCTATTTACATAGTATGTAAACTGATTTACATACTATGTAAATCATTTTACATACTATGTAAATCATTTTACATACTATGTAAACAATCATTACAAAGAATAATTAAGTTTTTTGCAATAATAGTTTTTTGCGGTATAATTTTGAAGCTAGACTCCATTAGAGGTTCTTTCTTGAAAGTTCTGTTCCTTTTCATCTTTGCTGGTCCTTAGGCTTTAGTCGTTATATTACATTACTTTATTACATGTTTAGGTCATTAATGATGAGCCATGCATATCCGACAGTTTGCATGAAGTTGAATTGCTTCTTCCATTAATGAAAGACGCTTCAATTGAAGGTGTGTTCCTATTCATTTACATTATTAATGTTTGTGATGCCTTGGCTCTCTCTTGTTATACCATTTGTCTATGTGTTATAAAGCTTGCAGCCAAAAAAATGTAGTTGGTCTTCTTGCTTTTAGTGGCTCTGTATGTTCTTTTGCATACTATGTAAATCAGTTTACATACTATGTAAACTGATTTACATAGTATGTAAACTGATTTACATAGTATGTAAACCATTTTACATACTATGTAAACCTATGTAAATCACATTTTTCTTTTTAAAGCTATTTGTCAAATGTAGCCCTAACAAGTCTGATTTCTGATTTCTGATTTGGAGGGGTTAAATTCGGATGAGATTTCAAGTTACTCTCACTACTACAATATAAGCAATATAGGACGGCTTCAAATTTAGAGTGAGAAATAAATAGGACGGTCTCAAGTATATGGCCGTCCTATAAGAAATATAGGACGGCTATTACGGAAAAAATTAGGCGGAACTTTATAGGACGGCTATCAGCCGTCTTAAAAAAAAATTCTTTTAGGGCGGTCAGTAACCGTCCTATAAAATTCTTATAGGACGGTTACTGACCGCCCTATATAGTTTCAATACAAAAAAAAAAAAACACACACACAAATTCTTATAGGACGGTCAGTAACCGTCCTATAAAATTCTTTTAGGACGGTCAGTAACCGTCCTATAAAATTCTTTTAGGACGGTTACTAACCGCCCTATATGAATTTGTGTGTGTTTTTTTTTTTTTTTTTTTTTTTTTTTTCTGTGTTCGTCCTAAAAGAATTTATAAGAACGAGTGTAATTTTTTTTACTTATATATCTTTCTCCTCTCACAAGTGAACTTAACTCATTTTAAGTTAAAAAAATTTCAATCTCTCATCCTCCTTCCTCTCCTCCTCTTTCTGACCACTCCTTCCTCTCATCCTCTTTCTCACCAGGATACTCATCCTTATCCCCATCCCCTTCAATATCACCACTAACAATAATTTATTTTTGTTAGCAGATCTGGTAGCATGTGAAGGCTTTGATTATTTATTCTGCACTTATTATTTATTTTATTCTCCACTTTGGGTTGATATTTGTATTTTGCTCGACTTTAATAATTTTTTGTTTCTTTAAATAGTTGGAGATTTGATTTCTTTGTTTCATTTTGCTCACTCTGATCATTCTTATTTCTTAATTTTCGTTTGCCATTTTTTCGCCCATCTTTGGCCATTTTCTTTGCATTTCTGTTATGAGAGTATTAATGATATTTGGCTTGTTAGTTTTTTATTGTGAATATATGGGTTAAATTTTGATTATGAAGTTGAGTCCTAAAAAGAAAGAGGGAATTGAAAAACTAAAGCGGGAAAAGAAAAATTGAAAGTCGCGCCAATTTTTTTGGAATGAAATTTATTTTGAAATCGTATTTCTAGAATAAAATTAATTTATACATGTTATATATAAATTTCAGTACTGAACGAACACAGAAAAAAAAAAAAAAAAAAAAAAAAAAAAAACACACAAATTCTTATAGGGCGGTCAGTAACCGTCCTATAAAATTCTTTTAGGACGGTTACTAACCGCCCTATAAGAATTTGTGTGACCGTCCTATAAAATTTTTTTATAAGACGCTCCGCAAACGTCCTATTTTTTTCGATTCTTTTAGGACGAGACTTTATAGGACGGCCACTGACCATCCTATAAGACTTATATGACGGTCAGTGGCCGTCCTATAAAGCCAAATTTGTAGTAGTGTCTTTTGTACCATGTGCACATAGTGGTTGTTATCACTAGAGTTGCAATAATGTGAGGTGAGGTTCATTTACTGTCTTACAATTAATATCCAGTTATTTGCATTTCATTACATGATTTTTAAGTAAATTAAATGTTTGTTTCAAATGCTTATTCCATTACTAATTGTTGATAAATTTCATTATTTTCAAGGTGGTTGTCAAGTAAATTTGCAACTATATTACTCTTTCTCTTTATGTATTTGGGTGTACAGGTGAAATTTTTTTCTAAAAAAATATTAAAAATATAGTCAGTGTATAAAATAATATGCCCCAATTTAACATCATATATTTTCTTATATAAATGATTATCAATAAATTTCACACTACAAGCAAGAATGTTTTCTATTTGATTAGAGTTCAAAATACAAGAGTAATGCACTCAAAGAGCAAATGATACATTATAAAACAATGACGTGTCGGAGTGAGAATGAGAAATCAAGAAGCAAATTTGTGGGATTACATGCATCTTTTTAAAAGTCTTCATGATATTTATGCTAACAAAATTATTTGTTACTATAAAATTTATCCTTACAAAATTATCCGTATAAAATTTATGCCAACAAAATTATGTCACTATAAACTTTTATCAATAAAAAAATTGATTGCTAAAAAGCTTACATCAACAAAATAAATTTGTCAATGTTAACTTACGCCAACAAAAATATTTGTCACTATAAGCAACAAATTATTTTGTTGCAGAAAAACTTATTCCAACAAAATAAGTTGTTGCTTATAATTAGATTTTTTTCGACAAAATAATTTATTATTATAAAATTTATATCAACAAAATATTCTGTTGCAGAAAAATTTATACCAACAAAATAAGTTGTTGCTTATAATTAGAGTTTTATCGACAAAATAATTTATCACTATAAAGTTTATATCAACAAAATATTCTGTTGCAGAAAAACTTATACCAACAAAATAAGTTGTTGCATATAATTAGCGTTTCATCGACAAAATAATTTATCACTATAAAGTTTATATCAACAAAATACTTTGTTGCAGAAAAATTTATACTAACAAAATAAGTTGTTGCTTATAATTAGAGTTTCATCGACAAAATATTGACATTTTGCGACAATTGTTTTGTCTGTGAAGTCTAAATTTGAATGCAGGTAACGAGTTATAGCAACGAAATTTAACTTTTGTCTACAAATACTTTTGTTGCTAATAACTCAGGTTTTAGCAACGAAAGTTAGTTTTCGTCGGTAATTAGAATCAACGACGGGGATACAACGACGATCTTACCGACAAAATATTTAGTTGACGTAAGTATTTAACAACTAAAATTATGTTTTTACTGACAAAATGTTTTGTCGATAAATGTAATTTTTGGTGTAGTGCCTCAAGTTGGAGCATACATATCGACCATGCCCAACTTGCTTAGTGAGTCATAAAACACTTTCCTAGAAACTCCTTTGGTGAGCACATTTGCAAGTTGCTTTCCAGTGGGAACAAAAGGGAAACTGATTAGTTTGGCATCTAGCTTTTCTTTTATAAAGTGATGATTAATCTCTACATACTTAGTGCGATCATGTTGTACTGAATTTTGTAATATATCCATGGCTACTCGATTGTTGTAATACAACTTCATTGTACTTTTGGGTTCAAAACCCAAATCAGATAGCAAACTTCTTATCTACAGTAATTCACATACCCCGTGAGCTATACCTCTATACTTAGCCTCAGTACTGGATCGCGCCACAACTTTATGCTTCTTACTTTTCCATGTAACCAAATTACCTCCCACAAAAGTGAAATAACCTAATGTCAACCTTCTATCTATAATATTTCATGCCCAATCTGCATCTGTGAAGCTGCAAATTTCAAAAGGGTTGTTGTGTTTAAAGAACATTACTCTTCTCTCTAGAGCTGACTTCAAGTACCCTTAAAATCCTCACAATTGCATCCATGTGACTCTGACTCTGGTTGTACATGAACTGACTTACTACACTTATCACATATGCAACATCTAGTCTAGTATGTGCTAAATAAATTATGCGCCCAACCAACCTCTAATAGAGAGCTCGATCAGTTGGTACCTGATCTGGATAATCTGCTAAACAATGGTTTTCCTCAATAGGAGTGTCAATAGGTTTGTCATCCAACATACCTATCTCAGTTAGCAGATCAAGAATGTACTTTCTCTAACATAGAAAAATTTCTTTTCTCCCCCTAGCTACCTCAATCCCTAAGAAGTATTTCATTTCACCCAAATCCTTCATCTCGAATTCAGAGGCTAGTTGTCTTTGTAATCTATCCATCTCAATAGTATCATTGCCAGTAATTACCATATCATCAACATAAATAATTAAAGCAGTTTACCTTCCTTTGTTGATGTTTGAGAAACAACGTATGGTCTGAATTGCTCTGTTTGTAACCAACCTTCTGTATGAATAGAGAAAACCTTCCAAACCAGGCACAAAGGGACTGCTTGAGACCATACAAAGACTTCCTCAATTTGCATACAAAATTACTAGGAGAATTAGCTACATACCCAAGTGGAAGACTCATGTACACCTCCTTGACTAACTCTCCATGAAGAAACGCATTCTTAATATCAAACTGTCGAAGTGGCCAGTCTAAGCTAGCAACAAGAAAAAGCAGAACCCAAATAGTATTCATTTTGGCAACAGGAGCAAAAGTCTCATCGTAGTCTACACCATACGTCTGAGTGAACCCTTTTTCTACAAGGTGGACTTTATATCAATTTACAAATCCATTAGCATTATGTTTCATAGTAAACATGCAGCGACAACCAACTCTCTTCTTGTCTTGTGGTGGAGGCGCTAGTTGTCAAGTATCATTCTTCTATAACGCCTCCATCTCTTCATCCATTGCCTTCCTCCACTTTGAATCTCCCAATGCATCCTGCACTTTGTTAGGTACTGATATAGCAGATATTTGATTTACAAATGATTTTTATGACTTAGACAATCTTTTAGTGGACATGTAGTTGGCTATTGGATACTTTGATCTTGCATGAATATTTGGTTCATACTTTTTGGCTGGTTAACCCAGAGTAGACCTATTTGATAACACATAAGGTCCAACATTAGACTCAATACTATTAGTATCAGTGGGTGTACATACGTTAGATGAATGACCTTTACTACTAGGGAGTTGTTGATCAAGGATAGGAGAGGGAACAATTGTATCTTCATTTTGATTTTCAATGATCTAAACTGGTGCTTGGATACTTGAAGCATCTGCTTCTTCTACTACTGAATTCAACGAGATAAGAACCTCAATTGGACCCATCGAAATATCTCCTGATTGTGTTACTTCTACAGTTCCTTCCAATTCCTCCCCCTCACCATGATACAGCTCTTCAAAATATGAATTCTTCCCTTTAAGAGCAGTATTAGATGAGAAAAAATAGATCATATCTTCAAAGAAAGTGACATCCATAGTGACATAATACTTTCTGGTAGGTGGATGGTAGCACTTGTACCCTTTTTGATATCCTCCATGATCAACAAACACACACTTAATTGCTCGAGCATCCAATTTAGACCTCTAATTTTTAGGAACATGGACAAAAGCAACACAACCAAATACACGAGTAGAAAGATTATGAAATGATGACAAGGATACATCAGATGCGAGAACCTCAAATGAAATTTATCCGTAAAGGACACTAAATGGGAGACGATTGATGAGATGGGCGGAAGCTTGTACATCATCGTCCCAAAGATATTTTGGTATATTACACTAAATAGGAGGGCACGAGCCATATCAAGTAAGTGACAATTTTTCTTTCGGACACCCCATTTTGTTATGGTGTTTGTGAGAAAATAAGTTTGGTGAACAATCTCATGTGTTTGGAAAAAGTCTTGAAGAAAATGATTAACATATTCTCCCCCATTATCAGATCGTAGGACTCTAATGGTGCTATTGTATTGTGTTTGAACAAGAGTACGAAAATTTTGAAAGGCTTGAAAAACTTCATCTTTGTTTTTAAGAAGAGCAACCCATGAAAATCTTATACAATCATCAATAAACGACACAAAATACCTCATACTCGATAAAGTAGGCTCTCTAGATGTCCCTAAATAACAAAATGAATTAATTCAAAATGAATGGTACTTCTATTAGAAATACTTGGAGAATAAGTAGTATGATGACTTTTGGCTAACACACATGCCTTATAATGTAAAGCAGATTCACTCACACTAATAAACAGAGTAGGCAAAGATTTTTTCATAGACTAAAAGACGAATGTCCTAAGCGAAGATGCCATAACTAAATTTTACTTAGCTGGTCAGAACTCAAAGTAAAAGCGGTGCGGGACTATGCTCCTAATTTCTCCCCTGTGTAGTTATGATCCAGACGAAACAATATATTCCTCAGATACTGCCGACCAATTATTTCCCCGGTAAGAAAGATCCTGAAAAATTACATACATAGGATAAAAAGTTACAAAATATTTAAACTCAGTATTCAACTGTGGGACAAATATTAAGTGATGAGATAAATCTGATACATATAAAACATTTTGGAGCTGTAAGTTTGGGGTAATAGGAACTGGCCCCATTCCTAACACAGGAAAAACTTCACCATTAGCATTCGTAGCATAAGACACTAGTGGGGAAGACAAGGCAGTAAAATAAGATTCCAACAGAGTGAGAAACGTTTGAAATCATACCAATCTTACCACGACTAGCTATAGAAGTTGTAGGGTTACCTCCACATGTCGTATAATGATCTTGTCCAGCTACTCAACTACTCCATAAAAATATGGTATTAATGACCATGCTTGAATAGCTAGGCTAAATATTTTATTGGTTTTGAAATCTTGATTTTATTTAGAATCTTCCATCGAAGAAGACAATAATAATATGTAGCGAAATAAAAGTTTTTTTTTGGAATTTGCTGACTAGACACTTGACTGGAGTGCTGATTGGGTGTTGACTGGACTAGTGATGTGCTTGGGCTGGGCTGAGGGTTATGGGCTAAGTTGATGGGTTGTGGGCTTAGGGCTGATAGGTTGATGGGCTAATGGGTTATGGGTTGATGGGTTGTGGGCTGAGTTGATGGGCTAGGGTTTGGCTAAGGTTTGAAGGAGAGTTGGAAGAGATGAGGACAGGTGGTAGATCTAGAAATCTGAGGGAGTTCAAGCGGCGGCAAATCTGGAGATAGGCGACAGAGATAGGCGGTGTAGAGACAGGCAGACCCAACAAGGGCAGTGACAGGTGGGGCGACAAGTGTGGAGACTGGCCGATGCGCAGCGGCGCTGACTGGTGGCAGCGATGCTGATTGGAGGCGGCAGCCCTGAGCGGTGGCGGCGACACTGACACGACGGCGCTGACTGAAGACGAAGAAAAAGTATAGTTCTTTTTGAAACCTTCGCTCCAATACCAAATTAAATATAACGTGAATGAAAATTATTTTTTTATTAATTCTTACGTCACAATAGAGGTATATATAGAAAATAAATTACAAGAGTCTTCAGTAAACTAAAATCCTGTACAACCTAGAATTTTATTACAGATAGACACATATATTAAACACTAGATTTCATGACTCACGCTAACAGTTTCTATATGAGTGTGTACTTCATTTACTAAATATCTAATTTCTTAATGCTAATACACAAGGACTCAAATTTTGATAGAGTTTCAGTTGTGATTTAGGGTATTAAAAATTGATAGTTGTCTACATTCAATAGAATATTGCAATTCTCCATTTCATCTGTGTTTCTCAATTTGTTAATTTTTTCTAATATTTTTTATTTTTATTTTTTGACAGTTGTGCGGCATATAGCTGCCCTTAAGGCGATTTGAGATGTAGAAATTTAACATTTGTTAACTGAATTGCATCTACTTCGATCATATTTCACTAAAGAGCAGCTGCAAACCCTTGCATTGTAATATTTTGAAGAAAATCTTTCTAACACTGTCAGTACCTCAGTGGTGGGGAATGGAGAAAATAGACAAATAGATTTGCAATGCAATGCCAAAGATGGTAATGTCTCTTTAAATGATAAAAGAGATTTGCGTGCTTCCCATTTGCATCGATTATCCATTGCATACTTTGACTGCTTTACTGCAGTCCAACCTTTGGGTGGCTTTTGAATTTTTAAGTAAAGCAGGTAAAATGAATTATTTTTGAAGTGTGGGCTTAATTTCATTTCAATAATTCACTGCATTTTACAGAAGTTAGTTGTTTGGTGGCAGGCAAAGCAAGGATTCTTGTTGCTGATAGTCTAAAGATTCATGACTTTGCATGCTTTTCGCATGGTTTTAAGTCAATTTAGTCTTATAACAACTTGCTATTTTTTAGGACTATTTTTGGATTTTTATTCTAGCACATGTGACATGCACATGTAAGTCTTACTGGACTACATCTATTGAATTTATCTTGAGTATTTCATAGAACTGTTCTAGGCATTGTGTTCCACTTCATTTTTTTCTTAATCAGATTATCATAATGAGCAATTACTGGTTCTAAAAGATTGAAATGAAAAGGGAAAAAAGATAAAGCAAAATCTGATACTTTATCCTGAGGAAGGAGTTGTTATTTAACTGAATCTCTGTTAGTTTCTTATCAGATTCAGACTGACTCTAATTGATGTTGCAGGTAAATATCCACAAGTATTTATTTTGGAATGACACCCAAGATGCTTAGGCTCCCAAAGCCTGGAGAGATGCTTTTGTAAGTCCATGGCACTCCCCATTGTATTTACTAGGAAGACAACATGGAAGCCATACATTGTAATTAGAATCCATCTTTCTTTGTCCTCTCTTGTTCATTATAGTGATACCACATTGAGAAACCCGCTTATCATTTTTATTTCTAGAAAATGAATGTTTGAGATAATTAAATCATACTCACTCTTGTTTCCCTTGTAATCAAATATGTATCAAATGCCCCAACATTCTATTTTCGAATGAGGACTTGATTCTTATTCTACATTTTCTAACTCTTAAGGTGTTACAAATGTACATCTTTATCACACAATTGTACCACAATCACACCATTAAAATCCACAAGAAGTATGAGCTGCTGAATCTCAAAAAGTTAATATTTCTTGTAAGCTCTACCATATTATCTTTGATCAATGTGAGATTTTGTTACCTCTAATGTCCCTTCAAAGTGTGAATTTGGAGCCTTATAATAGCACTTAGCTTGTATATAAGTGCACGTACTTTTTTTTTGTACACTTTACAAATTATATACGTGTACATATATGTACACATTTTATATAATTGACATGCTGTTTTGGGATTAATTCGATCATGTATATATTGCATATGCTATTTAGAGCTTGAAAAGTGTGAGTCTTTTTCTTTCGTAAAATATATTGCTTTCTTTTTTTAATCTATTATATCATTGAGTCACTTTTTTTTGTCTTTTTCTTTTGTAAATTTTTTTGTTGTAAGGGGAAAGCTTAAATGTTTTGACTCATTCATCGACTAAAATTCTAATATTATGTCAAAGTCCATGAGAATCACGCACTGCCTAATTACTAATGAATGAAGGCACTCTATTTCTTATAACCTCTACTATAATATTATCTTTTACTAAAGCAAACTTTTACCTCTAACACACTAAAATGAAAAATATTTTTGTTCCAATATATGGTGGCTTTCTTGATGACAAATATGTAAAGAGTAGCTGCAAATTGATTAGCTATTGGATGCAACCTGAGTAGTTATTCATATTATAAGCCGTCGTCATATTATCTGAATTTGGTATTGGCTTCACACTAGGGCATAGTGATGGTTAGGTAATTTTGGTCTTGCACTGCACCCATCACTTTATTGCAATTAATCGAGTTAATTCGTTTTAATTATTCTGTTAATTGGGTTTAATCATTTTTTGTTGAGTAAGATATTCATGTCTGCTTAAAAAAAAAAAAGGAAAAGAAAAAGATATTCATGTCCTATTTTGACCGAATCATTTGCTTCAAAAATTTACTCGCAACATTCGGAGAATAAAAAAGGGTTAAACTAGGGAAAAAATTCAATTATACCCCTAAAGTTAAACATTTCTTTAAAAATAACCCTAGCTTTTACAAGAAAATCTTAAATAACTTTGAAGTTTAAGAGTATATTCAAAAATACCTCTCTGATCTAACATCCGTTAGAAATTTCTGTTTGTTTCTAACACAATTCAGAAATTTATGACACAATTCATAAAACATATTTTTAATAATTAATAACCTTTTTTTTTTCTTAATAGATTAAATATCCACATTTTTTTAAGTCGTAAAATTGATACCGTTATAATATACAAGATGATGCCTTCCAGCTAAGCTACAAGACATTTGACTTAATAATTAATAATGTAACTAAACCTTTTAAATAATTTTTTTTTTTGGAGAGTGTGCTTCTAAATAACAACAATATACTTTTTATAATTTCTACGCGCTTTCTTGTCCAAATTCATTAACATTTTGCTGGATTTAATTAATTGAGGCAAGCTCATCAAACCAGTTTTGAAATTCGCATAATTTTGGTTGCGCAAAAAACTTACACATTATGGTACAAATACAGCCAAAATAATATTATCCAAAAAAATTAAGAACCAATCACTAACTGAACCATCTCATTCAAAATTTTATAACTCGGGTATAGAAATATAGATAACTGATTTAACAGACTCATTTAAATATTAAAATTTTGTGATAGATATTAACTTAATCAACGATAAAAGTAATGTTTGACTATCTAACATGACATTACCCACAAAAGACAAAAAGAAAGAGATAATATCAGAAGTTCAACGTCACCACATCAACACAAAATTCTTGATAAACGAATTTATCTAATTCTATTGGTTGATTGATTGATTCCATAATCTTACCCTTTGCAACTTACCCCAATAAATAAATAAAAAATAGAGAGAGATAACAGAATGAAACCAGCCACGACAATCCAGAGATCCTGGATATCATAATATTATTGAGAAACAAACACTCATATTTGATTGGGAAGCCTCTATCAGGTCTGAGAGTAAAACACACTCAAAAGTAGGGATAAAAATACCACGTTAAGGAATACATGCCTTAATCCCATTATTTAATAACTATTAATAGAGACATGCATCCCATTGATAAGCATATATCCTCATAAGATCACTTCACTCGTCATCATAGTTCTTGCGGTGGGTGTGCTTGTAGCGAGGGTGCTTTTTCTCATCATCAGAGCCATCATCTCCCTTCTTGTAGGGATAGTGTTTTTTCTCATCATCAGATTCAGAGCCATCATCTCCCTGCTAACATTTCAAATATATTATCAAACCAAAAAAAACGTAAGCCATCTTGAATACACTAAATAATCACATCACATTCTTCAAAATAATTAAGAACTCGCAAATGATTACAAATAGTGATACAATACACATCATGATAGAAGCATCATATATATATTCACCTCCATATACTCTTTGTATAGTTATGTCTATTATGTGTGCATGAGAGTCAACATTCAAGTTTTCAAGCCGGTTTTCCATACCCTCCTTCCTGACTTTCGTAACTCGGTTTCCCATGACTCTGCCTCCTTGAAGATTCATCACCATAGCTTGGCTTCTCATACTCAAATTTTTCATAGCCTGGGCCTCTCAGTCCTCCCTCCATAACTACCAGCACCTTGCTCCTCCCCATAACTCGACTTTCCACCATACCCAGACCCATATTCTAAGCCGGGTTTCTCATAATCAGTCTTGCGACCGTACCACCGTACTACCACAAACGAAACAAAAACTCAGACCAGGCGAAGGAACTTCAAGGACGCGAGGGTTTCAGGCGAAGGGAGTTTACGTGCTTGGGTGAAATGGCTTACGCGGGAAGCTAATTCTTAATATCAATGCAATTCTAATTTTACCTTAATACCCCTAAATCACACGGTCAAGTAACGGTGGTATACGGTGACGGCACTTCTGACTTTTTAAAAAGACTAAGGTTATTTCTGTTGAAATGTTAAAACTCAAGGCTATTTATGATATTTTTCCGTTAAACTAGTCTTTATTTTATATGGAACCGATCTTATAAAGTAGCTTATGGTCACTGGTTTTATCACTTCCAATTAAATATAAAGTACGGAATAATTATTTTCTTTTTTCAATTAAATAAAGTGATAATTGGTGTAATTAAAAAATGTAAAAGTGGAAGAAACAAACCAAACAGATGGAACTGGTACTTATGATCTCTTTCATTCCTTACAAATGTCCATGATTATATTATCATCTGTGGTCAGTCACAGAAGGGAGAAATCGAAGGATCTTTCACGTTTCAAAAGGAAAATCCACACCCCAATAAAAATAAAAAAAATTAAGAGCATGGTTGATAATAATTTAGATTTATGATTAAATAATTAATAATTTGATTTCTGATTCTTTTATAAAAATAATCACAAATGCGTTTGATAACAATTTCTATTTAGTGATTTTTAAGGAAAAAAAAAAAAAGAAATCACCTCCAAATTGTTTGGTAATAATTTCTATTTTTTGATTTTTTTTCAAAAAAATTTTAAAAATAAAGGAATTTTTTTGTTATTTTTTATAAATTTGAAGTTTTTAATCATTTTCTTCAAATATTTAATCTACAAAAGTTATAAAATTTAATTTATTCTTTAAAAAAAAATGTTTGCTTAAATTGAAAAAAAAATCAAAAATTTGATTAAAAAATATTTTTTTTAGAGATTTGTAAATCACCCCATATTTTAGTAATAATTCCTTAAAAATGTTAAAATTAAAATCATAAATATCAAACATACTTGATTACAATATCATTTAAAAAAATCAAAAATTTAAAATTAAAATTGTTATTAAATAAGGCCTAAAATAATATATTTTCAACTATAGTAATAATCATTATGAAAGAAACTTTTAGTGTAATAAAAGCACATCAACTTGTTCATTGGTTGAAATTAAGACTAAGTGGATGAAGAGGACGTCAAGATAAAGAGTATCAACTTTTTCAGTAGTGGGATCAACTAGGAGATAAGAAGATGGAGTTGGAGTCTACCTTAACCACATATTATTGAAAGTAATTAACCTATCTTTCTTAGAAGTCACACACTTGGTATTCAGTATTTTGGGAGTACATGAAAAAATTTCATGGCCTCGAAGGACTGAATTTTCACTTATCGAATATCATATTTCACATTCAAACTTCAAATGTCAAAAATGCTTTAAACTACAGAAACGAGTGCTTAAATTTTCCATTTATACAAATTTAAATAAAGTATTAACTATAAACAAAAAAAATTTAAGAGGGACTAAAATTTTATTTTTTTATATAAAATAAAAATTAGTAAGAGTTATAGTAAATTATACTCAATCCAACACAAATTTTTTTCATGTTATATTAAAATATAGACATAAAGTTAACACATTATAATTAACTTATAACGAAAATTTAAAAAAAATATTACAAGTTAATAAGTATCAGTATCATTATTGAATAAAATAAATTTATAAACTAAAAAATCTAAGCAAATTAAAAGGTCAGTCAAATGCATTAATATTTATAATTGTTAAAACTAAAAATAAAATAAACATATGAAATTATAAAAAGTAAAATATAATTTATAATTTGAAGCTTAAGACTATATTTAAAAATATATGTTTATAAAAAATATAAGAATAACTAATAATAATAAAAATAATAAAAATTTTATATAAAAAAAATTTCAAATAAATTTTAAAAAATTATGAAAATAAAATGTCAAATAATATAATATTAGATGAAGTTAAAATTTAGATTGAAATAAAATATAATAAACATAAACTTAAAAGCTTTAATATGAAGCTTATCATATACTTATTTTCTTAATTTTATTTTTATAATGTTGAGTTTAAAAATATTTAAACATTATTTAGATTATTATATTTAAGAAGAATTTTTACATAGTATACTACTCTAATTTTATTTCTGTTACTAATAGTTACCAAATACATGAAAAAAGTATATATTTAACTACTTTATTTACAATTCATATCATTTTATTTACATATTTGTTAAATATTATTAATATATACTAAAATATGTACATAAAAATTAGACACAATATATTACTACAAATAAAATATTTATTTAATACTAAAAATATATACGTAATTAATTTTTTGTAAAAAAATTTGCCGGGGTTGTACGCCCGCCCAACCCCAAGTAGATCCGCCTATGATGAGAACTCATTTTCCTTGACTGCAGTGAACGTCAGACATGTTTTGGATCGAGATCATCAGTACCATTCTTGCTGGAGCATTTGTTGTACTTCTTTTTCTTCTTGAAACTAGGCTATGGAAAAGGAAAAGCAAGAATAAGAAGAGGTTCCCAATTTTTGAACATGTAGATTGATAAATGCATCAATTATCATTATCATGATGTAAAAAAAAAACATTTTTCAATAATCAATAATCTAATCCACGGATTATCTACCATTCTTGCACAATCAACTCAATGACATAATAATCCTCCGGTTGTCCCCAAAAAAAAAAATAATAAATGACATAATTATTTTGATTTAATCCCTTGTGAATAAAATATTTCCTAACATATAGCACTAATTAATTAAACGTGTCTTTAACACTTCCATAGATCAGTTTAACATTTGAGCACTAGAGAGCTCCTTTCCATAACTGCATAAAATATCAGACATGTTTTGGATTGAGATCAGTACCATTCTTGCTGCAGCACTTGTTGTATTTGTTTTTGTTCAACAAACAAGGCAATGGAAAAGCAAGGATAAGAAGAGGTTACCTCCTGGTCCAACAGGGTTCCCAATTTTTGGATGCCTCCACATGTTAGGTAAATTCCCTCACAAAGACCTTCATGTACTAGCCCAAAAATATGGTCCTATCATGCACTTGCGCTTAGGTCTCATTCCTAACATCATTGTTTCATCTGCTCAAGCCGCCGAGCTATTCCTTAAGACCCATGACCTTGTTTTTGCAAGCAGGCCACCACATCTAGCAGCAAAGCACATTGGTTATGATCAAAAACTCGTGTCATTTAGCCAATATGGTCCTTATTGGCGTAACATGCGTAAGATGTGTACTCTCAAGCTACTTAGCAACTTGAAAATCAATTCCTTCAAAGCTATGAGGAATGAAGAGGTTAGCCTGTTGATAAAGTCCATTGAAGAAGGTACAATTTTGGGTAATGTTAAGTCTATTGATTTGAGTGAGAAGGTTGCATCCCTTACTACAAACATGAGTTTCCTAATGGTGTTTGGGAAGAAATACATGGAAAGTGAATTTGACGACAGAGGGTTTAAGAGTGTTGTTCTTGAGACTCTGAAATTATTTGGTGCTTTTAACTTGGCTGATTATATTCCTATTATTGCTCCACTTGACCTTCAAGGCTTGACTAAACGAATGAAGGCTGTTTCAAAGGTCTATGACAACATGCTTGAGAAGGTTATTGATGAGCATGTTAGATCCAAAGATGAAAAGAACACCAAGGACTTTGTTGATGTCTTGTTGAGCATCATGGGATCCCAAGAATCTGAATACCATATTGAACGGTCTAATATCAAAGCCATATTATTGGTACTTCTTTTACATTTATTGCATACTATTTATTTTGTACGTGTTTTATTCATGCATCAAAGTTTTTAATAACTCTTTGGTTTTTTTAATCTATCTCCTGCTATATAAGTTATTATTGGTTTGTGCTACTATCAAAAGTGATTTCAGTAAGAAGAAACACTTTCAAGAAGCACCAAATGTGTTTTAAGAGCCCATAAAACAATTTTGACAAATTCTTATGTTTGGTTCATCAACGCTTTCTGTTGAGAGCTAGAGATCTCAAATGCAAAAATAATAAGACCCTACTTCGATTTCTATTAATTTCTGAATATAATCTTCCTTTTTGCAAGACATGTTTTTTGAGCCCTAAAAGCGCTTCTTATGTTTAGTCCTGAACTACTTTTTGTTCCTCTGACAAAAGCACTTTATAGGCCTTAGAAGCAAAAACAAACATACCCTATATTCAATTCACTGTCAATTTTTTATTGTGGGAAACACTTTTACAAAATCTCAAAGCATAAACAAAACGACCTTAACTACTCTTGGCTTCCATTTTACTTAAACTGAATTTCTACACATAATTTTCCATGCTGCAGGACTTGCTTATAGCCTCAATGGAGACGTCATCAACAACAATTGAATGGATACTTTCGGAACTCATCAAACATCCAAAGGTAATGAAGAAAGTGCAGAAAGAGTTAGAACATGTAGTGGGAAGGGAAAGAATGGTGGATGAATCAGACTTAAAAAGCTTGGAGTATTTAGACATGGTAGTTAAAGAAACCTTGAGATTACATGCAATAGTACCACTCTTACTCCCTCATGCAGCCATAAATGATTGCACAGTAAATGGCTACCACATACCACAAGGCTCACGCGTACTTATAAACGCATGGGCAATCGGAAGAGACCCAAGTGTTTGGATTGATGCAGAGAACTTCTATCCTGAAAGGTTTGTGGGAAATAACATAGATGTTAAAGGACATGATTTTCAGTTTATTCCTTTTGGTTCTGGTAGGAGGGTTTGTCCAGGATTGCAACTAGGCCTAATTGTAGTAAAGCTAGTAGTGGCACAACTTGTGCATTGCTTTGATTGGGAACTTCCTAATGGAATGTTTCCTAATGAGTTGGACATGACTGAAGTGTTTAGTTTCACAATTCAAAGGGCTAAACATTTGCTGGCTATTCCTTCTTATCGCCTTCACCAGAAAAATATAGAGTCTATGTAATTTAAAACTTAGTTGTTCATTTGGCCATTAGAATTGCAGTATATAGAATGTTGGTTTCGAACGTTGATCTCCAAGGGCATCTTTTACATGCCTTTTAATAATTCTTGGGATTCATTTACTTATTGTAGCCCATGAGCACGGAGAAGTTGGCTCTTGTTATGTTCAAGAGAAGGTTTCAACTCCAATTGACTCAAGAATTGAATAAATTAAGTTTATAATAAGGAATTACCTGATAGTTAAATTGGGTGATATATGTTCTCTCACAATTTTATCGGTTGGCCTAAAAAAAAACAAAACATGATGTTTATAATTCAAACGAATGGGCAATCCACGTACATATAGTGTTGCCCAATTTTTTTCCATATAGCTGATTGATTCACTTTCCCGATCTGTTCAACTAATGAGCTAATCTTTCCGTTTCATGGTTTTAAACCCATTTCTAATTCACCTTTAGATTTTGGATTTCATTTATGTGGCTGCTCTTTTTGAATTTCGGTTCATAGCAATGGGCTAAATAGCATATTTGCTAGTTTCTGTCTCACCTCTTCAGTTTTTGTTATTGTCTTCTACCCTCTGATTGGAATGGAAAAGTCACGTTTCTGGCTAGAAAGAAAATAAAGTAATTGCAACCAAGTTCATTGTCGTTCCTTTGTTTGTCTAATTTATATATTCTTTGAGATCCATATTGTTCGTTTGTTAAATGATGAAGACGACTATTGTTTTATTGGGTTTCAAAGATATTCTTATTTTTTATGAAGCAAAAAGCAAATCAACCAGCTTACTCGAACGAAACGGCGCTTACAAAGAAAAAAGAAGAGAGGTTGATGGTGATAGTTATATCTTGTCTCCTTCAATAGTAAATTGAAGCTCTATCAATGGAGGATAGGTTGAGATATAATGACCATCCAGCAAAGAAAACGTATGTACTATTGAGAGAAAAGAAGAGAAGGGAAACATATTTGTTGGATGTATTGTTTTTTGGGTTGTGATTTGAGTATTGTACAAAGCACTATAATATTATCTCTAAAAAATAGCTGCAATAGTTAGTTCTGTAGAGTAACGCACTTAATTTTTGAGATAAATCAGATAAAAATGTCTGTGTCTTATTTTGATTGTAAGAATTGTCAATTTTTTAATTTCTCCAGCAAAAGGATTGAATTTTCGGTATCTCAAATATCATGTTTCACTTTCAAACTTCAAATGTCAAAATTTTTTAACCTACGTAAACTAGTACTTAAATTTTTCATTTATTCAAATAACTATTAACAATTCCCGCTGACAACATAAGAAAATTAACAAATATGTAGAAAATATATGTAATTGAATTATCTGCATTTGAATTTTTTGCTTTGAAAGTTGTCTTTTTTTTTTTTTTTAGTGTCAAGCTTTGTGTCAAATATTTGATAAATAGTAATATATACATCAAATTGTCATACATATTACATACCAAGTGATATATTGGTTATTGATTAAAGTTTAGAGATATAGATATGAAATCACTTACGAACAAAGGATAATTAAATTATGATACGTAAATTAATATATCCATTAACTATCAAGATGTGGTGAAAACATTTTTCGATAACCCATCATCTCATCCAAGGATTATCTAAATTAATGTCTAATATACGACAACATACATTTTGGACTTTAATTCCTTGTGAATAAAATATTTCTTAACATATAGCACTAATTAATTAAACTTGACTTGAACACTTTCAGGAAGCACACCAAATGTGTTTTAAGAGCCAAGAAAATACATTTGACAAAATTCTTAGATTTGGTTCAACAACAAAAAAAATTTATTGTAAGAAACACTTTTACAGAATCTCAAAAGTTGAAACAAGAAGACCCTAAGTACTTCGGTTTTCATTAATTTTTGCATAAAATTTCCCTTGCCACAAGATTGGTCAAGACCATGAAGACCCTTAATTGAGATAGATAAGAAATAAGATTATGCATATGTTTTGCAGCCTATTTAATAGAGAAAATTAATAGAAAATATAATAAAATTCAACTCCTAAAATAACTAACACTTGATCCTCAATGTTACCTGATGAGTGCTCGAAAATCACTAATATTTCGTGGTTTATTGCACTTAATTGTTTAGAAATAGATTTATTATTTGTTATTTATTTGATTAATTTCATAAATCTATCAATTCGGAATCACGGGTATATTTTAGTGCATTTCAAGTGTTTTTAGCCTCAAACGAGTTGAATAATGCAAACACGCAAAGACGGAGCACTTACGATGCTCAGATCACGAATAACGGGCAAGACAAGTCAAATATGTAAGCCTTACATAACGAGCCATCACATATGTAAAGGGGTAAATATGAAGAAAGGAAAGGTAACATGAGCCGCGGCGAGGAAAAGGCATGCCGCGGCAGGGAGCTCTCTGGTTTTGACCATTATTTTCAGAATTTGTGTTGTGTCGCGGCGGGAAAAATGTATACTGCGGCGCGCCTATTCCTATTGCAATCAAGATTTGTGTAAACCCTTACATCTATAAATACCCCCCTAGACTCCCCCTTACAGAGAACTCGAATACAACTTTTACACACAATAATTTTGCGACCAAACAAGAGATTCATTCAGTTTTAGCAGTTTTGCCACACTCAACGAAGCGAGAGAAACCATTCTAAGGATCCAAGGAAGCCGTTGACGATCGAAGATCAAGCCTTTGGAGAAGAACGCTATCCCATCCATAAGCGGTATTTAGATCTAGGTTTTCCTTGTTGTTATAGAATTATATTTTCTTCTTCTTTCGTTGAAGTGTATGATCATATTATATTTGTCTATGAATTTTAATATGAACATGAGCGGCTAATTTTATTATGGATGTTTAGTTTGTGTTGCCACGTTTACTAGAATTGTGTATGGTGAATATTTTATTGATTTAATATAAACAAATTACCTTTTGATTATGAGCATGTTTAGATATTTAATTATGAATTATCATGGGCCAATTTGAGATTCGTAGTTAGGTTGAAAAATCTAAGAATCTAGTTTTAGGAACGTCACCTTAACTTTATTCCGAAACACTTAATCAAAGCTTTAAATTAGTGACTTAGTCATAGCATTAGTTTGATTGGCATTTATTTCCGTGCACATAATTTGATTGTTATTTGATTTACCCCGAATGTAGGCAATTAATTAGTTAATCAACAAAGAGATTTACCCCGACCGTAGGCAGTCTCGTAATTAAAAGGAAAGCCGGTAAAATTATTTATTAGAACGTTCATGTTATCTCACCATTACTTTTCGATGCAAGCATGGCCAACCAAACTAAACGTCCATACATCCTCCATTGATTTTTTAGCTATTTGAATTGATTGTTAACTTGCGATATTGTTTTCGTTTAATTGTTCGTACCATTGATCTCGTCACAAAACAAACACTTTTTACAGTTTTACTAGGTTTAGGACTCTAGTTACTTACAGTTTTAGTTTCACTAGAACTCTATTTAATTAGTGTTTTATTTGCATTAGAACTCTATTTAGATTAGGAAGATGGTTATTTAGAACCACTGCAATTCCTTGAGAGACCGACCTTGAAAGTTGTTTGTCACTTTTCTATGATTAATTCGTACACTTGCGAGTGCTAAATTTATCACATCAAGTTTTTGGCGCCGTTGCCGAGGAATTGACGTTTTGAATAATTTTCTTTTCAATTTTTTAGAGTTTCTGAATTATTTTTATTTGTTTATTTTTTTTATTTTTATTTTATTTGTTATCCTTTATTTGTTCATTTATTTTATTTTTTTATTCAAAAATACAAAAAAAAAAAATAGTGCTTAAATTATAATTTCACTGCTGCCTTGATCTTTGTTTGCTTTTTATTTGTGTATGTAGGGTAGGAGATCACTTAACAAGTAACTCTCTCCTTCATTGACAACATTCATAGAGTCAAACACCGATCAAAGAAACTGGACAATCAAATTCAAGAGGCAGAAGTCCAACAACAATTGCAAGCAGCAATGGGTGACAACATGACTAGGCAGATGATGAACAAAGAGTTTGCAAGACTTATCATTGGGACCGCCACATCGTGTATTCGACTTACAGAGGCAACTAGGAATTATGAGTTGAAAAATATTCATTATTCCATACTTCCTTCCTTTTACGGAATCCCTAATGAAGATTCTTTAAATTTTATGCGTGAATTATATGCAACTGTGCAAACATTTCCACTGCAGGGACTTAGTGAAGATCAACTACGCATTAGGTGTTTTCCATATACTCTCAAAGATAGAGCTAAGTCTTGGCTCATAACATTGGCACCCGGCTCTTTGGCCACTTGGGACGATGTTTACAACAAATTTATGGCTAAGTTCTATTCCCATCAAAAGACGTCTGACCTAAGAACAAAAATTGTTACTTTTTCGCAGATGGATGGAGAACCCTTCCACGAGGCTTGGGACAGATTCAAATTGCTTTTGATACAGTGTCCACATCATCACTTCCCGTTGTAGCTATAGAACCAGTTTTTCTACGACGGATTGACACTACAATGTCAATTCACAGTTGACAACGCTGCAGGAAGAGCTATGGGTGAGAAAACAGCAGATGAAACTTACGAACTATTTGAGATGTTAGGAGCCAATTCCTAACAAAAGAGCGCTAGAGGAAGAAGAGCTGGAGTCCATGAATTAGGCTCCAACAATGAAATGGCCATGCAACTTGCTGAATTGACCAAACAAGTGCAACTTCTCACTACCTCCAATATTAATCAAATGCCAAAACACGAGGTATGTGGAGTTTGTGGTTCATATGGATATGGGGCTAACGTTTGTTCTTTTGCAGGTGATCCTTATACAGGTACTACTGAAGAGGAAAATTTAATGCAAGGGTACCAACCTAGACCTAGGAACGACCCTTATTCAAATACCTACAATCCTGGATAGAGGAATCACCCTAACTTTGCTTGGAAACAAAACAATAGCCAACCATTTGTCCAAAACCAAACACAAGACCAAAATGTAAACCGCCAATTTCCACAAAATAAACCAATCGTAGAGGAAACCCTAAATAATTTCATACACTCCTGTAGTGGAAGGATGGACTCTATGGAAGCTTCAATGAAAAGAGTGGAAATGCAAGTGGGGCAGCTAGCAGAACAAATGCACAAACAAGAGATGGGAAAGCTGCCTAATCAACCTGAACAAGCCAAAGCTGTCACGGTTCTTCGGAGTGGTAAGGTCGTTACTAAAAATTTACCTGAACTTTCTAATGATTTATCTTATAGTGCAAGTAACATGGAAGATGACAACAATACTTCTAAGGAATTGGAGGAGAGAGGTGACAAGCATGAAGAGCCACTACAACAAAATATACCTATAGGTACGGTTGTTAAATTAAAAATTTGATAACAACAATACCTAAATAGCTATAGGTACGGTTGCCCGTGTATTGTAAAAGAATTACCTATGGGTACAGTTGTTAACCGTACCTAAAAGTGAACCAAAACGCGAAACTTTTTCGGAAAATTACGAAAACTTTTAGGTACAGTTGTTAACCGTACCTAAAAGTTGACCTACGGGTACGGTTGTTAACCGTACCTAAAAGGCTACGGGTACGGTTAACAACCGTACCCGTAGGTTAATTAAAAAACTTTTAGGTACGGTTAACAACCGTACCCGTAGAGTTTTAGGTACGGTTGTTAACCGTACCCGTAGAGTTTTAGGTACGGTTAACAACCGTACCTAAAAGTTTTTTAATTAACCTACGGGTACGGTTGTTAACCGTACCCGTAGCCTTTTAGGTACGGTTAACAACCGTACCCGTAGGTCAAATCATATATATATATCCACGGGCTCCACACATATATAACTTTCTTTCTCACCCCCTTGTCCCCAGCGCTGCCTCCCTCTACACAAACCTAATTAATATTTCCCCCTCAGCTATCTCCCTCGTGTTTGAGCTAGTGTTTAATTTTCAGAATCGTCTCCTGCCCGCAGATCCACCGCCAGCTTCATTTCTCATTTTTGATTTAGTCTTCACTCTTCTCAGCTCCAAGCTTCAGGTTTTTCTATTTATTTTTCATTTCTCCAGTCTCTACTTATCAATAATTTTAGTTTTATATGACAATGAGAGTAGTTTAATTCTTATGTTCTTTCCTCTGTCTCTCTGGATATGTATAAATATTATTTTGCAATCTGCATTTATATTATTGACTGGAATAAAGAAGGAAGCTGGAATATTAAGGCTTTGTAAAGATTTCATAGTCAGATTTTTAAATAATATGGGTTCATTATTATTATTATTTATTTTTTGTTCAAATTGCTTAATATGCTAGTACAATATTGGTTCATTAATTTGATCATTTGATGTGAGGATTGTAGAACAATGATACAACGTTTTAAAAGATATCATAAGTTGAAACATTCCAATTAGTTAAATAAATTAATAGATTTACAACGTTATAAATGTAGTCAGACAAACTTGCAAAGAATAAGAATATATTGTTAATTAGGTATATATAAAAGATTTAGAGTTTAAAACCATGTTATGGTTTAAAAAAAATTATGTGAATAGTATAATTATTATAAAAAAATAATCCATAAATCCCATCTCAAAGAAAATATGATAAATCGTGCAATTTTAAAATTTGGATAAAAATGTATCGAATTTGCACATTACTCATTTATAAATATAAATATAAATGTGTTTTTGTTTTTTCCCGCTCAAACTCTAAAAACCAGCAATTCGAAAATAAACTTTTCATTAGATGTATTTCATTGTTTTTAAGCAATTTGATGAATCTAGTTCTTCTTTGTTGTAAATATTTTATTACATATATATTTGAACAAAACTGACGAGAATCAAACATGCCACAAAATAAAGGAGTTCATGAGTACCTTAGTCAGCTTTATACTATGACACTTTATGCCTTAAGCTTTATAGTTAGGATTTAGCTTGGACACTTAAAAAAAAAAATAACAGTGAGCGCATGCAAAAATCACATGAGCTCATTAATTGAGTGCCACTACCTACTTTCCGGCCTATTAAGGTTAGTATATATTTTAATATCGTTTATTATATGCCTGTACATCTTTAATTACAAGTAATTATTTAGATAAGTCATTCAAATTAATTAACTATGCAATTTATGTTTTATATATGTGTGTAGGCACCTATTCAAAATAATAGCATTGAATGTGGTTTTTTTGTGATGAGATATATGAGAGATATTATATATCAACCAAGAAAGTCTCGATCACTACTAGTAAGTTAACAAAATATTTATGATTGTACATACAATTATTTAGCTATTAATTTTTTTACATCATTGTATTCATAAATTTTTAAGTATCATGTATTTCCTAATTATTTATAACTATATATAGATCTAATTATCTTTTTTTTAGTTTGCAGAAAAGAAAACATACACCCGAGAAGAACTTGATGTTTGTCGAAGAGAAGTATGTCAATTCCTTATTGATAGTATTGAAAGCACAAGTTAGACAATTAAATATTTTACATTTTGATATATATTAGTTAGATTTAACTTGTATGTATATATAGTTAATTTAATTAGGTTAGTGACATTAGCTATGTATTTTAATTTACTGAAATGACGACGCAATATGCATAATTGTAATAGAATATTTGTATGCTTGTTGAGATATGTATATAAATGTCTGATTAAAGTCTGATAATATAGTGAGCAGGGATAAAAACATGTAAAAATATAATCACAGAAAAAAATTATTAAAAAAAAAAAATTTTAACCTATAGGTACGGTTGTTAACCGTACCTAAAACCATGTAATAAATCAGACAACCGTACCCGTAGGGTTTTAGGTACAGTTGTTAACTGTACCTAAAACTCTACAGGTACGGTTACGCAACCGTACCTAAAATCCTACGGGTACGATTGTTAACTGTACCTAAAACTCTACGGGTACGGTTGTTAACCGTACCCGTAGAGATTTAGGTACGGTTACAAATACCTACGGGTACAGTTGTTAACCGTACCTAAAACTCTACGGGTACGGTTAACAACTGTACCTGTAGGGTTTTAGGTACGGTTACAAAACCCTACGGGTACAGTTGTTAACCGTACCTAAAACTCTACGGGTACGGTTAACAACCGTACCCGTAGGATTTTAGGTACGGTTACAAATACCTACGGGTACAGTTGTTAACCGTACCTAAAACTCTACGGGTACGGTTAACAACCGTACCCGTAGGTCAACCTATAGCGACACGGGCTACGGGTACGGTTACGCGCTAAAAGACAACCGTACCTAAAAGCCTATAGATACGGTTAACAACTGTACCTAAAAGCCTTTTTCCTTATAGTGAGCCTTCAAAGGCGACAATTGAAGAGTCATCTAACCCACCTAAGCTACACAAGTCATCGAAGCCATACCGACCACCTATACCATTCCTGCACCGTTTAAAGGACAGTAAGCAAGATAAGTAGTTTTCTGATTTATTTAACATGCTTTCTAAGGTTAATATCAATTTGTCATTGTTAGATGTAATTAGAAACGTGCCTTCTTATGCAAAATTTTTCAAAGAACTAAACACTAAGAAAAGAAGGTATGAGCTTAATGAAAGAGTAATAGTATCTGAAATTGCTAGTGCGGTGCTTCAACGCAACTTACCCCCTAAGTTAAAAGATCTAGGTAGTTTCATAATTGATATCACTATAGGGGATAGGAAAGTAGCTAAGGCTATGCTTGATTTAGGTGCTTGTATCAATTTGATGTCTTACTCGATTTTCTTGCAGTTAGGTTTGGGAGAGCTAAAACCAACAACCATGTCCCTTCAACTTGTGGACAGATCTGTTAAATATCTGAAGGGCATGGTTGAGGACTTACTTGTACAGGTAGATAAGCTAATCATACCTGTTGACTTTGTGGTTTTAGACATGCAGGACAATCCATCTTTGGACAAGGAGCACACCATTCTTTTGGGTAGACCATTTATGGCCACTACCCAAACCATCATTGATGTCCAAAGTTGAAAGTTGACAATGACAGTCTTAGGAGAGACTGTGCATTTTAAGGTTTTTGATTCATCTCCTTACCCTTCTATATCTGCTATTGATGAATGCTCTTTTGTAGAATGTTTAGATCCAATAATTCATGATACTTTTGTGCATGCTAGATTAGATGATAAATTAGAGGTAGCACTTACAGTAGGAGAGGTAGATGACATCTTAGACTATGAGGCTAGGGAGTACAGTGATCTATTAGACAATGCCATATCATTAGATGACACTAGTACACCCTTAGATTTATTGGATGTCCCACATGATGATGAGATTGCTCCACCTGAATTGGAACTTAAGGAACTACCTAAGCATCTAAAATATGTCTTTTTGAGAGAGAATGAGACCTATCCTGTTATTATTTCATCTACACTCACCCAAAACCAAGAGGAGAAATTGATTGGAGAGCTTAGAAAGTGTAAAAAGGCAATAGGATGGAGTATTGGGGATATTAGAGGCATTAGTTCGGCAATGTGTATGCATAAGATAAATTTGGAGGAAAATGTCAAACCAGTTAAAGAAGCACAAAGGAGACTAAACCCAATCATGCAAGAGGTCATTAAGAAAGAGGTTTTGAAACTACTAGCAGTAGGGGTGATGAGTGCTCGAAAAGCACTAATATTTCGTGATTAATTGTGCTTAATTGTTTAAAATATAGATTTGTTATGATTGTTTATTTGATTATTTTCATAAATCTATCCATTCGAAGTCATGATGCACAAAAACTTGATAGTCAAATTTTGTATTTTATATAAAGCTCGCAAGTGCACGAATCACTTATAGTAAGCGACAAGTATACTCCCAAGATCGTCTCTCAAGGAATTGCGGTGGTTCTAAAACGTTATCTATTTTCTTATTTAGTCGAACAAACAATCCTAAACATTCTAACAGTTGTCAATTGAAGAACAGATCGTAAATTCGGAATTAAATTGAAAACTAAAATAAAATGAAAATAAAAGTGATCACAACCAAGGGGAGGATGATGGATGTAATTGGGAATATTAGTTTGCTATCCATTCATGGCAAAAACAAATTAAGCATTCAATTAGAAGTTGGATTTAATGATTTTTCCGCTAAACCTAAAAAATCCCAAATCAATGGCAATTTTCACTACGATCAACTAATTAACGTTTTTGGCCCGGATCATTAACTAATCAATCGGAATTAGCTCAAGGAAATAATTCTAACCACCTAAACTAACACAAATCAATGCAATCAATTTAGGCTCTTGTTCATAATGCACAATTAAGCAAAGATGGCGTTTCTAATGCCTAGTTCTAAAATATTCTTTCTAATCACAAACTAAGGTTTGGTCCACCATCAATTCACAATCAGAAAATAATAAGAACATGAACAAGAAATAAATCCAAATCATATATAATTAAATTACAAAATTGTTCTTCCAATCATTGGAAGCAATACTAACATCCCAATATACATATATTAGCCAACCATAACTAAATTGGTGTCAATCAATTTAGTCATGGAGGCAAACCACAAAATCAGAGAAGAGAAAGATATTACAATAAAAATACCCCAATGAATCTTCTAGCTCCAAATCCTTGAACTTGATTGATCCTCTTTCTCAAATCCTTGGAGTAGCTTCAACAATGGAGGGTCTCCTCTTGATTTTGGGTTGGTTTTTGGGTGGAAAACCCTTGCTGCAGTAGCAGCAGAGGTGGGAGAGAAATTGGCTGCAAAAACTTGTATTTGGGAGAGGTATAATGTTGTATTTATAGGGGGAAAGAAGTGGAATACGCGTTTTAGGGTTTCTGGGCAATTTTGGCACCTCCCGCCGCGGCACAGGTTTTTCCCGCCGCGGCGCGTGTTGAATTTTGGCTCGTTGGTTCAAAACAGAAACCTCCCCGCCGCGGCGCAGGTTTTTCCCGCCGCGGCGCGCGTTGTTTTCTTGATTTTCCAGAATGCATCCCGAGAGCCTCTCGCCGCGGCACACAATTTCCCCGCCGCGGCGCACGTTGTTTTAATGCGCTGTAAATGCCCTTACATAGTATGTTGATTCTTGATGTAAGGCTTACGTTGCTAAGCCTTTGTTTGTCCCCCTTACATAATAAATGACATCCAATGTAAGGCTTACATTTTTAAGCACTTTGCTTCACTTTTGCTCTATTTTTCCACATTTCTTCCCAAACCGACTTCGACCTACAAAACAATGAAATACCTTCCAAAACACGAAAATAATAAAATAAAAGATAAAATTAATGCTTAAAAACATAACAAAATATAGGTCAAAAATGTGTTCATTAAGTCACGGGTATGTTTTAGTGCATTTCAGGTGTTTTTAGTGTCAAATGAGTCAAATAATGAAAACACGCAAAGACGGAACACTTACGGCACTCGGATCACGAGTTACGGGCAAAACGAGTCAAATATGTAAGCCGTACATGTCGAGCCAGCACATATGTAAGGGGGTACATGTGAAGAAACTGAAGACAACGCGCGCTGCAGCGAAAAAAATGCATGCCGCGGCGGGGAGCTGTCGGGTTTTTACATTATTTTCAGAATTTGTGTTGCGTCGCGGCGGAAAAAATGCATGCCGCGGCGCGCCTATTCCTATGGCAATCAGGATTTGTGTAAACCCTTACATCTATAAATACCCCTTTAGAGCCCCCCTTAAAAAAGAACTCGAACTTGTACATAACTTTACACATTACAATTGTTGCGACCAAACACTACATTCAATCAACTTTGGGAGTTTCGCTACACAAAAACGAAGCAAGAGAAACCATTCTAAGGATCCAAAGAAGCCGTCGACAATCGAAGATAAAGCTTTTGGAGAAGAACGCTATCCCATCCATAAGCGGTATTTAGATCTAGGTTTTCTTTGGTGTTGTAGAATTCTATTTTCCTTCTTCTTTCGTTGGAGTGTATGTTCATATTTTATTTGTCTATGAATATTAATATGAACATGTCTGGCTAGTTTTATTATGGATGTTTAGTTTGTGTTGCCATGTTTGCTAGAACTGTGTATGGTGTATGTTTTATTGATTTAATATAAACAAATTACTTTTTGATTAAGAGCATGTTTAGATATTTAATTATGAATTATCATGGGCCCATTTGAGATTCGTAGTTAGATTGAAAGATCTTAGAATTTAGTTATTGGAACGTCACCTTAACTTTATTCCGAAACACTTAATCAAAGCTCCAAATTAGTGACTTAGTCATAGCATTAGTTTGATTGGCATGTATTTCCTTGCGCATAATTTGATTACTATTTGATTTACCCCGACCGAAGGCAGTTAATTAGTTAATCAACAAAGAGATTTACCCCGACCGCAGGCAGTCTCGTAATTAAAAGGAAAGTCGATAATGTTGTTTATATAGAACGTTCATGTTATTTCACCATACCTTTTCGATGCAAGCATGGTCAACCAAGCTAAACGTCCATACATCCTCCATTGATCTTCAAATATATCTGAATTGATTGTTTAATTGCAATTTTGTTTTTGTTTAATTGCTCGTACTTTGTTCCAGTTACAAATCAAATACCCTTTTTACAGTTTTATTAGCTTTAGGATTCTAGTTATTTAGAGTTTTAGTTTCACTAGAACTCTATTTAATTAGTGTTTTATTTTTATTAGAACTCTATTTGGATTAAAAAGTTAATTATTTAGAACCACTGTAATTCCTTGAGAGACCGACTTTGAAAGTTGCTTATCGCTTTTCTACAAGTGATTCATACACTTGCGAGTACACAATTTAACACTTCAAGTTTTTGGCGCCGTTGCCGGGGAATTGGCGTTTTGAATAATTTTCTTTTTAACTTTTTAGAGTTTCTTAATTATTTTTATTTGTTTGTTTTATTTGTTATCTTTTATTTTTTTTATTTATTTTATTTTTATTTTTATTATTATTAATTTTTTTTTTATTTTATTCAAAAAAAAAATATAGTGCTTTTAATTGCTTAATCTGTGGTGCTTTGATTTCTCTGTTATTTTTGTTAGTTTTTGAAAGGTACCGTTCATAGACAACATCAACAAATTTTAAAATGCACCTAATCAGGCTGGATACTGAAATCCATGAGCCAATACAAGGCCTTTTGAAGAGCTGCATGATATGACAGACATGGAGGTATGTAGCATTTGTGGTTTATATGGGCATTATGCTAATGTTTGCACTTTTGCAGGTGATTACTATACATCCACTAATTCAAACTTTGATCGTAATGAGGGATGTCACCCACCTTGGAATGATCCTTATTTTAGTACCTATAATCCTGAGTGGGGAAATCACCATAATTCTTCATGGCAAGCAAACTCTACCCCACCTTATGCCCAATACAACATGCAAAGCTCAAATCTTCAACCATATGACCCACCTTATGCACAATACCAAATGCAAAGCTCAAGTTTTCATCAATATCCATCTAGGGCCACCTTAGAAGAGAGCTTGAATTCTTTCATACAAGGAAGTAGAGTTTATAATCAACCTAGGAAGCCAACCTTAGAAGAGAGCTTGAATTCTTTCATACAAGGAAGTAGAGTTTATAATCAACCTAGGAAGCCAACCTTGGAAGAGAGCTTGAATTCTTTCATACAAGGAAGTAGAGTTTCTAATCAACCTAGGAAGCCAACCTTAAAGGAAACCTTGAATGCTTTCATACAATCTACTAGTGAAAGGATGGAGTCTATGGAGGCATCAATGAAAAGAATAGAAATGCAAGTTGGGCAACTAGCGGAACAAATTCAAAAACAAGAAGCGTTGCCCACTCAGATTGAGCAAGTGAAGGATGACGTAATCCTTCAAAGTGGTAAAAATTTTGAAAATATTTATTTTTCTAAAACTTTTGATGATTTACCACTTTGTGTAGAAAATACAGATGGGGAGCAAGCAATTCTCAAAGAATGTCAAGCTAAGGAATATCAAATTCTACAAACTTCTAAGGAGAACAAGGAGGAATTATCTTCACCTCTCATGCCGCACAAGGGACCTAAGACTTGCAAATCCCCAAATTATTTTCCATACCACTTCCACAAAAGAGTGTGTGTTGTACTTCATAGGAAACAACTACCGAGATGGAAGGACAAGCTTAATGACATATTAGCTTGGAAAATTGATATCACACACTTCAAGATCTTTGATGATGGTGGATAGAAATGAATTAGCAATGTCTTGCTAAGACGTTAAAGAAAGCGCTTAGTGGGAGGCAACCCACCACATTCGGTAGTATCAACTTATTTTCTTTTCTTTATTTTCTTTTTATTTAGTTTAATTTTCTTTTTCAGTTTTTCCTTTATTTTATTTTAGTTTGAATTGCTTAACTTTGTTTAATGTTTTCTGTTTTTCATTTGACTTAGTTTTAATTTAAATTTGGATCTGAATTGGGATGTAAATCTTTGAGGTTTCATACATGTTTCTTGCACACTAATTGCTTCATCATGAGAAAAGCGAGGAACAATGAACGGGAGCGTACGTGTAGTATACACAATCTCATACGAAAGGGGGGTAACTTCTCTCACTTTTTCTTACTTTCTTTTGTTTCTCTTTTTAACATTGAGGACAATGTAGGAATTAGGTTGGGGGTGGGAAAAATACTCCATGAGCATGAAATTGACCAAATTTAAATTTTTAACTTTTGTCACTTGAATTGTTTTAGGTTAGTGTCGTGTCTACTTGAGTCAATCCGGAAGTCTATGATATTTACATGATTGTAATGACGGTGACATATAAGAGAAATTAGATTTTTACCTAAGCAACGAAGCACATAAATGTTAGATTCATCTAATTTGAGGATTTTGTGGTTTATGTGGTAGTTTGTATGGTTAGTATGACTATTTTGATTTGTGTAATGTATGCATGTTTATGATATATTTTAAGTCTCAACAAGCTCAAGAACTCCTTTGAAAATCCATTGAAGTGAAATGATAGAATCAAATGCCACTTAGAAAGTGATTTAGGCCATCTTTGGACCGTTTGGACTTTTCATGCCTCCCCGTATTATTTTATCCATAGTACACCCTTGAACTCAACATTGACATACGTTGTACTACCCTTAGTGATAAGAGTACTCAATGTAATATTTGATTTTCATGAGCAATTATGTTGTATTTATCTTGCTTCATCACAAAAAAAAAAAAAAAAAGATGATGATGATTGAAATAATAAGCAAGAAAAGTAAAGAAAGAAAACCAAGCAAAAAAAGATCCAAGGGACATATGAAATTTATAGGAGGATAAAAAAGAACACTTGGTGGAGAAAGTTGAAAATAAGTTTGTGAAATAAAAAGTACTCTTATCCTAGTAAAAATATCATTTTCGTACTTTCATAATCACACACCTGATGAGTGCTCGAAAAGCACTAATATTTCGTGATTAATTGTGCGTAATTGATTGATATATAGATTTATTATGATTATTATTTCGATTATTTTCATAAATCTATCCATTCGGAGTCACGGGTATATTTTAGTGCATTTCAGGTGTTTTTAGCGTCA
This sequence comes from Elaeagnus macrophylla, assembly GCA_029378325.1. Classification (NCBI taxonomy): domain Eukaryota; kingdom Viridiplantae; phylum Streptophyta; class Magnoliopsida; order Rosales; family Elaeagnaceae; genus Elaeagnus; species Elaeagnus macrophylla. Next base: position 17,784,482 of record CM055648.1, on the reverse strand, counting down.
AATGAGTCAAATGATGAAATCACGCAAAGACGGGACACCTACGGCGCTCGGATCACAAGTTACGGGCTAATCAAGACAAAATATGTAAGCCTTACATATAGTGCCATCACATATGTAAGGGGGGACGTGAACAGAAGGAAATCATTGCGCGCTGCGGCGAGAGAATTGCATGCCGCGGCGTGAGGCTCTCGGGTTGAATTCTGGAAAACAATGAAGCATCGCGCGCCGCGGCGGGAGAATTGCATGCCGCGGCGGGGAGCTCTCAGGTTTTTGCATATTTTTCAGAAATTGTGTTGCGCCGCGGCGGGGAAAATGCATGCCGCGGCGCGCCTATTCCTATGGCACATAGGATTCGTGTAAACCCTTACATCTATAAAAACCCCTTAGAGTCCCCCTTACATAGAACTCGAAATTACTTGACCAACTCATACACAACTCTTCCTCTTCTCAATTTTGCGACCCAAACACGACATTCAATCAGCTTTGAGAGCGTTGCCACACTATAACGAAGCGAGAGATACCATTCTAAGGATTCAAGGAAGCCAACGACGATCGAAGATAAAGCTTACGGAGGAGTACGTCAACCGATCCATAAGCGGTATTTAGATTTAGGTTTTCATTGTTGTTATAGAATTAATTTATCTTCTCCATTTGTTAAAGTGTATGATCGTATTTTATTTGTCTATGAATAACAATATGAACATGAGCGGCTAGTTTCATTATGGATGTTTAGTTTGTGTTGCCATGTTTGCTAGGATTGTGTATGGTGTATTTAATTGATTTATGAATGAATTACTTTTTGATTAAGAGCATGTTTAAATGTTTGATTATGAATAATCATGGGCCCATTTGATGTTCGTAGTTAGATTGAAAAACCTAAGAATTTAGTTAGAGGAACGTCACCTTAACTCTATTCCGAAACACTTAATCAAAGATTCAAGTTAGTGACTTAGTCATAGCATTAATTTGATTGGCATAACTTCCTTGCGCATAATTTGATAGCTAGTTAATTTACCCCGGCCAAAGGCGGTTAATTAGTTAATCAACAAAGAAACCTACCCCGGCCAAAAGGAGTTTCGTAATTAAAAGGAAAGCCGGTAGTTTAATTCATATAGGACGTTCATGCATATCACCATACCTTTTCGATGCAAACATGGTTAACCAAGCTAAACGTCCATACATCCTCTATTGATATTTGATTTGATTGAATCGATTGTCTGATTGCCATCTTGATTTCGTGTGATTTTCTTACGATTGTTCCCGTTACCAAAACCAAACAAACTCTTTTTTACAGTTTTATTAGCATTAGGATTCTAGTTACTTAGAGTTTTAGTTTCACTAGAACTCTATTTAATTAGTGTTTTATTTTCATTAGAACTCTATTTTGATTAAAACGTTAGTTATTTAAGACCACTGCAATTCCTTGAGAGACCGACCTTGGAAGTTGCTTATCACTTTACTACGAGTGATTCGTACACTTGCGAGTACACATTTTAACACATCAAGTTTTTGGCGCCGTTGCCGGGGAATTGGCGTTTTAGATAATTTTCTTTTTAACTTTTTAGAGTTTCTGATTTATTTATTTATTTTTTATTTATTATTTATTTGTTTATTTTATTTATTTATTTATTTTATTTATTTCTTTATTTTATTTATTTTTATTCGAAAAAATCCAAAAAAAATTAGAAAATAAAAAAATCAAAAAATAGTGCTTAATTTCAAATTTCACTGCTACCTTGATCTTTGTTTGCTTTTTATTTGTGCATGCAGGGTAGGAGATCACTTAACAAGGAACTCTCTCCTTACATTGACAACATTCATAGAGTCAAACACCGATCAAAGAAACTGGACAATCAATTTCAAGAGGACGAAGTCCAACAACAATTACAAGCAGCAATGGGTGAAAACGTAGCTAGGCAAATGATGAACAAAGAGTTTGCAAGACCGATCATTGGGACCGCCACATCATGCATTCAACTTACAGAGGCGGCTAGGAATTATGAATTGAAAAATATTCATTATTCCATGCTTCCCTCCTTTTACGGTATCCCTAATGAAGATCCTTTAAATTTTATGCGTGAACTATATGCTACTGTGCAAACTTTTCCACTGCAGGGACTTAGCGAAGATCAACTACGCATGAGGTGTTTTCCATACACTCTCAAGGATAGAGCTAAGTCTTGGCTAATGACGTTAGCACCCGGTTCTTTGGTCACATGGGACGATGTTTACAATAAATTCATGGGTAAGTTCTATTCCCATCAAAAGACATCTGATCTAAGAACAAAAATTGCTACTTTTTCGCAGATGGACGGAGAACCCTTCCACGAGGCTTGGGACAGATTCAAATTGCTGTTGATACAATGTCCACATCACCACTTCCCGTTGCAGTTACAGAATCAGTTTTTCTACGACGGATTGACACTACAATGTCAATTCACAGTTGACAACGCTGCAGGAGGAGCTATGGGTGAGAAAACAGCGGATGAAACATACGAGCTATTCGAGATGTTAGGAGCCAACTCCCAACAAAAGAGCGCTAGAGGAAGAAGAGCTGGAGTCCACGAATTAGGATCCAACAATGAAATGGCCATGCAACTTGCTGAATTGACGAAACAAGTGCAACTTCTCACAACCTCAAATGTTAATCAAATGCCAAAACACGAGGTATGTGGAGTTTGTGGTTCATATGGACATGGAGCTAATGTTTGTTCTTTTGCAGGTGATCCTTATACAGGTACTACTGAGGAGGCGAATTCAATGCAAGGGTACCAACCTAGACCTAGGAACGACCCTTATTCAAACACCTATAACCCTGGATGGAGGAATCACCCTAATTTTGGATGGAAACAGAACAATAGCCAACCATTTGTCCAAAACCAAGCTCAAGGCCAAAATGTAAACCGACAATTTCCACAAAATAAGCCAACCGTAGAGGAAACCCTAAACAATTTTATACAATCTTGTAGTGGTAGGATGGACTCTATGGAAGCATCAATCAAAAGAGTGGAAATGCAAGTGGGGCAGCTAGCGGAACAAATGTACAAACAAGAGACGGGAAAGCTGCCTAGTCAACCTGAACAAGCAAAGTCGATCACAGTTTTTCAAAATGATGAGGAGGTACTTAATGATTTACCTGATAATTTATCTGATAATTCTAATGTTTTGTTGTCTAGTACAGGTAACTTTGAAGGTGAGGATTCAACTCTCAAAGGAGATGATGAGCTTAATACCAAACCAAATGAACTTCCCAAGAAAGAAACATCCAACATTTTTCGATTGCACAAGTCAATGGATCCATACCAACCACCAATACCACCAATAAACCAGTTTGAGGAGACAAATCAGAACTTTATCATCAAGAAGAATAGAAGCAAAGAGAATGAGATGTCAAAAATTGGTAGTCCAATAATCCAACCGCACTTACCTCTCAAAATGAAAGATCCAGGTAGTTTCCACATTAACATCACTATGGGAGATAAGAGGGTATTCGAGGCTATGCTAGACTTAGGAGCAGGTATAAACCTAATGCCATATTCAGTATACTTGCAACTAGGATTAGGAAAGCTTAAAGAAACAAGGATGACCCTTCAACTTGCGAACGGTTCTATTCAATACCCAAAAGGAATAGTGGAAAATTTATTGGTACAGGTGGACAAGTTTATTGTACCAGTGGACTTTGTGGTGCTTGAGATGGACAAAAATTTTCTTCAGGACAAGGAACATACAATTATTCTTGGTAGACCATTCATGGCCACGACCAAAACAACTATTGAGGTCCATAATAGGAAGTTATCAATGACAGTTTGTGGAGAGACTGTAACATTTGGAATTTTTCAACCCTCTCCTATTTCTTCTAACATTCAATCGCAGGATAGCATAAGTAACAGAATTGAGGCTCAAAACATTGGATGGAGAGGGAAGGACAAACTGATAAATTTAAGTCGGGATGATGCCTACAAAGAACGCATTAAGCATTCTAATTACAAAAACTCGACTGGGAGGACGAAAGCTCATTTCAAGAAAGATAAGGGAGGAGATAAACAGTACAATTACATATTTAACCCCCCTTGACACGAGATCAGTCACGTCTTGCTAAGACGTTAAACTAAGCCCTTAATGGGAGGCACCCATTCGGTATCGTATCTCTTTCGTTGTCTTTATTTCTTTTATTTCTTTTTCATTTATTTTCTTTCATTTTTCATTTTATTTTTGATTGTTTAACTTAGTTTGATGTTTTTGTGTCTTCAATTGCCTTAGTTATAATTAAAAATTGGGTTTGAATGTGAATTGTGTGCATACACTTTGAGGTTCAATATATGTTCATACATTCTTCATCAGAGAAGCGAGGAACAGTGAACCAGAGCATAGCGAGTAACGACACAATTTCATACGAAAGGGGGGTAACTTCTTACACTTTTTCTTAATTTCTTTTGTTCTTCTTTTTACATTGAGGACAATGCAGAAAATAGGTTGGGGGTGGGAAGAATATTCCATGAGCATGAAATATGACCAATTTTAAATTTTTAACTTTGTCACTTGAATTGTTTTTAGTTAGTGTCGTGTCTACTTGATTCAATCCGAAAATCTATGATATTAACATGATTGTAATGACAATGACATATGAGAGATGTTAGATTTTTACCTAAGCAACGAAGCACATAAATGTTGGATTCATCTAATTTGAGAATTTTGTGGTACATGTGGTATGTATGCATGGTTAGTTTAACTATTCTGATTTGTGGAATGTATGCATGTTCATGATATGTTTTAAGTCTCAACAATCTCTAGAACTCATTTGAAAACACGTTGAAGCGAAATAATAGAAACAAACACCACTTAGAAAATGATTTAGGCCATCTTTGGACCGTTTGGACTTTTCATGCCTCCCCGCAATATTTTATCAATAGCACACCCTTGAATTCAACATTGACATACATTGAACTACCCTTAGTGATAAGAGTACTTAATGTAATATTTGATTTTCATGAGCAATTATGTTGTGTTTATCTTGCTTCATCACAAAAAAAAAAAAAAAAAAAAAAAAAATGATGATGATTGAAACAGTAAGCAAGAATAAAAAAAAGAGAAGAAAATCAAGCAAAAGATCCAAAGGACATTTGAATTGAAGGGAGGATGGAAAAGAACACTTGGTAGAAAAAAAAAAGGGTTGAAAATATGTTTGTGAAATAAAAGGTACTCTTATCATATGAAAACATCATTTTTGTACTTTCATGATCACACACCTAGCCACAACTTTACAAGCTTAATGAAGTCCTATTGATTCTAGGTAGTTTAGTTTCTATATTAGTGGAGATGAGTTTGAAAAATGAGCATATGGAGTTTGTAAGTGCAAAAATTCACATTCATATTTTACTTGCACATTTATGAGATATTGAAATGTAATCTATGAATATCATGCATGACACGGTCAGATAGTGTAACTAACGGGTTTGTGGTTTGATTGGTTGTTCAAAATTCGATTACCATGATGAGTTTGATATTTGGACTGTTTTTGAGCTTAGGTGATGTTTAACTATTTCATGTATCATTCGTTATTAACAATTTTTGAGACGTATGCATGGATTGATTCAAGTATTGTTAGAGTCTTTATTAGTTTTGAGTCTTTATTTGTGTCAGTTACGATGTTTGTGGGTATCATCACTGGAAACCCTCACGAGACTATAACTCGTCCACTAGGGCCACCTAGGGGTTTAAAGGCTTGTTGCATACGCTAAATGCAACCGTGACAATCTACGGAAGTGATTTAGGTTAGGTTAGTTTATTTTCTTTGTTTTGATTTTAGTTTTTAGATCGCTTCACTTGCTAGAGACTAGCAAGAAGCTGGTTGGGGGTTGTGATGAGTGCTCGAAAAGCACTAATATTTCGTGATTAATTGTGCGTAATTGATTGATATATAGATTTATTATGATTATTATTTCGATTATTTTCATAAATCTATCCATTCGGAGTCATGGGTATATTTTAGTGCATTTCAGGTGTTTTTAGCGTCAAATGAGTCAAATGATGAAATCACGCAAAGACGGGACACCTACGGCGCTCGGATCACAAGTTACGGGCTAATCAAGACAAAATATGTAAGCCTTACATATAGTGCCATCACATATGTAAGGGGGGACGTGAACAGAAGGAAATCATTGCGCGCCGCGGCGAGAGAATTGCATGCCGCGGCGTGAGGCTCTCGGGTTGAATTCTGGAAAACAATGAAGCATCGCGCGCCGCGGCGGGAGAATTGCATGCCGCGGCGGGGAGCTCTCGGGTTTTTGCATATTTTTCAGAAATTGTGTTGCGCCGCGGCGGGGAAAATGCATGCCGCGGCGCGCCTATTCCTATGGCACATAGGATTCGTGTAAACCCTTACATCTATAAAAACCCCTTAGAGTCCCCCTTACATAGAACTCGAAATTACTTGACCAACTCATACACAACTCTTCCTCTTCTCAATTTTGCGACCCAAACACGACATTCAATCAGCTTTGAGAGCGTTGCCACACTATAACGAAGCGAGAGATACCATTCTAAGGATTCAAGGAAGCCAACGACGATCGAAGATAAAGCTTACGGAGGAGTACGTCAATCGATCCATAAGCGGTATTTAGATTTAGGTTTTCATTGTTGTTATAGAATTAATTTATCTTCTCCATTTGTTAAAGTGTATGATCGTATTTTATTTGTCTATGAATAACAATATGAACATGAGCGGCTAGTTTCATTACGGATGTTTAGTTTGTGTTGCCATGTTTGCTAGGATTGTGTATGGTGTATTTAATTGATTTATGAATGAATTACTTTTTGATTAAGAGCATGTTTAAATGTTTGATTATGAATAATCATGGGCCCATTTGATGTTCGTAGTTAGATTGAAAAACCTAAGAATTTAGTTAGAGGAACGTCACCTTAACTCTATTCCGAAACACTTAATCAAAGATTCAAGTTAGTGACTTAGTCATAGCATTAATTTGATTGGCATAACTTCCTTGCGCATAATTTGATAGCTAGTTAATTTACCCCGGCCAAAGGCGGTTAATTAGTTAATCAACAAAGAAACCTACTCCGGCCAAAAGGAGTTTCGTAATTAAAAGGAAAGCCGGTAGTTTAATTCATATAGGACGTTCATGCATATCACCATACCTTTTCGATGCAAACATGGTTAACCAAGCTAAACGTCCATACATCCTCTATTGATATTTGATTTGATTGAATCGATTGTCTGATTGCCATCTTGATTTCGTGTGATTTTCTTACGATTGTTCCCGTTACCAAAACCAAACAAACTCTTTTTTACAGTTTTATTAGCATTAGGATTCTAGTTACTTAGAGTTTTAGTTTCACTAGAACTCTATTTAATTAGTGTTTTATTTTCATTAGAACTCTATTTTGATTAAAACGTTAGTTATTTAAGACCACTGCAATTCCTTGAGAGACCGACCTTGGAAGTTGCTTATCACTTTACTACGAGTGATTCGTACACTTGCGAGTACACATTTTAACACATCAACACCTAACCACAACTTTACAAGCTTAATAAAGTCCTATTGATTCTAGGTAGTTTGATTTCTATATTAGTGGAGATGGATTTGAAAAATGAGCATATGGATTTCCGTAATGTAATCTATGAATAGCATACATGACACGATCAGATAGTGTAACTAACGGGCTTGTGGTTTGATTGGTTGTTCAAAATTCGATTACTAAGATGGGTTTGATGTTTGGACTGTTTTTGAGCTTAAGTGATTTTTAACTATTTTGTATGCCATTTGTTATTAACAATTTTTGAGACATATGCATGGATTGATTCAAGTATTTTTAGAGTCTTTATTAGTTTTGAGAGTCGTACGATGTTTGTGGGTGTCATCACTGGAAACCCTCACGAGACTATAACTCGTCCAGTAGGGCCACCTAGGGGTTTAAAGGCTTGTTGCATATGCTAAATGCAACCGTGACAATCTACGGAAGTGATTTAGGTTAGGTTAGTTTATTTTATTTGTTTTTATTTTAGTTTTTAGATCGCTTCACTTGCTAGAGACTAGCAAGAAGCTGGTTGGGGGTTGTGATGAGTGCTAGTAAAGCACTAATATTTCGTGATTAATTGTGCTTAATTGTTTAAAATATAGATTTTTTATGATTGTTTATTTGATTATTTTCATAAATCTATCCATTCGAAGTCACGGGTATGTTTTAGTGCATTTCAGGTGCTTTTAGCGTCAAATGAGTCAAATAATGAAAACACGCAAAGACGGAACACTTACGGCGCTCGGATCACGAGTTAAGGGCAAAATGAGTCAAATATGTAAGCCGTACATGTCGAGCCAGCACATATGTAAGGGGGTACATGTGAAGAAACTGAAGACAACGCGCGCCGCGGCGAAGAAAATGCATGCCGCGGCGGGGAGCTCTCGGATTTTTACATTATTTTCAGAATTTGTGTTGCGCCGCGGTGGGAAAAATGCATGCCGTGGCGCGCCTATTCCTATGGCAATCAGGATTTGTGTAAATCCTTACATCTATAAATACCCCCTTAGAGCCCCCCTTAAAAAAGAACTCGAACTTGTACATAACTTTACACATTACAATTTTTGCGACCAAACACTACATTCAATCAACTTTGGGAGTTTCGCTACACAAAAATGAAGCAAGAGAAACCATTCTAAGGATCCAAAGAAGCCGTCGACAATCGAAGATAAAGCTTTTGGAGAAGAACGCTATCCCATCCATAAGCGGTATTTAGATCTAGGTTTGCTTTGGTGTTGTAGAATTCTATTTTTCTTCTTCTTTCGTTGGAGTGTATGTTCATATTTTATTTGTCTATGAATATTAATATGAACATGTCTGGCTAGTTTTATTATGGATGTTTAGTTTGTGTTGTCATGTTTGCTAGAACTGTGTATGGTGTATGTTTTATTGATTTAATATAAACAAATTACTTTTTGATTAAGAGCATGTTTAGATATTTAATTATGAATTATCATGGGCCCATTTGAGATTCGTAGTTAGGTTGAAAGATCTTAGAATTTAGTTATTGGAACGTCACCTTAACTTTATTCCGAAACACTTAATCAAAGCTTCAAATTAGTGACTTAGTCATAGCATTAGTTTGATTGGCATGTATTTCCTTGCGCATAATTTGATTACTATTTGATTTACCCCGACCGAAGGTAGTTAATTAGTTAATCAACAAAGAGATTTACCCCGACCTCAGGCAGTCTCGTAATTAAAAGGAAAGCCGATAATGTTGTTTATATAGAACGTTCATGTTATTTCACCATACCTTTTCGATGCAAGCATGGTCAACCAAGCTAAACGTCCATACATCCTCCATTGATCTTCAAATATATCTGAATTGATTGTTTAATTGCAATTTTGTTTTTGTTTAATTGCTCGTACTTTGTTCCAGTTACAAATCAAATACCCTTTTTACAATTTTATTAGCTTTAGGATTCTAGTTATTTAGAGTTTTAGTTTCACTAGAACTCTATTTAATTAGTGTTTTATTTTTATTAGAACTCTATTTGGATTAAAAAGTTAGTTATTTAGAACCACTGCAATTCCTTGAGAGACCGACCTTGGAAGTTGCTTATCGCTTTTCTACAAGTGATTCGTACACTTGCGAGTACACAATTTAACACATCAAGGGGTAATCTATCCAATTGCTGATAGTAAATGGGTTAATCCCGTTCATGTGGTACCTAAGAAATCTGGAATAACCGTGGTTAAAAATGAGAAAGATGAATTAGTACCTACTAGGATAATTACGGGTTTGAGGATGTGTATTGATTTTCGAAAGCTGAATTTGTACACCAAAAAGGATCACTTCCCCCTTCCCTTCATTGATCAAATGTTAGAAAGACTAGCTAGGCACGATTTCTGTTGCTTTTTAGATGGTCTTTCAGGTTATTATCAGGTACCCATTGCTCCAGAAGATCAAGAGAAGACCACATTCACATGCCCATTCGAAACTTTTGCTTTTAGGAGAATGCCATTTGGACTATGCAATGCACCCGTCACCTTTCAGAGATGTATGATGTCGATCTTTTTAGACATGGTGGAGAAATTCATTGAGGTATTTATCGATGACTTTTCAGTTTTCGGTAATTCCTTTGATGATTGCTTGCATAAATTGACTTTAGTATTAGAACGATGCATTGAATGTAATCTGACGCTTAGTTGGGAGAAAAGTCATTTTATGGTCCAACAGGGCATAGTGCTAGGACATGTCATATCTAGAAAAGGAATTGAAGTAGATAAGGCTAAAGTAGATTTAATTGCAAAATTGCCTCCACCTACATCTGTTAAGGGTATACGAAGTTTCCTAGGACATGCAGCCTTCTATAGATGGTTTATTAAGGATTTTTCCAAAATTAGTCGTCCATTATGTAATCTATTGTCCAAAGATACTTTATTTGATTTTGATGATGAATGCCTTGTTGCTTTTAATGCTTTAAAAGATAGACTTACTTCTGCACCTATAATTGTATCTCCTAATTGGTCTTTACCGTTGAAATCATGTGTGATGCATCTGATTATGCTATATGAGCTGTTTTAGGGCAAAGAGTGGATAAAAGATTACATGTTATATATTATGCTAGCAAAACACTCAATGACACCCAAATTAATTACACCACCACTGAAAAAGAGCTATTGGCTGTTGTGTTTTCACTTGATAAATTTAGGTGTTAATGGTAGGAACTAAAGTTATTGTTCATTCGGATCACGCTGCTTTGAGATATTTATTGACTAAACCGAATGCTAAGCCTAGACTCATTAGGTGGATCCTACTTTTACAAGAATTTGACCTAGAGATCAAAGACAAAAAAGGAACTGAAAATGTAGTAGCTGATCATTTGTCTAGGTTAATTACTGAGTATGAACATGTTGAAGGTGAAAGTAAGGATACAATCATTGAAACCTTCCCAGATGAACAATTGTTTACAATAGGTCCAAATCCATGGTATGCTGACATTGTTAATTATCTAGCTAGTGGTATTTTGAGACCTAACATTACTTTTCAAGAAAAGAAAAGGTTTCTCAGTGTTTGCAGGCAATACTTTTGGGATGACCCGTATTTGTTCAAGTTATGTCAAGATCAAGTCATCCGAAGGTGTGTGCCCGAAGAGGAACATGAGAGCATCTTAACCTTTTGCCATGAGCTACATTGCAGGAGCCATTTTGGTGGTAAGAAAACGGCCCTAAAGGTATTACAATCTGGTTTTTATTGACCTATATTATTTAAAGATGCTAACATGTTTTGTGTGAGATATGATAGATGTCAAAGGACTGGTAATATAGGTAAGCATAACGAAATGCCTTTGACGTCTAATCTTATAGTAGAATTATTTGACGTGTAGGGAATTGACTTCATGGGTCCGTTTCCCCCATCTTTTGGCTACACTTACATATTAGTCGCAATCGACTATGTTTCAAAGTGGGTAGAAGCAATACTCACAAGAACTAATGACGCTAACGTTGTTGATAAATTTTTGAAGGATAATATTTTTAGCAGATTTGGCACACCGAGAGTCATCATTAGTGATGGAGGCAGCCACTTTTGCAATAGACTCTTCAATGGGCTTTTGAAAAGTACAACATTTCTCATAGAGTGGCTACCCCATACCATCCCCAAACTTCGGGGCAAGTGGAAGTGAGCAACCGACAGATCAAAGGGATATTGGAACACACAGTGCGCCCTTCAAGGAGAGATTGGTCAATTAAGTTGAATGATGCCTTGTAGGCATATTGTACAGCATACAAAACTCCAATTGGTATGAGTCCCTACCGGTTAATTTTTGGTAAAGCATGTCACTTACCCGTTGAGCTAGAGCATAGAGCTTATTGGGCTATTAAGAAGCTCAACATGGACATGGAAAAAGCTGGGAAAAAACAACTACTCCAACTGAGCGAACTTGAGAAAATTTGGGATGAAGCTTACGAAAATGTCAAGATCTACAAGGAGCGTACTAAGCGTTATCACGATAAAAGGCTCCTCGGTAAGTATTTCGTTCATGGAATAAAAGTTCTATTATACAATTCACGTTTGCATCTGTTTCCATGAAAACTTCATTCTAGATGGAGCGGACCATACACAATCGCTAACGTGCTTCCACACGGAGTAATTGAGTTGCTCAATCCGAAAACAAAAGAAACGTTTAAAGTAAACGGGCATCGTGTCAAGCCATACCTGGAAGGAGACAATTTGAAAAGCATCGAAATAATACATCTCCTTAATGAATAAACACGAGAGCAGCCACGTCTTGCTAAGACATTAAACTACGTCCTTAATGGGAGACACCCATTCCATAACGTATTTCTTTCGTTGTTTTTTATTTCTTTTATTATTTTTATACTTGGAATGAGACAATTTGAAAAGCATTGAAATAATACATCTCCTTAATGAATAAACACGAGAGCAGCCACGTCTTGCTAAGACATTAAACTAAGTCCTTAATGGGAGACACCCATTCCGTAACGTATTTCTTTCGTTGTTTTTTATTTCTTTTATTATTTTTATAGTATTTTTATTTTTAAAAGTTTTTCAAGGTAATGAGGACATTCCTAAGTTTTGGTTGGGGGTGGATGCGTTGCACGTTTCAGATTTTTCAAAAAAATCAAAATTTTTCATAAAACATGTGTGCACTACGGTGAGGTAAATTTGTGCCGCAGCGTGATACTTCCTGTTTCAAAACAATTCCATGCTGCGGAGGGGATAATTTGTGCCGCGGCGAGAGACTTTCTGTCTCGAACCAAATTTTCAAAAAAATGTGGGCGCCGCTGCGGGGAAAAACGTATGCCACGGCGCGCCTCTGAAAAATAGGCAAAAAAGGCACTTAGGCAGTTCAAACACATTTAAAAAAAAAATCATTTCAAAACTTTACCCTCACTTTCTCACAATTTCTCTTATTTTTTCTCTATTCTCCTTTCCAATTTCTTCCTAAATCCTCATCAAAACTCAAACTTTACTCAACCAATTCTTACTTCTAACATTGCTAATACATTTTCCTCCATCAATTTCATCAGATTTGCTTCAAGAATCAAATTTCTCTCCACTTCAAAAGTTAGGGTTTCAAGCAAGATTTGGGGGTTTTCCTTCAAGACTTCAATTGCATTCCAAAGAAGTAAAATTCATCACATTTTTGCTTTAATTCAGTAATAATTTTCTGAAAATTGTGAATTTTGTCTGAAATTTGGAATTAAGTGAGAATTTTGGATAAGAGGGGAGCAAAATTATTATTATTTATTTATTTATTTATTTATTTATTTATTTATTTTCTGAAATTCTGAAATTGAATTGTGAGTTTAAGTTTTATTAGTCTAAGAATTGAAATGGCCCTAAAGAGGAAGGCAGGAGAGAGTAGTTGTTCAAAGGAGAAAGGAAAAGTGGTTGAGGATCGAACTTATGACGCCTCTCGGTTTGTTAGCCGAGAAGCCCAAGAGCGGTACGAAGGTGCCACCAAAAGGATTAAGGGATTCGTGAATGAAAGAGGAATAGAGTTTGGCCAAGTGGGAGTAATGGGAATTTTCATACGCCCTGGAGGCGGGTGTGAGTTTGCTGTTCGGGAATTTTACGCGTATGTCCCAGAAGCCAGAGATGGAATGGTTTGGGAGAGGGGCGTTGAAGTCCCCTTCAATAGGACTGTGATCAACTCGTACTATGGGTTAAGGGACATTCACAATAGAGCGTATGAAACCTACTTAATGCAGGTTGATTATGACGAAGTAATTAATACCTTGATCGATGGTTATGGTGAGTGGGAATACAAGGGGGAAATGGTAAATATTTTTCAAGCGAAGCACCTAAGGACCCATTCCCAAATTTGGCAATATTTTGTCTGCTCAAGGTTAATGCCGACTCGACATTATAGTACAGTCGATCAGAAACGGGCTATATTGCAATTTGCTAGAGAGACTGAGCGGTCCATAGACGTGGGAAAGATCATACAACAGAGAGTTGTGTACTCAGCTGAGCACCACAACATTAGCTATTTCTTCCCCAACTCATAACCGCCCTTTGTGTCAAGCATGGAGTCAAATACGACACGGGCGAGGTCTTATTGCAGCCAGGTGAAACATTAACCTTCGCCTATATGCAACACCTTACAAGTGGAACTAAGGCTAGGCAAGAAAGTAGGAAGGGTGATTCTTCCAAGAACGCTTCTACAAGAGACAGGTTGGTAAACCTAGAAGCGAAGGTTAATAAAATGTATCAATATCAACACGAGATGCGTCAATACCAAACCCAACAACAAGCGTGGCTCAGTGATCACATGAAATATCAACACGAGTACCAAGGTCTACTCCACCAAATGATTAGCTGCCAATTGACACACAGTGGAATAGACCTCACCCAATTCCAGCCACCTCCACAATATCCAGGACATGACTTTACTTTTATACCATCGATGGACCAACCCAAGGATGAGGAAAATGAGCAACCCGAAGACATGGAGGACTGAGCTCCCATTTGTAATTTTTCTTTAGTTTATTTTTATTTTTATTGTTATTTTCATTTTATTTTGGACTAATTTTCTTTTTCTTTTATTTTCTTTTATTTTCCTTTATTTGGATTGTTTAAGACTTATTAACTTTGTTTAATGTTTTTTGTTTTCATTTGCTCTAGTTATAATTTAAATTTGGATTTGAATTATGATGCATATACTTTGAGGTTTCATACATGTTTCTTGCACATTAAAATGCTTTATCATGAGAAAAGCAAGGAATAATGAACCGGAGCGTACGTGTTGTATACACAATCTCATACGAAAGGGGGGTAACTTCTCTCACTTTTTCTTAATTTCTTTTGTTTTTCTTTTTAACATTGAGGACAATGTAGAAATTAGGTTAGGGGTGGGAAAAATATTCCATGAGCATGAAATATGACCAAATTTTTAATTTTTAACTTTTGTCACTTGAATTTTGTTAGGTTAGTATCGTGTCTACTTGAGTTGATCCGGAAGTCTATGATATTAACATGATTGTAATGACGGTGATATATGAAGGAAATTAGATTTTTACCTAAGTAAAGAGACACATAAATATTAAATTCATCTAGTTTGAGGATTTTGTGGTATATGTGGTAGTTTGCATGATTAGTATGACTATTTTGGTTTGTGTAATGTATGCATGTTTATGATATATTTTAAGTCTCAACAAGCTCTAGAACTCATTTGAAAACCCATTAAAGCGAAATAATATAATCAAATGCCACTTAGAAAATGATTTAGGCCACCTTCGGACTGTTTGGACTTTTCAAGCCTTCTTGTATTATTTTATCTATAGTACTGATGTGTTAAAATGTGTACTCGCAAGTGTACGAATCACTCGTAGGAAAGTGATAAGCAACTTCCAAGGTCGGTCTCTCAAGGAATTGCAGTGGTTCTAAATAACTAACTTTTTAATCAAAATAGAGTTCTAATGAAAATAAAACACTAATTAAATAGAGTTCTAGTGAAACTAAAACTCTAAGTAACTAGAATCCTAAAGCAAATAAAATATCAATTAAATAGAGTTCTAGTAAAACTAAAACTCTAAGTAACTAGAATTCTAAAGCTAGTAAAACTGTAAACAAGTTGGAATTGTGACGAGAACAATCATACGACAATCAAACGAAAACAAGATCGCAAGCAAACAATCAATTCAAATATTAATGGAGGATGTATTGACGTTTAGCTTGGTTGACCATGCTTGCATCGAAAAGGTATGGTGAGATAACATGAACATCCTATATAAACTAAACTACCGGCTTTCCTTTTAATTACGAGACTCCTTTTGGCGGGGGTAGGTCTCTTTAT
The DNA here is from genome assembly GCA_029378325.1 of Elaeagnus macrophylla. NCBI lineage: Eukaryota > Viridiplantae > Streptophyta > Magnoliopsida > Rosales > Elaeagnaceae > Elaeagnus > Elaeagnus macrophylla. The sequence continues at coordinate 17,768,679 of CM055648.1, read as the reverse complement.
TGATTAACTAATTAATTGCCTTTGGCGGGGGTAAATCAAATAGTAATCAAATTATGCGCAAAGAAAACATGCCAATCAAATTAATGCTATGACTAAGTCACTAACTTGAAGATTTGATTAAGTGTTTCGGAATAAAGTTAAGGTGACGTTCCTATAACTAAATTCTCAGATTTTTCAATCTAACTACGAACATCAAATGGGCCCATGATTATTCATAATCAAACATCTAAACATGCTCTTAATCAAAAAGTAATTTATTCATAAATCAATAAGATACACCATACACAATTCTAGCAAACATGGCAATACAAACTAAACATCCATAATTAAACTAGCCGCTCATGTTCATATTATTATTCATAGACAAATAAAATATGATCATACACTTTAACAAATAGAGAAGAGGAATTAATTCTATAACAACAAGAAAATCCTAGATCTAAATACCGCTTATGGATTGGATGACGTTCTTCTCCGTAAGCTTTATCTTCGATCGTCGTTGGCTTCCTTGAATTCTTAGAATATTGTCTCTCGCTTCGTTAGAGTGTGGCAACGTCTCAAAACTGATTGAATGTAGTGTTTGGGTCGCAAAATTGAGAAGAATAAGAGTTGTGTACGAATTGGTCGAGTTCTCTTGTAAAGGGGGTCTAAGGGGGTATTTATAGATGTAAGGGTTTACACAAATCCTGATTACTATAGGAATAGGCGCGTCGTGGCATGCATTTTCCCCGCCGCGGCGCAACACAAATTCTGAAAATAATGTAAAAACCCGAGAGCTCCCCGCCGCGGCATGACTTTTCCTCGCCGCGGCGCGCGTTGTCTTCAGTTTCTTCACGTTTACCCCCTTACATATGTGATGGCTCGTTATGTAAGGCTTACATATTTGTCTCGTTTAGCCCGTAACTCGTGATCCGAGCGCCGTAAGTGTTCCGTCTTTGCGTGTTTTCATTATTTGACTCATTTGACGCTAAAAACACCTGAAATGCACTAAAATATACCCGTGACTTCGAATGGATAGATTTATAAAAATAATCAAATAAACAATCATAACAAATCTATATTTTAAACAATTAAGCACAATTAATCACGAAATATTAGTACTTTTCGAGCACTCATCAAGTACACCCTTGAATTCAACATTGACATACGTTGTACTACCCTTAGTGATAAGAGTACTCAATGTAATATTTGATTTTTATGAGCAATTATGTTGTATTTATCTTGCTTCATCATAAAAAAAATGATGATGATTGAACTAATAAGCAAGAAAAGTAAAGAAAGAAAATAAAAGCAAAAAAAGATCTAAGGGACATATGAAATTTATAGGAGGATGAAAAAGAACACTTGGTGAAAAAAGCTGAAAATAAGTTTGTGAAATAAAAAGTACTCTTATTCTATTGAAAATATCATTTTCGTACTTTTATAATCACACACATAACCACAACTTTATAAGCTTAATGATGTCCTATTGATTCTAGGTAGTTTGACTTCTATATTAGTGGAGATGGATTTGAAAAGTGAGCATATAGAGGTTGGAAGTGCAAAATTCTCATTCATATTTTACTTGCACATTTATGAGATATTAAAATGTAATCTATGAATATCATGCATGACACGATCAAATAGTGTAACTAACGGGCTTGTGGTTTGATTGGTTGTTCAAAATTTGATTACTAAGATGGGTTTGATGCTTGGATTGTTTTTGAGCTGAAGTAATTTTTAACTATTTTGTATGCCATTCGATGTTCACAATTTTTGAGACATATGCATGGATTGATTCAAGTATGTTTAGAGTCTTTATTTAGTTTTGTTAGTTACGATGTTTGTGGGTATCATCACTGGAAACTCTCACGAGACTACAACTCGTCCACTAGGGCCACCTAGGGGTTTAAAGGCTTGTTGCATACACTAAATACAACCGTGACAATCTACGAAAGTGATTTAGGTTAGTTTAGTTTATTCATTTTATTTTAATTTTTAGGTCGCTCCTCTTGCTAGAGACTAGCAAGAAGCTGGTTGGGGGTTGTGATGAGTGCTCGAAAAGCACTAATATTTCGTGGTTTATTGCACTTAATTGTTTAGAAATAGATTTAATATTAGTTGTTTATTCGATTAATTTCATAAATCTATCAATTCGAAATCACGGGTATGTTTTAGTGCATTTCAGGTGTTTTTAGCGTCAAACGAGTTGAATAATGCAAACACGCAAAGATGGAGCACTTACGGCACTAGGATCACGGGTAACGGGCAAGACAAGTCAAATATGTAAGCCTAACATAACGATCCATCACATATGTAATGGGGTAAATATGAAAAAAGGAAAGGCAACACGCGGCGCGGCAAGGAAAAGGCATGCTGCGGCGGGGAGCTCTCGGGTTTTGACCATTATTTTTAGAATTTGTGTTGCACCATGGCGGAAAAAATGTATGCTACGGCGCGCCTATTCCTATTGCAATCAGGATTTGTGTAAACCCTTACATCTATAAATACCCCCTACACTCCCCTTTACAGAGAACCCGAATACAACTTTTACACAATAATTTTGCGACCAAACAAGAGATTCATTCAATTTTATGAGTTTTGCCACACTCAACGAAGCGAGAGAAACCATTCTAAGGATCCAAGGAAGCCGTTGACGATCGAAGATCAAGCCTTTGGAGAAGAACGTTATCCCATCCATAAGCGGTATTTAGATCTAGGTTTTCCTTGTTGTTATAGAATTATATTTTCTTCTTCTTTCGTTGAAGTGTATGATCATATTATATTTGTCTATGAATTTTAATATGAACATGAGCGGCTAATTTCATTATGGATGTTTAGTTTGTATTGCCATGTTTGCTAGAATTGTGTGTGGTGAATATTTTATTGATTTAATATAAACAAATTACCTTTTGATTATGAGCATATTTAAATATTTAATTATGAATTATCATGGGCCAATTTGAGATTCGTAGTTAGGTTAAAAAATCTAAGAATCTAGTTTTAGGAACGTCACCTTAACTTTATTCCGAAACACTTAATCAAAGCTTCAAATTAGTGACTTAGTCATAGCATTAGTTTGATTGGCATTTATTTCCTTGTGCATAATTTGATTGCTATTTGATTTACTCCGACCGTAGGCAGTTAATTAGTTAATCAACAAAGAGATTTACCCCAACCGTAGGCAGTCTCGTAATTAAAAGGAAAGCCGGTAAAATTGTTTATTAGAACGTTCATGTTATCTCACCATTACTTTTCGATGCAAGCATGGCCAACCAAACTAAACGTCCATACATCCTCCATTGATTTTTAAGCTATTTGAATTGATTGTTAACTTGCGATATTATTTTCGTTGAATTGTTCGTACCATTGATCTCGTCACAAAACAAACACTTTTTACAGTTTTACTAGGTTTAGGACTTTAGTTACTTAGAGTTTTAGCTTTATTAGAACTCTATTTAATTAGTGTTTTATTTGCGTTAGAACTCTATTTAGATTAGGAAGACGGTTATTTAGAACCACTGCAATTCTTTGAGAGACCGACCTTGAAAGTTGCTTGTCACTTTTCTACGAGTGATTCGTACACTTGCGAGTACTAAATTTGTCACATCATTACCATTTATCTGAAATCAGTCGTCTCATGCATGAAAGAACTGAACCATCTAGTAGATAGTTCATGAATATATTGAGTCACAATCAAAACATAACACATTTGACAACATGTGTTTCTACCCATATATAAACCAGTTCATCTTCATTTTCCCTTTTAACAATTTCACAAGCACTTGACATTTATTATAATATAACCTCTCTCTCTCCCTCTCCCTCTCCATATAGATCTCTTTTTTATATATACTATTTTGAGCCTTATTCTATAACCATTTGCTAAGATCAATGAAACCCTTTTCTACATTTATATTCCTCTTCATGATCTTTTTCCTCTCTTTAATTAATCAAGGTAAAACAGTTTTCTCACTTAACAATTTTGTTGTTGTTGCGTAAACAGAAAGTAATACTGATCCCAGTGTCATACTAATTTGAAACAGGTGAAACCCACAATTTATGCAAGGGGGAGATGATTACTAAGCCACCATTTTTCTGCAATCAACTGGAGTGCCACCAAATGTGTACAAATTTGCATCCTGGTATAAAAGGTTTCAGAAATTGCAAAGATGAAGTTTGTGAATGCATTTATTTTTGCAACAAAAATCGTCATTATTTGAGAGACTCTAAGGCAGATCATAAATTACCATTTGAAATGCCAACTTCTAATTCTTCTTCTTCCTTATCGTCTAGGATTGTTAAGCCTTAAAGTTTGCTATAGACAACTCAAATCATTGGCTAGGCCTCATCAATAAATTCTCATGTTAAATTTACCATAACTTAGATGTTTGATTTAGTCTTCTTTTAATTTTTTTTGTTTTTGTTTCTGTTTTTGTTGTAATAAGGTTTTAGTTGCTGCTCATGAAGGGCAAGAACCAAATTGTTGTTTTGCTAGCATTTTGAGTATGTGCTTGTTTCACTCTTGTGCAAGACCAAAATAAAACAGTTCCCTATTATTTTGTAACTTAAATGATCTCTGAGGATATTTTATCATCTTTCAGTTAAATCCTCCAAATTTAAAAGATATAAACTTCTTAGTAAATAACAAAAAAAAAAAATCTAAACTTTATTATTCTTTTTCTTCTTCCTTTTGGATGGTCAAACAGAATTTTAAGTTTATGCCAAGTATCAAACACCTCCTCAAGTTTTGTCTAATTATCATCTTGCTCCCAAAATTGATGTTTTCTAATAATCAGTAATCACTTACCTAAAATTTAAGATTATCAATCCGCCCAAAAATAATATTATTTTATCCCCAAAAACAATATTATTTTATCCTCCAACAATATTATTTTTAATTTAAGGAAAATTGATTATTAACAATTGAACCAATGAAGGGTAGAAAAGTAAATTAGCTACGAAAAAAGTAGAAACTTTTGAATAACAAACAAAGGTTAAGGTGGGAATCACTTGATCTTAGAGCTTTCTTTGACAACCAATGTATTGAAGCCTTAAAATAAATATTAACATGTACATAATTAAATTAACTTTAAAAGATATATCAAAAAATATACATATAATTAATTTATATATACTCAATATATTATAGACATCGGTATGTTTGGTGCGCATCGTATTGGATAGGTTAAGTATAATCGTATTGAACTGAATTGTATTATAATTAGTCTGTACAGTATTTGGTAAAAACCTGTATAATATAAACGGATTAAATTGATTATATATATTTTACTAAAATAGTTTATATTTAAAATGGGTTTTTTATAAAACTTATTTAAATTAATATTTAATTTATTTTTATATTTTTAAAACTAAAAAATTATTATTTTTAATTTGAGATAAAAGAAAAAATTAAGACCTATAATTTGATAATTAAAAATTCAGACAGATTAAGTTGATTGTTGAGTAAGGTTTAAACCCACACTCCTTAGTCGTACAATTTATTTACATAATCGTACTATTTTTATATTGTACGATACAGTCTGATTTCATAGCCAAACACATAATTATATATAAATTATACAGTTAGGATATTTAGTAAGGTGTAACAAACATGCAATTAATGTATGTACACTGTACACGTTATGTACAATTGAAATACTATTTTAGAATTAGTTCTATTATATAGATATTATATTTAGGCAGAGGCGGACTTATTCAGGGGTTGGGGGACTTGAGCCCTAACCATTTTTTTTATATAATATAAAATTACCATTTTACCCCTAACCTAATATAAGCTGACACCTCCCTTGCCACTTCTATTTTCTTCAGCTCGCGTTGCGTCTTTCATTCTGGAAATTCCATTGCTTTTAGCCGCCAGCCACTAGGTTTGAATCTGGCTTAGCCCAGGTGCCAGCCCACCAGCCCCACAAGCCACAACTCGTCAACTCTATCTCCACGCAGTGCGTGCGCCGAAGTAGCAAACTCCTCCAGCCTTCAACCGTTGTTCGTTCAACGCTTCCACTTCAAGCTCCAGCCATCAACTCACCACCACCCACCACCAGTAACACTGCAATAGCCACTCCAGTCAGGTTTCAAGTCAGCCACTAGCCGGAGCCACCGCCGGTAACTAATTTATGAAATATATTATTTTTTTCCCTGATTAATATGTTTAATTAATAATATTATTATATTAATAATGTGCATTTTATATATGGGCTGAATGTTGATTGGTTGAAATAATTTTTATTTAATTATATATTTACATGTTAATAACATATTGTGATACAACTGTTAGTGGTGGACTAATTTATAAAATTTTAAATTTAGAATTTTTATTATTATATTGTGTTAATAATTAATTAATTAGGTTAATAAATAAAAAATAATTGTAAGTGTAACTATAAATAATATAATGACATAAATTTAATATTTGAAAGAGTGAATTTTTTTTAATGTTTAAAGATCTATTTTAATGCACTTTGATAAACTAAAGATCAAACAATACTTCAATATTTGTAAATTTTTATTAGGTGATAAGTTATAATAGAATATGAACGTGAAACCTCAAAATTGACCAAAACTCTTCATTCGTTTCTTAAGAAAATGGAAACAAATTCAATAAAATCAAATGTGTCTATTGATTCGTCAAGTGTTGATGAAATTCATTGTTCTAAATCTCAAAGAAGTGAACTTGGAAGAAATGATACTACTTCTCTTCAAAGAGATCCAAGTTTACGTTGTCCAATTTGGTCATATCATGTTAATGAACAAGATAATATTTGAAGGAAATATATTAATATGGGATCATATCAACCCAAATTGGATTTGTATCTACCAACTTCTTATGGAAAGCAACAACGTCGATTTTAATATTCATGGTTCATAAAATTTCCTTGGCTTGAGTATTCACCAAAAAATGATAAAGTGTTTTGCTTTCCATGCTTTCTATTTTAGAGTAATTCTCCAACGCATCCAACATTTACTATTAAAGGATACAGAGATTGGAAGAGAATTAATGATAAAAGTAGATGTGCTCTTTTTACTCATGAAGGAGAGTCAAATTCATCACATAATGGTACTATGCAACAATGGCACGCCTTGAAAAATTTAGCAACACACGTTGACAAAATGATCCATAGAAAATCTTCAGAACAAATAATGCAAAATCGTTTGCGACTCAAGGCTTCAATAGAAAATGGTTAAGTGGCTTGCAAAGCAAGCATGTGCTTTTAAAGGTCATGATGAATCTAGCACATCATCTAACCATGGTAACTTTATTGAAATGGTAAAATTGTTTGGAATAATTGATGAAGATATTGCTAATATTACCTTAGATTGTGCTCCATCAAATGCAAAATATACTTCTCCAACAATTCAAAAAGAGGTATTAAATATTATTGCAAACAATGTTCGAAAGAAAATATGCCAAGAAGTTGGTAATGCAAAATTTTTCATTCTTATTGATGAGGCTGTTGATGAGTCTACTGAAGAGCAGAAGGCAATTATCTTAAGATTTGTTGATTGTGATGGCTTCATTCGAGAACACTTTTTTGATATCATTCATGTTCAAGAAACTACAACTTTAAATCTGAAGGATAAAATCTGTTTAGCTCTTTCTAAATATAATCTTTAAATTAAAGACATTCGGGGTCAAGAATATGATGGTGCTAGTAATATGCGTGGTGCATGGAATGAGTTGCAGGCTTTATTTATGAAAAATTCTCCATGTGCGTACTATGTTCATTGCTTTGCATATCATCTCCAATTAGCATTGGTTGCAGCATCTAAAGATTTCAATGATGTGTAAGAATTTTCAAAGTTAAGCATTATTGTAAATCTTGTTGTAGCTTCAGCCAAACATTGCTCAGAACTTTAAATGTGCAATAGACCTTGAATTGGCAGAGTTGTTAGACTGTGGAGAATTTGAGACTAAAAGTGGAGTTAATCAAATCGCACTTTACAATGACCTGGAGTTACAAGGTGGAGTTCTCATTTTACTTCTATGAATAGGTTAATTGAAATGTTTGGTGCAACATGTACTGGTTCTTGACAGCATTGCTAAAGATGGGTGTAATTATAATATAAGAGGAGAAGCTAAAGGGGCATTCAAAGCAATTAGATGTTTTGATTTTGTTTTCATTCTGCTTTTGATGAACAAGGTTATAGGAATTACTGACTTTTTATGTCAAGCATTGCAATCTGAATCTCAAGATATTTTGAATGCTACAATACTAGTCAAATCTACAAAAGAACTTTTAGAGAAACTAAGATCATGTGGTTAGGATGACTTTTTACAACTCGTGTTATCATTTTGTAAAAAACATGATATTAATACACCTGTTATAAGTGATATTTATTTGATGGCACACGTCGAGCATGCTTGAAAAAAATCATCTCACAGTGAATCATCATTATCAGTTTGATATATTCATTGTTGTAATTGATTTTCAATTACAGGAGATAAGTGAGAGATTTTCAAATAATGCAATGAAGCTTCTCAATCTTAGCTCTGCTTTAGATCCTATTCATCGTTTTAAGTCATTCAACATTGATCATATAAGCAATCTTGCTAATAAGATTTATTCTGAAGACTTCACTCAGAAAGAACTTGAAGATTTGAGAAGACAATTACTGCATTACGAGATTAATGTCGTCAACAATTCAAAATTTTAAGAAATTACATCTTTTTCAATTTTGTTATAAGAATTAGTTAAAGATGGAAGGTCAAATATATATTTCTTAATTGACAGATTAATATGTTTAATATTCTCATATTTGAATATTAGTTTTTGTCTCCCGTACAATTTACATATTCTTAATTTTTATGCTATTAATTATTATTTATACTATCTAATATTTCTAGAATCTATTTTTTTATTTCATATACTTTAATTTTTTTTTTTTACATATTTATTATAATTTACATTATTTAATTACTCTAATTTTCTTCGTCATTTTGCATGGATATTGAGTTATATTATTTAGTCTTATTACAATAAATTTACGTAATTTTGAATTTTTATTTAAGTTAAATAAAATACACATTTGACATGTAACTCTAATGATTTAATATTCAAAATATGATTTTTATTTTTATTTTTGCAACATCTATCGCAAAAATTTTAAATTATTTTGCAATAACTCCATTCAAGAAATTATCCATTTTTATTATTGTCATTCATACGATGTTAAAATCATATATTTTTAATATTAAATTTACTCGCAATGCCCTGACTACATTCTTGGCCATGTATGTGTCAATATTCACAGTGTGCATTCACGAGGTGTACATGAGTAGAATACGTACTATACCATAATAGCATCCAAGAGCTTGTGAGCATCAAATAGGTCTCCAATGTTGCAAAAGCCAAAAATAAGGTGTAAATGGAAAAAAAAAAAAAAATTCACTAATACCATACCCTTAACGTTTTAAAAATAGGCTCAAATACCTTCAACGTTTAATATATCTTCATACATACCCTTAAACATTAACAGAAGTTATATAAATTGTTAACTGAATAATAGTATTAAAGTAACTGACAGAAAGTTAGTTTTGTGTCAGTTTTATTTAATTAAAAATGATTTTTAATATTCATAATAGTTATAATATAACGATTTTACCAGTAATACGCCTGTTATACAATATAAATAGCTCTCAACCCTCATTTGCATTAAACTCATCCCCAACCCTCGTACATCCAGTATTCTAGTTTAATACAAAAAATAATAGCTTCCTTCTGCATCCAATTTTATACCAAAATAATAACTCTAAAGAGCAATTTTTATTTCTAAAAAAAAAAAAAGTACCACCTATTTTATACAATAAAAAATCCCCTATATATCAACTTTTGTACAAAATAGGTAACCCATGTTTTAAATTGTTTTAGGTAACATGAAGTTTTCGAATGAGAAGGTCTTGATTCTTATGCTACATTTTCTACTCTTAAGGTGTTATAAATGTAAGTCTTCTTCACACAATTGTACCACAATCATACTGTTAAAACTAGGGGTGTGAAACGGGCCGGCACGGCACGTCACGGCCAGTTAAACATTTGGTTCGTTGGCCCACCGGGCCGGCACGGCACGGCACGTTAGCCAAAATGAGTAGCACGGCACGGCCCATGGCCCATGGCCTATGGCCCTTAACGGGCTGGGCCGGGTCGGCATGGCACGACATGCGAAACCTTATTATTTTAAAAAAGTACCAATAAATAAATAATTTTTTTTACATTTAAATAAAATTGGACATAATCTAATGAATTTATAACAATCTATAAAATGAGAAGTTAAGAGTTCGACTCTCACTTTTAATTTTTTAAAGCATTATTAATAATTTTTAACTAAATAATTAAATAAATATATAATAAAAATGAAATAAAGGGGTCATGGGCCGTGCCGGCCCGTTAAGAACAGCCCAACAGGCCGAGCACGGCACGGCACATTAAGGCCCATAGGCCAAGAACTGAGGCACGGCACGGCCCATATAAGAGCCAAGGGCCAGCATGACACGTTAATTTGACGGGCTGGGCCGTGCCGGGCCGGTCTGTCTTTTTGGACACCTCTAGTTAAAACCCACAAGAACTAAAACCCAAATGGTTAATGTTTCTTATAAGTTCTACCATATTATCTTTTATCAATGTGAATTTTTTTTTACCTCTAATGTCCCATTGAAGTGTGAATTTTGAGCCTCATAATAGCATGTTCGTTTGTACATAAATGTATTTATTTTATGTACACTTTGTAAATTATATACGTGTACATTTATGTAATTTGGGATTATTTGATCATGTATATATTGTACACTTATTTAGGGCTTGAAAAGTGTCAATCTTTGTCTTTTATAAAGTATTACTTTTTATTTTTAATTTATTATATTATATTATTGAGTCACTTGTCTTTTTTTCTTGAAAGATCTATTTAATTTTTTTGTGAGAGGAGGCTCAAAAGTTTTAGCCCATTAATTGATTAAAGTTATAATATTATGTTAAAGTCCATAAGAATCATATGTTGCGTAATTCCTAATAAGTGATGGCATCCTCTTTCTTATAACCTCTACTATAATATTATTTTTTATGAAAGTGAATTTTTACATCAAACACACACTAATATAAGAAATATTTATGTTCCAATATATGGTGGCTTTCTTGATGAAAAATATGTGAAGAGTAACTGCAAATTGATCAGCTATTTAGTGGAACCTGATTAGTTATTAATATTAGAAAAATTATGAAAAATAACAACCCTAAAATTTATAATAACAAAACTAGCACCCCAATAACATTGAAGGGGTCTAAATTGTAACAATTTAATTTGAACGACGTTTAATTGAACGGACGTTAAAAAAAATAATGTAAAATTTATTTTTTTTAATTGTAAAAATATATTATTTGAGTTATTGTTGTTCTCCCTTAGTATTATAAGTAGTCATATTATTTGGATTTGGTATTGGTTTCAATCTAGGGCATAGTGATGGTTAGGTAATTCTAGTCTTGCACTGCAAGCTTCACTTTGTTGCACTTAATTGAGGTGTTAATTCAATGATTCATTTTTTGATTTTGAAATAATTCGTTTTAATTATTCTGTTAATTGGGATTAATCATTTTTTGTTGAGTAAGATATTCATGTGTTTGAGTTAAGCGTTGTGTTAGTCGGGTGTTCTACTCCTTTCGCGTCTTTCCTTCGTGTAATTATCAAAAAAAAAAAAAAAAAGATATTCAATACTCATGTCCTATTTTGGCCGAATCGTTTGCTTCGAAATTTTACTTGCATCACTCCGAGAATAAAAAAAAGGGTTAAACTAGTGTTTGTTTTACATGGAACTGATCTTATAAACTAGCTTATGGTCACTAGTTTTATCTTTTGGGAGTACATGAAAAAATTTCATGGCCTATAAGGACTAAATTTTCACATATCAAATATCATTATTCACATTCAAACTTCAAATGCAAAAAATGCCTTAAACTACAACAACTGGTGCTTAAATTTTCCATTTATTCAAATTCAAATAAACTATTAACTATAAACCTGAGATCTCATTTTTCTTGACTGCAGAGAATATCAGACATGTTTTGGATTGAGATCAGTACCATTCTCTAATTTCAAATAAATGTAAATATTTATGGTATATTAATTGTAGACAATTAATATATTACTTATATTATTATAAAATTTCTTATTATCACAAGATGATTTGACTTCTTTTTTTATATTCTTTTTTATCAAGATATTCACTATCTTTGAAATCACACTAATCCTCGGGACTTCATAGATCAGACGCAATTGTCCGCACATTAAAAAGAAGTAACGTCAATAGAGAGTTAAGTTCAACATACTTGACATCTGTTTTTGCTTAATTTAGACAAAAAAGAAACAAAATAAAGGACTTATTTGGTTAAATTATAAAATAAAAAAAAAAGACTTATAATATTTATGTTTCTTTCGTTTTAGGAAACGTGACTTCCCTTCTCACTGTTTATGATTTCCTGAATTAATGTGTTTGTGTTTGGGATAGAATGTCTTTCACTGATAATTGATGATTTGATGGTACTGTAGATTAGGGGTGGGCATTTTTCTTCAAAAACCGACGACCAACCAACCCGAACATGTATTTTTTTTTTGTTTTTGGAGGTTGGTTGGTCCTGTAGGTCCAGAATATTACAAAACCAACCTTGTCGGTTCGGTTGTAGGTCCTCCAAAAATAAAAACCGACAAAACCAAACCGACCTACATTTTTATATATTAGTATATTTTTTAAATATTATATAATAAATGTTATAATAAATAAATAAAATAAAGTATTAATTCATATTATACAAATATACAATGTAAAAGTCCTAAACAAATATTTAGCTTGTGAAATCATGATTTTAAATTTATGAGGGTGAGTAGTAGAGCATCAAACATGAAGTGTAAATATCATTACAATATAACACATAATATGAGCAAGGATAGTAGTTATTATAACCGATAATAACATATCTGAATGCTGTAACTTTAAAAAAAGTATTTGTAGGGGTAAAATATTGTTTGTATTTTTTATTATGATAATAATTTTTAAGTAAAATTATAGGTCCAAAACCACCATACCAACCTCCCTCAAACCGACATTGTAGATCGGCTTAAAAGTTGGTTTTTTAGGGATTATAAATCGGTTAAAGTTTTAGATTTTTTAAAACTGCCAAGATAAGGTCTGCTTATAAATGACTTAATAGCAGACCTATCGAACATACGCCTACCCCTACTGTAGATCTCACTGATTAGGCATATACACCAATTTATAACGTAGTGTAAAATATTGAACAAGCGAGAAAATGAAAACTAAATAAAAAAAAGGTTGGCCATGTCTAAGTTGGAGATCGATAATTCAAAAATTGTTGTTGTGGTTGATTTATACCTAAGAACTATCACAATCCTAAAATGTTTGAGAATATTCATGATTTTTATAAATTTTGTTATAACTTTATTTTTTAGAAAATAGTGTCATAGAGGTCCCTCAAATTAGGTCATTTGTGTCACTTGATCCCTTAGATTATAAGTAGTGTCAGTTGGTACATTAATTTTAAAAAATTGAGTCAATTAAAAACAAAATATATGATTTTAATAATTTTTTAATTAAATTGTTATTTTTTAAGAGGTCAATTTAAAACAAATTATATTATTTTTATATTTTTATATTAAAATATCAATTTAAAAAATAATATTTTAATTAAAAATTATTAAAATAATATAAATGGGTCAAATGATACCACTTATAATCTAGAAAAAAATAACACAAATAATATAAAATAAAGGTCTTTTATGACTAAGGTCCCTATTTTTTTGTCAATGTAAAATACTAGCTAGAAATTTTATATAATATTATACCATGTAGAGAGTAAATACATCCAAAAAGAGAGAGATTCAAATACATAACTAACCCACATGTAATGTTAGATTTTTTTCATTTTCTCATTCCTACTTGGATTCACCTTAGTGTCTTTTTCTTTTCAAAGTAGTCGGCTGTATTGAAATAATTCTCACATTACCTCTAAAATCTCCTCTTCTTCTTCTTCTTCTTTCCTTTTTTTTTTTTTATTTTTTTATTATGCCGTCTTCTTCTTTTTCCCTAACTCTGATACCATTATTATGTCAAAATTCATGCATACTTTAAAGATATGTTAGAGATAGAGATAGAAGATACTATAATAGAATTTATAACAATCATAAGTCCTTCCATTAGGAATGGCAAAAAGATCCACTAGATCAGAACTTTATGAATATCTATTTCGTATGATTTGCTTCAGATAGGATTGGATCGGATCCAATCAGATTGAATTCGGACAGATTGATCGTAAATCGAATCAATTCAGATCAATCCAAAACTAAATCATTTTAAAATTTTAATTTTAGAACTAAAAAAGGGACACATTCTACAAATGCAATCCAAATTTTTACAACTATTTATTTAGAAAAATTTATAGTATTATCCTTTTATAATTTTTCAAAAATGTCACAAACACACTTAATTTTTTTTTAAAATGTTAAAGATACACTTCAACTTTAACACGTGCTCGATATAATGATTATTTAATGTTATTTTCGTAATATATTTAAAGTTGAAGGGTATAAAACATAAAATTTTGTTATCTCTAATTTTTAACATTAAATAATAAATTACATTAAACTAATAAAATAAAAATGATCCTTTTTATTTTCTTCTAATAAAATAAATATATAAAAATAAAAATAAAAAGACACATAAATAAAATTATATATATACGTGCTTACAAATTAGGAAAATAAAATTTAAATACATACAATAAATAATTTTTTATTTGTTATCCCAAATGATGTAGTAAAGTTGTTAACTTTTAATTTTTTTTTTATTTCCTAAAAATAAATAAAGCCATATTTTAATTAAATTTAATCATATAGGGCTCTATATGTAATGATAAAGAAATAATAGAATTTTAATACCTACAGTAGAGTAGAATTAATGATAAAATTAAAAAAATTGAATTAATTTATAAAAATTTATAAATTATAAAAAAATTATAAAAAATTAATTTTAATTGATTACTTGACTTGAGTCAATTATTCAATTATTATAAACATGTTGTTTATTTGTAGAACAATAAGTAACATTTTTAATTATTTGAATGGTACTTAATTTTTTTCAATTATATTAACTAAATCGAAAAGTAAAATTTTAATTTGTCACAAGTCAAGAAATTTAATAATCAATAATATAAGATTAACACCGTTATACAGAGTTAAAAAGGATATAGGAAGAACCAATTATATTTAGGAAAAGACAAATTTTGCAGGCATAAATATGACAACAAAAGACAAATTTTGCAGGCATAAATATGACATAGGTCATTCTAGATGAAATTCTACATATTATTATAGTTCTTTAAATTCACTGGATGTAGCATGGTCAAGGACTCAAGGTAGTCAAACGTTGTTGTTTACCTTGATATACATGAATGACTAGAAAAGTAATATATGGTCCCCCAAAATTACTTTACGTTGAGCTCAAAGACCATTCCACCTATTTTATGTAACCACAAAATAAATAACAAAAATATTATTTATCAATTTGATACTTTGCATGGTTTTTATTAATAATTAATTACATAATTATTTCAATATCACACATTTTAATTTTATATACAATTCAATATCAATACATTTATATATAAAATAATTTAATACTATAATATTGCTCTCGCTATAGATTCTCCAATTGTGTAAACTACGATGGAAAAGCTTTTGAATATATATTACAAATTTTTGAAGGATAATGGCCTTAAATATGGAATTAAATTTTTAAAAGCATTCTCTAATTTCAAATAAATGTAAATATTTATGGTATATTAATTATATTAATTGTAGACGATTAATATATTACTTATATTATTATAAAATTTCTTATTATCACACGATGATTTAACTTCTTTTTTTATATTCTTTTTTATCAAGATATTCACTATCTTTGAAATCACACTAATCCACGGGACTTCATATATCAGACGCAATTGTCCGCAGTCAGCACATTAAAAAGAAGTAACATCAATAGAGAGTTAAGTTCAACATACGTATCTGTTTTTGCTTAATTTAGAAAAAAAAAAAAAAAAAAAAAAAGGAAACAAGATAAAGGACCTATTTGGTTAAATTAAAAAAAAAAAAGACTTATAATATTGGGAAAATAACACCTCTCAAAACTTGTAATAACAAAACTAGCACACTTTGTGTTTAAATTTATATTTTAACAATTAAAAAAATGATTAATATGTCATTTTTTTTTTTAACACTCATTCAATTTTAATTGAATGACGACAATTTAGATTCATTTAATATTGAACGTTCAATATTAGTGAATTGCTAGTTTTGTTATTATAAATTTTAGGAATATTATTTTTGATAATTTCTCTATAATATTTATGTTTCTTACGTTTTTGGAATCGTGACTTCCCTTCTCACTATTTATGATTTCCTGAATTAATGTGTTTGTGTTTGGGATAAAATGTTTTTCATTGATAATTGATGGTACTGTAGATCTCACTGATTAGGCATACACACCAATTTATAACGTAGTGTAAAATATTGAACAAGCGAGAAAATGAAAAGAAAAGTAAAAAAAAAAAGGTTGGCCATGTCTAAGTTGGAGATCGATAATTCAAGTATTGTTGTTGTGGTTGATTTATACGTAAGAACTGTCACAATCCTAAAATGTTTGAGAATACTCGTGATTTTTATAAATTTTATTATAACATTATCTTTTAGAAAATAGTATCATAGAGATAGAGGTATTTTAGATTAGTTCATTTGTGTTATTTGGTTCCTTAGATTATAAGTAGTGTCATTTGGTCCATTAATTTTAGAAAAATAGGTCTATTAAAGGCAAAATATATGATTTTAATAATTTTTTAATTAAATTGTTATTTTTTAAGAGGTCAATTTAGAACAAATTATATTATTTTAATATTTTTTATATTAAAATATTAATTTAATAAATAATATTTAATTAAAAATCATTAAAATAATATGTTTTGTCCTTATTTGGTTTTTTTTTTCTTTTCTAAAATTAAGAGTTCAAATGATATCACTTATAATCTAGGACCAAATAACACAAATAATATAATTTAAGAGATTTCTATGACTTAAGTCCCTATTTTTTATCAATGTGAAATACTAGCTCGAAATTTTTATATAATATTATACTATGTAGAGAGTAAATACATCAAAAATAGATAGATTCAAACACATAGCTAACCCACAAGTATGTTAGATTTTCTTCATTTTCTCATTCTGGATTCACCTTAGTGTCTTTTTTTTTTAATCTTCTTCTTCTTTTTCCTTAACTCTGATACTATTATTATGTCAAAGTTTATGCATATTTTGAGGACATGTTAGAGATAGAAATAGAAGAGAATACTATAGTGGAATTTATAACAATTATAAGTCCTTCCATTAGGAATGGCAAAAAGATCTACAAGATCATAATTTATGGATATCTATTTCGTATGATTTGCTCCAGATTAGATCAATTTAGATTGAATTCGGACAAATTGATCGTAAATTGGATCAATTTAGATTAATTTAAAACTAAATCTTTTCAAAATTTTAATTTTAGAACTAAAAAAGGCAGATATTCTAAAAATGCATTCCAAACTTTTACAACTATTTATTTAGAAAAATTTATAGTAGTATCCTTTTATAATTTTTCAAAAATGTCACAAATACACTTAATTTTTTTTAAAATGTTAAAGATACACTTCAACTTTAATAGGTGGTCAATATAATGATTATTTAATGTCATTTTCGTAATATATTTAAAGTTTAAGGGTATAAAATATAAAATTTTGTTATCTCTAATTTTTAATATTAAATAATAAATTAAATTTAACTAATAAAATAAAAATGATCCTTTTTATTTTCTTCTGATAAAATAAATATATAAAAATAAAAATAAAAAGGCATATAAATAAAATTATATATATACGTGCTTACAAATTAGAAAAATAAAATTAAAATACATACAATAAATAATTTTTTATTGTTATCCCAAATGATGTAGTAAAGTTGTTAACTTTTAATTTTTTTTATTTCTTAAAAATAGATAAAATCATATTTTAATTAAATTTAATCACATAGGGCTTCGTATGTAATGATAAAGAAATAATAGAATTTTAATACCTACAATAGAATTAATGATAAAATTAAAAAAAATTGAACTAATTTATAAAAATTTATAAATTTTAAAAAAATTATAAGAAATTAATGTTTATTGATTATTTGACTTTAATAAATTATCCAATTATTATAAACATGTTGTTGATTTGTAAAATAATAAGTAATATTTTTAATTATTTGAATGATACTTAATTTTTTTAATTATATTAACTAAATTAAAAAATAAAATTTTAATTTTTCACAAGTTGACAAGAAATTTAAAAATCAATAATATAAGATTAACACCGTTATACAGGATATAGGATCTAATAATTCACCGAGAATAAGGAAGAATCTAGATCATAATAAGAACCAATTATATTTAGGAAAAAGGGCATTTTTTTTTTTTTGCGCACATTGTTATTGTAAAGAGGCTAAAAAGTTAAAGTTTAGTTAAATATAAATAATAAAATATTATTATTTGATATATTTGATTAATAAGCAATTAAGACTAAAGTGAATGAGAGGACGTCAAGATAAATAGTATCAACTTTTTCAGCAGTGGAATTAACTAGGAGTTTACCTTAACCACATATTACGGAAAGTAATTAGTCTATCTTTCTTAAAAGTCACACACGTCGTATTCAGTATTTTGGGAGTAGTTGAAAAAATTTCACGGCCTATAAGGACTGAATTTTCACGTGTCACATATCATTATTCACATTCAAACTTCAAATGTCAAAAATGGCTTAAACTAAAGAAACTAGTGCTTAAATTTTCCATTTATTCAAATTCAAATAAACTATTAACTATAAACCTGAGAGCTCATTTTCCTTGACTGCAGAGAACATCATACATGTTTTGGATTGAGATCAGTACCATTCTTGCTGCAGCATTTGTTGTACTTATTTTTGTTCTTCAAACTAGGCTATGGAAAAGGACAAGGAAAAGGAAAAGTAAGAATAAGCAGAGGTTACCTCCTGACAGAGGCGGAGCATAATAGGAGCTGCATCTCCGGCCAACATTTTTATAAAAATAATTAATTGCATGTATACTTTTAGTATTAATTAAATATTTTATTTGTAATAATATAATGTGTCTAATTTTTGAATATGTAGCTTGATGTATGCATCAATTATCATAGTGTAATGAAAATCATTTTTCAATAACCAATCATCTAATCCAAGGATTATCTAAATTAATCTCTCAATAGATGAAAACATACATTTTGCATAATCAACTTAATAACATAATAATTCTCCAGTTGTCCCCAAAAAAAAAAAAATTATTTGAATGACATAACTATTTTGACTTTAATCCCTTGTGAATAAAATAATTCCTATATATAGCACTAATTAATTAAACGTGGCTTTAACACTTCCATATATCAGTTTAACATTTGAGCACTTGAGAGCTCCTTTCCACAACTGCGTAGAATATCAGACATGTTTTGGATTGAGATCAGTACCATTCTTGCTGCATTACTTGTTGTATTTGTTTTTGTTCAACAAACAAGGCAATGGAAAAGCAAGAATAAGAAGAGGTTACCTCCTGGTCCAACAGGGTTCCCAATTTTTGGATGCCTCCACATGTTAGGTAAATTCCCTCACAAAGACCTTCATGTACTAGCCCAAAAATATGGTCCTATCATGCACTTGCGCTTAGGTCTCATTCCTAACATCATTGTTTCATCTGCTCAAGCCGCCGAGCTATTCCTTAAGACCAATGACCATGTTTTTGCAAGCAGGCCACCACATCTAGCAGCAAAGCACATTGGTTATGATCAAAAAATCGTGTCATTTAGCCAATATGGTCCTTATTGGCGTAATATGCGTAAGATGTGTACTCTCGAGCTACTTAGCAACTTGAAAATCAATTCCTTCAAAGCTATGAGGAATGAAGAGGTTAGCCTTTTGATAAAGTCCATTGAAGAAGGTACAATTGTCGGTAATGTCAAGTCTGTTGATCTGAGTGAGAAGGTTGCATCCCTTACTACAAACATGAGTTACCTAATGGTATTTGGGAAGAAATACATAAAAAGTGAATTTGATGATAAAGCGTTTAAGAGTATTGTTCTTGAGAATCAGAAATTATTTGGTTCTTTTAACTTGGCTGATTATATTCCTATTATTGCTCCACTTGACCTTCAAGGCTTGACAAAACGAATGAAGGCTGTTTCAAAGGTCTATGACAGCTTGCTTGAGAAGGTTATTGATGAGCATCTTAGATCCAAAGATGAAAAGAAAACCAAGGACTTTGTTGATGTCTTGTTGAGCATCATGGGATCCCAAGAATCTGAATACCATATTGAACGGTCTAATATCAAAGCCATATTATTGGTACTTCTTTTACACTTATTGCATACTATTTATTTTGTATATGTTGTATTCATTCATCAAAGTTTTTAATAACTATTTGGTTTTTTTAATCCATTTCCTGCTATATAAGTTATTATTGGTTTGTGCAACTATCAAAAGTGATTTCAGTAAGAAGAAACACTTTCAAGAAGCACCAAATGTGTTTTAGGAGCCTATAAAACAATTTTGACAAATTCTTATGTTTGGTTCATCAACACTTTTTGTTGCGAGTGATCTCAAATGCAAAATCAATAAGACCCTACTTCGGTTTCCATTAATTTCTGCATATAATCTCCCTTTCTGCAAGACATGTTTTTTGAGCCTTAAAAGCGCTTCTTACAAATTTTCTGTTTGGTCCTGAACTACTTTTTCTTCTTCTAACAAAAGCACTTTATAGGCTTTAGAAACAAAAACAAACATACCAAATGTCCATTTTTTATTGTGGGAAATACTTTTGCAAAATCTCAAAGCATAAAAAAAACGACTTTATCTACTCTTGGCTTCTATTTTACTTAAACTGAATTTTTGCACATAATTTTCCATGCTGCAGGACTTGTGTTGTGCCCAAGATCAGATAATAATGCGGAAGCGATAAAATAATAATGATAAGCACCCACAAAATATAAAGAAAAATAATCAACACAAAGGACACAAAGATTTAAGTGGTTCGGTAGTCAATGCGACTACCTAATCCACTGCTGAGGCCGGCACCGAAATATTCCACTATACTTGTCAAAGAGGAGTACAATAAGATTTGCCAACAGTTAATTGGCCAAATCACTCAAATATCCAAATACCCAATTACACCCAAATTAATCTCTCTCACAAAAACAATAAATAAATCTGTCTTGCCAATTTAGCAACAACAGATAAATTAAAGAGAAACAGTAACTATAAATTTGTTACCAAATAAATAGAGAGAGAAAACTTATATTCTTAATTGGATTTATCAAATGGATCTTCTCTTGACTGTCTTTATGTTTGCTGCCTCAAAACTGTCGCTGGAGATTGCATCTGCGTCGCAGGTTGCCGCTTGAGTTCTGCCTCTGCCGCTGGAGCTTTTTTCTTTTTTTTTTCTATTCGGCTGGGATTGAGTATCTGCCGCTTCTCTTGTTAATATATATATCTTCACATTGTCGCTGATGGAATATATATTATAACCTAATGGGCTTTGATAAAGCCCAAGCCCAAGTCCAATATTTTGGTACATTAATTCAACAATCTCCACCTTGGACCAAAAAACTCGTACCAAGTATTCAAACATCAAGCCTCCACTGTCACCATCTCAAGGTACCTATTGATAGGCACCAAAACAGCATTCTATTTATGGGTAGGAATGCTCCACCCTCTTCAAGGTTCTCAACAAGAACTAATATGGATCAAGTCCAAGCAATGCTCAAACTTATCCCTTGGCACTGACTTTGTCAACATATCAGCTGCATTCTCTTTTGTATGAACTTTTGACAGCTTGATCAACCCTTGATTCATCCATTCTCTAATCTTGTGATACCTCACACTAATGTGTTTAGTCCTCGCATGAAAAACTTGATTCTTAGCTAAATGAATAGCACTCTGACTGTCACATAGGAGAGGTACACTCTCTTGTTTGAAACCAAGTTGTTCCAACAAACCCATAAGCCATATGCCTTCTTTTGCTGCCTCAGTCATAGCCATATATTCGGCCTCTGTCGTAGACAAAGCAACTGTATCCTGCAAATTTGACTTCCAACTTATACAGCCACCACCAAAAGTAAAGACATAACCTGTCATCGACCTTCTGGTATCAAGATCACCAGCATAGTCAGAATCCACATAACCCATGGCAACATTAGAAGCACCATTTTTATCAAACATGATGCCACAATCACGTGTGCCTGCCAAATATCTGAAAATCCATTTAACAGCATTCCAATGCTCTTTACCTGGATTTGCCATGTATCTACTCACAACACTTACTGCTTGAGAGATATCAGGTCTAGTGCAAATCATCAAATACATTAGACATCCAACTGCACTGGCATAAGGCACCTGAGCCATGTACTCTACCTCATCCTTTGTACTAGGACATAAACTCGTGGACAATCTGAAATGTGCTGCAATGGGTGTGCTCACAGGCTTAGCATTCATCATGCTAAACTTATGCAGGATCTTCTCCATGTAACCTTTTTGGGACAACCAAAGTTTTCCAGCTTTCCTGTCACGACTGATCTCAATTCCAAGGATCTTTTTAGCAACACCAAGATCCTTCATCTCAAATTCACTCTTAAGTAAATTCTTTAAATCATTGATCTTTTCCTTACTTTGAGCAGCAATCAACATATCATCAACATATAAAGTAAGTAATACCAATGTTCTATCATCACAGATCTTAAAGTAAACACAGCAATCATACTCACAACGACAATAACCATGAGAAACAATGAAGGAATCAAACCGTTTATACCATTGGCGAGGTGATTGCTTCAGCCCATATAATGACTTTTGCAGTCTGCAGACATAGTCTTCTTTACCGGATTCAATGAACCCCTCTGGCTGTTGCATGTAAATTTCCTCATCCAAATCTCCATGGAGAAAGGCAGTTTTGACATCTAACTGCTCCAATTCTAGGTCATATAAATTGACCATGGCAAGAACAACTCTGATGGAAGTGTGCTTCACAACCGGTGAAAATATCTCATTATAATCAACTCCTTCTTTCTGTGAGTATCCTTTTGCTACCAATCGACTCTTATACTGCTTCAGTTCTTTTATTCGATAAACCCATTTGCAACCAATAGCTTTCTTTCCCTTAGGCAGTGGAACCAACTCCCAAGTCTTGTTCTTGTGTAATGACTTCATTTCTTCATTCATTGAAGCCTTCCAATTCTCACTGTCTTTTCTGCTCATAGCATCTTGGAAAGAATTAGGGTCATCACTACCAGTGAACAAAGCAAATGAAACTGTGTCGTCTTCAAACCCAAGTCTCTGTGGTGCCCTACGAATGCGTGGCTCTCTATGAGTAGCAATACTATACTGGTCTGATTGCTGCTCTTCATCCTGAGCCTGTGGTTGCTCTTGATCCTGGACCTGTGGTTGCTGCTGAACATCTCTAATGACCGGTTGATAAACCTTGTCCTGTGAGTTTTTAAATGCAAACTCCACCTCCTTTGGAGCTTTATCCTTCTCACCAGAACTTTCTGATATAGGCTCTACCGTCACACTTTTCAGCATAGACTTCTCATCAAAAATCACATCTCTGCTAATAACCAACTTCTTAGCTTCTGGATCAAACAACCTGTAACCTTTGACACCTTTCTGGTAGCCAAGAAAAATGCACTTCTTGGATCTGGCATCTAACTTTGATCTCTCGTCACTCTGTATATGAACAAAAGCAGGACAACCAAAAACTTTTAGTATAGAATAATCAACAGGTTTAGAGTACCATACCTCTTCAGGAATTTTGAAATCGATGGAAGAATGAGGACTTCGATTAATAAGGAAAACAGCAGTGCTCACAGTTTCTGCCCAAAAATTCTTTGGCAAACCTGCTTGCAATCTCATACACCTTGCTCTCTCTGCAATGGTTCTGTTCATCCTCTCAGCAACTCCATTTTGCTGAGGAGTCTTCCTCACTGTATAATGTCGAATAATACCAGCTTGCTTGCAGAACTCTCTGAATGCCTTGTGCTTGTACTCTGTACCGTTATCAGTTCTCAAAATCTTTATCTTTTTGCCGGACTGGTTCTCTACCTCTGCCTTCCATTCCTTAAAGATATCAAATACCTGAGTTTTACTTCTCATAAAATAGACCCAAACCTTTCTGGAATAGTCATCGATGAAAGTAACATAATAGTAAGCTCCACTTTGAGAAGCAATAGTCACGGGTCCCCAAACATCAGAATGGACATAGTCCAAAATACCAGAACAAGAGTGAGTCGCTGTCTTAAAACTAACTCTTTTCTGCTTACCATAAATACAATGTTCACATAAATCAAGCTTGCAGGTCTTCACACCTTTCAGCAAGTTCCTCTTATGGAGTTCCAACATATTCTTCTCACCCAAGTGTCCAAGCCTCATATGCCAAAGCATAGTATCATCAAAAGTAGGATCTTCAGAAATTAAAGCAGCTCCACCTACAACAGTATTTCCAATCATCTTGTAGAGATTGCCAAATTTCTTACCCTTAATTACTATTAAAGCTCCTTTAGACACCTTGAGCACTCCATCTTTTGCAGAATACGAATAGCCCATCTCATCTAACCCACCAAGAGAAACCAGATTCTTTTTCAGATCAGGGATATGTCGTACACCTGTTAAGGTTCTCACAACACCATCAAACATCCTAACCTTTATGGTTCCTATTCCAACAACTTCACATTTTGCATTGTTGCCCATATACACACAATTACCACTCTTGGGAGTATAAGTATCAAACCAATTTCTATGTGGGCACATATGATAGGAACAACCAGAATCAAGAATCCATGAATTTGCAAGGGAATCAATACCTGATGAGACAGATAGCAAATCATCATCTTTGTCTTCACTTTTATCTTCTGCAACACTAGCTGAATTAGTGGGTTGTGTTTGGTTCTTTCTATCCTCCAGTTCCTTGGCTAAAATTCTGCAATATTTTCGAATGTGACCCTTTTTGTGACAATAATGACACTCCATGTCTCTATTAAACTGTCTAGGTCTTGAGCTTGATCTTCCTCTACCTTTATCATAATTTCTGTCTTTAGACTTGCTTCTTCCACGCCTGTAGCTGTGATTGTTACTATCTTTCTTAGTAACGACGAGACCATCTGCTTGTGATTGCTCACCATCAACTTTCTTCTTCTTGTGGTAAGACAACAAAGCTTCCTTCACACTCTTGAAAACAATGGTCTCTTTTCCATATAATAAGGTGGTAATCAAATGATCATAAGATAATGGCAGAGAACACAATAACAACATACTTTTATCTTCATCATCAAATGTTACCCCTAACTGAGCAAGTTCAGAAATTAACCTATTGAAGGTATTCATGTGTGTCAATAAGTTTGTATTCTCAGACATACGAAGAGTGTACAACTCTTTCTTCAAAAATAATTTATTTGTCATATTTTTGGCCATATAAAGCTGCTCTAAAGTTTTCCATAAATCATAAGCAGTTTTCTGATCAAAAACATTATGAACTACCTCATCTGAGAGTCCCTGACGAATTGCACTTGCTGCCTTTTGATCAAGCTCATCCCATACTTCATCTTTCATATCAGCGGGCTTTTTATCTTTGCCTTGTAATGGCTTTGCAACTCCCTGTTGAATCAAAACATCTTTCATACGCATTTGCCATAGCGAGAAATCATTATCTCCATTAAATCTTTCAACCTTTGTGGATGACTCTGTGCTCGTCATCTTTAACCAAGCTCTGATACCACTTGTTGTGCCCAAGATCAGATAATAATGCGGAAGCGATAAAATAATAATGATAAGCACCCACAAAATATAAAGAAAAATAATCAACACAAAGGACACAAAGATTTAAGTGGTTCGGTAGTCAATGCGACTACCTAATCCACTGCTGAGGCCGGCACCGAAATATTCCACTATACTTGTCAAAGAGGAGTACAATAAGATTTGCCAACAGTTAATTGGCCAAATCACTCAAATATCCAAATACCCAATTACACCCAAATTAATCTCTCTCACAAAAACAATAAATAAATCTGTCTTGCCAATTTAGCAACAACAGATAAATTAAAGAGAAACAGTAACTATAAATTTGTTACCAAATAAATAGAGAGAGAAAACTTATATTCTTAATTGGATTTATCAAATGGATCTTCTCTTGACTGTCTTTATGTTTGCTGCCTCAAAACTGTCGCTGGAGATTGCATCTGCGTCGCAGGTTGCCGCTTGAGTTCTGCCTCTGCCGCTGGAGCTTTTTTCTTTTTTTTTTCTATTCGGCTGGGATTGAGTATCTGCCGCTTCTCTTGTTAATATATATATCTTCACATTGTCGCTGATGGAATATATATTATAACCTAATGGGCTTTGATAAAGCCCAAGCCCAAGTCCAATATTTTGGTACATTAATTCAACAACTTGCTTATAGCCTCAATGGAGACGTCATCAACAACAATTGAATGGATACTTTCAGAACTCATCAAACATCCAAAGGTAATGAAGAAAGTGCAAAAAGAGTTAGAACATGTAGTGGGAATGGAAAGAATGGTGGATGAATCAGACTTAAAAAGCTTGGCATATTTAGACATGGTAGTTAAAGAAACCTTGAGGTTACATACAATAGTACCACTTTTACTCCCTCATGCAGCCATAGAAGATTGCACAATTAATGGCTACCACATACCACAAGGCTCACGCGTACTTATAAACGCATGGGCAATCGGAAGAGACCCAAGTGTTTGGACTGACGTAGAGAAGTTCTATCCTGAAAGATTTGTGGGAAATAACATAGATGTTAAAGGACATGATTTTCAGCTCATTCCTTTTGGTTCTGGGAGGAGGGTTTGTCCAGGACTGCAACTAGGCCTGATTGTAATAAAGCTAGTAGTGGCACAACTTGTGCATTGCTTTGATTGGGAACTTCCTAATGGGATGTTGCCTAATGAGTTGGACATGACTGAAGTGTTTGGTTTAACAACTCCAAAGGCCAAACATCTCTTGGCTGTTCCTACCTATCGCCTTCACAAGAAAATTGTAGTGTCTATGTAATTTAAAATTTAATTGTTCAATTGGGCCTTAGAATTGCAGTATATAGCATGTAGGTTTTAAACGTTAATCTCCAAGGGCATCTTGAGATTCATTTACATATTGTAGCCCATAAGGTTGGAACAGTTGGCTCTTGTTATGTTCAAGAGAAGAAGGTTCCAACTCCAAGTGATTAAGAATTGAATAAATAAAGTATTAAATAATCATTTATCTCAAAGAAGTGGAGCCAAACCCCTCACAATTATATCGGTTGGCCTAAAATAACATGTTACTTGTACATATACATAAAACTATTTAATTGTTTAACAAAATTGAATCAAATCAGACTGTACAGTTATGGTGGCTACAACATATAAACGGATCTAGTACGATTTTGAATTTTTTTTTTATTATAATCAGATCGGTCAAGACCATGAAGACCCTTAATTGAAATAGATAAGAAATAAGATTATGCATATGTTTTGCAGCCTATTTAACAGAGAAAATTAATAAAAAAAATATAACAAAATTCAACTCCTAAAATAACTAACACTTGATCCTCAATGTTACCATTTATTTGAAATCAGTCATCTCATGCATGAAACAACTGAACCATCTAGTAGATAGTTCATGAATATATTGAGTCACAATCAAAACATAACACATTTGACAACATGTGTTTCTACCCATATATAAACCAGTTCATCTTCATTTTCCACTTGACATTTATTATAATATAACTTCTCTCTCTCTCTCTCTCTCCATATAGATCTCTTTTTTATATATACTATTTTGAACCTTATTCTATAATCATTTGCTAAGATCAATGAAACCCTTTTCTACATTTATATTACTCTTCATGATCTTTTTCCTCTCTTTAATTAATCAAGGTAAAACAGTTTTCTCACTTAACAATTTTGTTGTTGTTGCATAAACAGAAAGTAATACTGATTCCAGTGTCATACTAATTTGAAACAGGTGAAACCCACAATTTATGCAAGGGGGAGATGATTACTAAGCCACCATTTTTCTGCAATCAACTGGAGTGCCACCAAATGTGTAGAAATTTGCATCCTAGTATAAAAGGTTTCGGAAATTGCAGAGATGAAGTTTGTGAATGCATTTATTTTTGCAACAGAAATCGTCATTATTTGAGAGACTCTAAGGCAGATCATAAATTACCATTTGAAATGCCAACTTCTAATTCTTCTTCTTCCTCATCGTCTAGGATTGTTAAGCCTTAAAGTTTGCTATAGACAACTCAAATCATTGGCTAGGCCTCATCAATAAATTATCATGTTAAATTTACCATAACTTAGATGTTGTTTGATTTAGTCTTCTTTTAATTTTTTTTTTTTTTTGGTTTCTGTTTTCGTTGTAATAAGGTTTTCGTTGACTGTTCATGAAGGGCAAGAACCAAATTGTTGTTTTGCTAGCATTTTGAGTTTGTGCTTGTTTCACTCTTGTGCAAGACCAAAATAAAACAGTTCCCTATTATTTTGTAACTTAAATAATCTCTGAGGATATTTTATCATCTTTCAGTTAAATCCTCCAAATTTAAAAGATATAAACTTCTTAGTAAATACCAAAAAAAATCTAAACTTTATCCCTTTATTGTTCTTTTTCTTCTTCCTTTTGGATAGTCAAACAGAATTTTTAGTTCAAGGGAAACTGGTGATTAACAACTGAACCAATGAAGGGTAGGAAAGTAAATTAGCTAAGCAAAAAAGTAGAAACTTTTGAATAACAAAGGTTAAGGTGGAATCACTTGATCTTAGAGTTTGACTGCCAATGTTTTGAAGCCTTAAAATAAAATATTAGCTTGTATATAATTGAATTAATCTCAAAATATATGTTAACATATACAAAAAAAATACATATATGTAATTTATGTAAACTCAGTATATTATAGATATCGGCATATTTGATACATCGTATTGGATAGATTAAGTATAATCGTATTAAACTGAATTGTATTATAATTAGTTTGTACAGTGTTTGGTAAAAAACTGTATAATATAGACGGATTAAATTGATTATATATATCTTACTAAAATAATTTATATTTAAAATGATTTTTTATTATAAAACTTATTTAAATTAATATTTAATTTATTTTTATATTTTAAAAATAAAAAATTATTATTTTTAATTTGAGATAAAAGAGAAAGTTAAGACATATAATTTTATAATTAAAATTTCGGACAGATTAAGTTAATTGTTTAGTAAGGTTTAGACCCACACTCCTTAGTCGTATAATTTTTTTACATAATCGTACTATTTTTATATTGTACGATACGGTTTAATTTCATAGCCAAATGCATAATTGTATATAAATTATATAGTTAGGATATTTAGTAAGGTGTAACAAACATGCCAATAATTTATGTACACTGTACACGTTATGTACAACTGAAATACTATTTTAGAATTAATTCAATTATATAAATATTGTATTTAGGTAGAGGCGAACTTATTCAGGGGTTAGGGGGCTTGAACCCCGACCATTTGTTTTTAATCATATAAAATTACCATTTTACCCCTAACCTAATATAACTTGACCCCTCCCTTGCCACTTCCATTTTCTCCAACTTGCGTTGTGTCTTCCATTCTCGAAATTCCATCGCATTTAGCCGCCAGCCTCCAAGTTTGAGTTTCGCTTAGCCCAGTCGCCAGTCTCCAGCCGCTTTCTGGTGCCCAGGCCGTCAGCCCCACAGGCCACAGCTTGTCAGCTTCACCTTCATGCGATGCGTGTGCTGAAGCAGCAAGCTCCTCCAGCCTTCAACTGTTGTCCGTTCAATGCCTCCACTTCAGGCTCCAGCCATCAACTCGCCACCGCCTACCACCAGCAACACTGCAACAGCCACTAGCCGGAGCCACCGCCGGTAACTAATTTATGAAATATATTATTTTTTCTCCTAATTAATATGCTTAATTAATAATATTATTGTGTTAATAATGTGCATTTTATATATGGGCTGAATGTTGATTGGCTGAAATAATTTTTATTTAATTATATATTTACATGTTCATAACATATTGTGATACAATTGTTAGTGTTGGACTGATTTATAAACTTTTAAATTTAGAATTTTTGTTATTATATTGTGTTAATAATCAATTACTTAGGTTAATAAAATAAAAAATAAGTGTAAGTATAACTATAAATAATATAATGACATAAATTTAATATTTGAAAAAGCGAATTTTTTTTAATGTTTAGAGATCTATTTTAATGCACTTTAATAAACTAAAGATTAAACAATACTTCAATATTTGTAAATTTTTATTAGGTGATAAGTTATAATAGAATATGAATGTGAAACCTCAAAGTCAACCAAAACTCTTCATTCATTTTTTAAGAAAATGGAAACAAATTCAACAAAATCAAGTGTGTCTATTGATTCTCCAAGTGTTGATGAAACTCATTGTTCTAAATCTCAAAGAAGTGAACTTGGAAGAAATGATACTACTTCTCTTCAACGAAATCCAAGTTTACGTTGTCCAATTTAGTCATATCATGTTAATGAACAAGATGATATTCGAAGAAAATATATTAACATGGGACCATATCAACCCAAATTAGATTTGTATCCTCTAACTTCTTATGGAAAGCAACTACGTCAATTTCAATATTCATGGTTCATAAAATTTCCGTGGCTTGAGTACTCTCCAGAAAATGATAAAGTGTTTTTCTTTCCATGCTTTCTTTTTTAGAGTAATCTTCCAAAGCATTTAACATTTACTATTAAAGGATACCCAAATTAGATTTGTATCCGCCAACTTCTTATTGAAAGAGAATTAATAATAAAAGTAGATGTGGTCTTTTTACTCATGAAGGGGAGCCAAATTTATCACAAAATGGTGCTATGCAACAATGCAATGCTTTGAAAAATCCAGCAACACACATTAACAAAATGATCCATAAAAAATCTTCAGAATAAGTAATGCAACATTATTTGTGACTCAAGGCTTCAATAGAAACGGTTAAGTGGCATGCAAAACCATCATGTGCTTTTAGAGGTCATGATGAATCTAGCACATCATCTAACTGTGGTAACTTTATTGAAATGGTGAAATTGTTTGGAATAATTGATGATGATATTACTAATGTTACCATAGATTGTGCTCCATCAAATGCAAAATATACTTCTCCAACAATTTAAAAGGAGGTATTAAATATTATTGCAAATAATATTCAGAAGAAAATACGCCAAGAAGTTGGTAATGCAAAATTTTTTATTCTTGTTGATGAGGCTGTTGATGAGTCTACTAAAGAGCAGATGACAATTATCTTCAGATTTATTGATTGTGATGGCTTCATTCGAGAATGTCTTTTTGATATCATTCATGTTCAAGAAACTATAGCTTTAAATCTGAAGGATAAAATCTATTTAGTTCTTTCTAATTATAATCTTCAAATTAAAGACATCCGGGGTGAGGGATATGATGGTGCTAGTAATATGCGTGGTGTATGGAATGAGTTGCAGGCTTTATGGAAGATTCTCCATGTGCGCACTATGTTCATTGCTTTGCACATCATCTCCAATTAGCATTGGTTGCAGTATCTAAAGATGTCCATGATGTGTTAGAATTTTTTTTAAAGTTAAGCTTTGTTGTAAATCTTGTTGGAGCTTTAACCAAACGTTGCTCAGAACTTAAATGTGCAAGAGACTTTGAATTAGCAGAGTTGTTAGAATGTGGAGAACTTGATACTGGAAATGGAGTTAATCAAATTCGTACTTTACAATGACCTGGAGTTACAAGGTGGAGTTCTCATTTTGCTTCTGTGAATAAGTTAATTGAAATGTTTGGTGAAATATGTACTATTCTTGACAGCATTGCTAAAGATGGGCGTAATTATAATAAAAGAAGAGAGGTTAAAAGGGCATTCAAAACAATTAGATGTTTTAATTTTGTTTTAATTCTGCTTTTGATGAACAAAGTTATGGGAATTACTGATTTTTTATGTCAAGCATTGCAATTTAAATCTCAAGATATTTTGAATACTATAAGACTAGTCAAATCTACAAAAGAACTTTTAGAGAAACTAAGATCATGTGGTTGGGACTACTTTTTACAACTTGTGTTATCATGTTGTGAAAAACATGATATTAATGCACCTGTTGGATGGCACACGTCGGACATGTCTTGAAAAAAATCATCTCACAGTGAATCATCATATCAGTTTGATATATTCAATGCTGTAATTGATTTTCAATTACAGGAGATAAGTGAGAGATTTTCAAATAATACAATGGAGCTTCTCAATCTTAGCTCTGCTTTAGATCCTATTCATCGTTTTAAGTCATTCAACATTGATCATATATGCAATCTTGCTCATAAGATTTATTATGAAGACTTCACTCAGAAAGAACTTGAAGACTTGAGAAGACAATTAATGCATTACGAGATTGATGTCGTCAAATATTCAAAATTTCAAGAAATTACATCTTTTTCAATCTTGTTACAGGAATTAGTTAAAGATGGAAGGTCAGATATATATTTCTTAATTGACAAATTAATACGTTTAATATTCTCATATTTTGATATTAGTTTTTGTCTCTCATGCAATTTACATATTCTTAATTTTTATGCTACTAATTGTTATTTATACAATCTAATATTTATAGAATCTATTTTTTT
Organism: Elaeagnus macrophylla; assembly: GCA_029378325.1. NCBI lineage: Eukaryota > Viridiplantae > Streptophyta > Magnoliopsida > Rosales > Elaeagnaceae > Elaeagnus > Elaeagnus macrophylla. Next base: position 17,735,866 of record CM055648.1, on the reverse strand, counting down.
ATTTCATATTCTTTAATTTTTTTTTACATATTTATTATAATTTACATTATTTAATTACTCTAATTTTCTTTGTCATTTTGCATGGATATTAAGCTATATTATTTAGGTTTATTACAACTAATTTAAGTAATTTTGAATTTTTATTTAAGTTAAATAAAATACACATTTGACATATAACTCTAATGATTTAATATTCAAAATATGATTTTTATTTTTATTTTTGCAACATCTATCACAAAATTTTTAAATTATTTTGCAATAACTCCATTCAAGAAATTATCCATTTTTATTATTGTCATTCATACAATGTTAAAATCATCTATTTTCAATATTAAATTTACTCGCAATGCCCGTGACTATATTCTTGGCCATGTATGTGTCAATATTCACAGTGTGCATTCACGAGGTGTACATGAGTAGAATACGTACTATACCATAATAGCATTAAAGAGCTTGTGAGCATCAAATAGGTCTCCAATGTTGCAAAAGCCAAAAATAAGGTGTGAATGGAAAAAATTTCACTAATACCCTTAACATTTTAAAAATAGTCTCAAATACCTTCAACGTTTAATATATCTTCACACATAGCCTTGAACATTAACAGACGTTATATAAATTGTTAACTAAATAATAATATTAACGTAATTGATATAAAGTCAGTTTTATTTAATTAAAAATGATTTTTAATATTTATGATAGTTATAATATAACGATCATGAAGAAAATACTACCTGTACAATTTTACCAGTAATACCCCTGTTAGACAATATAAATAGCCCTCAACCCTCATTTGCATTAAACTCATCCCTAACCCTTGCACATCCCGTATTCTAGTTTAATACAAAAAATAATAGCTTCCTTCTGCATCCAATTTTATACCAAAATAATAACTCCAAAGAGCAATTTTTATTTCTCAGAAAAAAAAAAAAAAAAAAAAAAGCACCACCTATTTTAGACAATAAAAAAACCCCTACATATCAACTTTTGTACAAAATAGGTAACCCCTATTTTAAATTGTTTCGGGTAACATGAAGTTTTCGAATGAGAAGGTCTTGATTCTTATGCTACATTTTCTACGCTTAAGGTGTTATAAATGTAAGTCTTCATCACACAATTGTACCACAATCATACTGTTAAAATCCACAAGAACTAAAACCCAAATAGTTAATGTTTCTTATAAGTTCTACTATATTATCTTTTATCAATGTGAAACTTTTTTTTACCTCTAATGTCCTATAGAAGTGTGAATTTTGAGCCTCATAATAGCTGTTAGCTTGTACATAAATGTACTTATTTTATGTACACTCTGTAAATTATATACGTGTACATTTATGTAATTTGGGATTATTTGATCATGTATATATTGTACATGTTATTTAGGGCTTGAAAAGTGTGAATCTTTGTCTTTTATAAAGTATTGCTTTCTATTTTTAATTTATTATATTATATTCTTGAGTCACTTGTCTTTTTTTCTTTTGAAAGATCTATTTAATTTTTTTGTGAGAGGAGGTTTAAATGTTTTGGCTCATTAATTGATTAAAGATATAATATTATGTCAAAGTATATAAGAATCATGTGTTGCGTAATTCCTAATGAGTGATGGCATCCTATTTCTTATAACCTCTACTATAATATTATTTTTTTATGAAAGTGAATTTTTAGCTCAAACACACACTAATATAAGAAATATTTATGTTCCAATATATGGTGGCTTTCTGGATGAAAAATATGTGAAGAGTAGCTGCAAATTGATCAGCTATTTAGTGGAACTTGATTTGTCAAGACCTGCCTTAGCTCAACACTAGAGCATGTGACGTGTCCTAAGGAAACATAATAACTAACATTTTAAATGGACCTTAGCTTAACTTGAAAATTTTGTGTAAAAATTTGTGCAGAGTTTCTCCTAATTATTGAACTATCCTCCCTGCAATAAAGGACCATAGTTCTAAATATAAAATTTCACAATCCAGCAAACTTCATTTAACTTTTACATAACCAGAAAGTGGCTCATGGCCAAATATAACTATATACTGTCAGATACATACTATACACCACATAAGACTTTTGTTCACTAGTCCAAAACATAACTGCCCAAAATACACTGTAAAAATTGAAAATGAGATAAAAACAACCTAGACTGCATAACAATAGATGGATCCTAAGCCTCCGGACTCACGTAATGTGGCCTCAAAACACGTTACCTGTGGGAGGAAAAAATATATAAAATGGTGAGCTTGAGAGCTCAGTGAGTGGATAAGTTTTATAAAATAATGTAATAATTATGTCAACTTTATATGAAATATTTATAAATTATCATGATATATATATGTTGACAACAATATTCTGTACATAGTTTTTATGATAATTAATGTACTCATACATGCATAACCTGAGTTTCATATAACTGTAGTTTGATACATGTGAAAACTATGGATGACATACTCATGACATAATGAAATAATATTATGATGAAAATATATGTTCATGATCTTTAGAATATAATAATGCTATGATTAGTAAATGAATAAAATATATAACCATGAGAAATGTATTTTTTATTGCCAAGAGAACTGAAAATGTGATCACACACGGAGGAGACATTTAGCATTGGCACTAGCTCTTAACTACACATGTGTGGTATTAATCACATACGGAGGAGACATTTAGAACTACTGCTAGCTCTCAACTACTCATGTGGGAAACTTGCTTGATACGACAATCAAATGACTTAGTTGGCTTTGCTGATACATGAGTCATGTGCACACTGACTTAACTGAACTTGTTATCATACTAAACTTGTAATATCATGCTTAGTTGGTAAATATTATAGTAACCTGAACTAGACCAAATCTGTTGATCATGATGTCTTACCAAGTCACAGCATATCTGAATGCTAAATATAGCCAACTATCATGAATACATAAGGGGAACTACTCTGGCAACTATAAAATATTTGTGAAACTTGCAAG